>BSBK01000448.1:1857500-2262500 GCA_027943335.1 Chamaecyparis obtusa | reverse complement strand
AAGGGGGAAAAGCCAAATCTAGTAAAATACCCATTCAAGGTGCTTGACATGACCCTAGACCACCTACTCAGAGGCCTAAACTAGTCCTAAATGGAAGTGCTTCCATTTTTTTATGATACAGCAAGTTTGATGAACAACAAGAGAAAAATACATTTTTTTGAATGTTTATGTGATGTGTACTATTATACTTTAACTTCTTGCAACATAGATTTTGTTCAACTCTTCATTTGTAATATTAATGGATTTATAAAATGTGTGCCATAAAAAGGATGCTTAAAATGGTTGTACCAAATATATGTGAAAAATTAATTACAATGGAAATGTCACAAATATGTGAGACATTAAATTTGTCTCAAACCTGTATATCCTAATTCTAAGCATAATCCTAGTCATAATATACATCCTAAGTGTAACCATTATTTCAATAACATTAATGAAAATTGTAAACTTCAATTAAACCTACCATAACCCTAACATTAAGTAACCCTGGATGATATCCTTGATGAGAACCATAATAATCATTAACTAAAACTTAATTCTAAACCTCATCATAACTTTAAATATATTACTAAGTATGATCCTAATCCTCACTCTAAAACCTACATCCCATTACTAACTACATCCATAAATCTTACTATCACGGTCACTTATATATTAACACTAATCCTACCCTAACCCTAACCCTAATTCTAATTCTAAATTTACTTCTAACCATAACCCTAACCCTAAATATAGTTCTAACCATAACCTTAATCCTAACTATAATATTAACTACAATACTAATCCTAAATCTAAACCCTACATGTCATCATTAATCACATCCCTATTGAAACCCTAGTTATCACCCTGATTCTAACCCTAATTCTAAACCCAACCCTAATCATGATTATAAAACTATACAAAACCCTTACCCTAACCAATTACTCCTTGACCATAGACCTAAATCTTGTAGTACCTATTATATTAATGCTAACTCTAAATGTAACACTAACTATTATAATAATCCTAACCCTAATAAGCATTAACTAAAACTCTAATTCAAAACCTACTCCTAATCCTAACTGTATTACCAAGTATGATACTAATCCTAACTTTAAAACCTACATCCCATCGCTAGCTACATCTAAAATCTTACCCTCACACTCACCCTAATATTAACCCTAATTCTAATACTACATATGATTTAACCCTAACTATAAGTTGTACATCCTAACACTACCTATGGCCTTAAACTAATCCTAACCCTGACCCTACATGTAACACTTCACTACCAGGAAGAGTTTAATATGAACCCCAGACCTAACCCTACATGTAGCACTACCTATGATACTAATCCTAAGTCTATTTAACCTACATCCTAACCCTAACCATAGCATATAGATTAACATAATGTTGTTCATAACCTTGTCCCAAACCATTTTCTATCCTTAACGATTAACATATTACTATTCATAACTCTAAACATTACACCCTAACACCAAACCTAATTTGACCATTGACCCTATTTTTCATACTAACCTTAACCCATATTCTAAACCTAATAATAATATAAAATCAACACTCTACATCCCATTAGTAATCATAATGTAACCCTGACCATATTACTAACCCTAACCCTAACCCCTTACCCTAATCATAACCTTTAATGTTACTCTAAATATGATACTAATATTAACTATAAATATAACATCTTACCCCTAACCATGTCCTTAATCTCCACTTACCCATGTTACCCCAACCCTGACCCATCACCCTAACCCTAATCCTAACTTTGATTGTTACCATTAACATTATACTACTCGTAACTTTAAACCTTTCAAATTAACTATACATAACCATTTCCCTACACTTGAACCTAGGTGAAATGGTAAGGTTAAATGTGATACTAACCATAATTCTAACCTTAACCCTAAAAATAACCTTAACACTAACCCTAACTCTAACACTAACCCTCACTCTAATAATAACAATTTTTCTACCCTTAACCGTTAACATATTAGTATTCCTAACTCTAAACAATACACCCTAACACTAAACCTAATCTGACCATTAACTCTATTTGTCATACTAACCTTAACCCATATTCTAAACCTAATACTAATTTAAACTCTAAAATCTACATCCCATCACTAATCTTATTGTAACCATGCTCATATTACTGCTCCAAAGTTTAAACTGTTCACCCTAATCATAACCATAACCCTACCATTCACCCTAGGAGAAATTGGTGCAAGAGCACCCATGGGTTTCTTAGGACAATCCATCAATTTTTTTCTTTGAGTGTGTGGCTGAGATCAATTTTTTTGTGTTTATCTTAAGGTCATGTTGACCTTAGAGTGAGTATAATAGGGTACTAGTGAGTTAAGTCTTAGGACCTCTCAAAAGAGGCAATCAGGGTCTAGAAGGGTTTAAAGCCTCCTGATTAGAATTAAAGAGGTGATGAAATTAGCATGATGTAATTAGGTTTTAGGATAGGTTAGAACCATGATTTTACCATGGTTAAGGTCTTAGGTGAGGTTATATATGAAGGAGAAGTCATTTTCTCAAAGTTGTAAAAAAGTTGCTAAAAAGATGTAAAAGTTGCAGTTGCAACTTTTACAACTTTCAAAAGTTGCTTGGCCAAACTTGCCAACAAGTCCTCAACTGATGAAAAAGTGACCTAAGGGAAACCTAAATACCTACCAACCTATTTAAGACCAATTTTGACCTAATTTGAAGGTTAGACTCCCGTTGTATGGACAAGGGTTACTGGAATTAAGATTTCTTATAGTTTTGTGTATAATTTGTAGAGAGATTAATGACAACGAATACCTAATGGCTCAATTTTAGCATTGTAAATCATGCATGGATTATATTAGGAGTTTATATTTTTGTGTGAGCCATTATTTTGGCATTGTAGAACTTTTTTTTTGTATTTTGTAAATCTTTTGTGTTTTTTACTGTCACTGGTTTTATCCAGGCAGTTTGTAAATATGAAGGTCTAACTCACTACCCCACCATCCATTTTGTAGGGCCCCTTGGGGATAGTGAGTAGACACCATGTAAATATTGTGTGTGGGATCTTGGGCCCTCAACTATAGAAGTAATATTTTTAAGGTCTTTCCCTAGGCGAGCGAAGGGTGTGCCCGGCTAGGAAAGACCAATTTACAGAGAGGATAACTTGTAGAGGTGAATATATAGAACCCTCATTCCTTTTGGAGATTGGAGATAGGAGACCTAAAAATAATAGGTCAAGAAGAGAAGGTGGTTCCAATCCAGTAGAAGGTATATTGAAATCCAACTTATGTAGGAGCCAGGAAAGACCACAAAACCCTCAATTTCACTCAGTTTGAGTCAGGGTGATATACGGAAGGTGGTGACCCCAAGACCCTAAAAATACTTGAGGGGTTGGAAAATTCTCCAAGAATCCCAAGAAAATTTGTAGGGTTTCTTTGGAAGATGTTTGATAAAATCCCTAATTTCTCAGATTAGGAGGCTTAATAGGACTAGTAACAATTAAGCCTATTTTAAGAAGGATTGAGGAGATCAACTTACCAAATAGACTAGGTGGAATTCCAAACACCCCTAGTTGGTTAATTTGGTGAAGGATAACACATCTCCACACCTCTTAAAGGTCACATGGAGAATATGGAGGATGCAAGCCTTTAAGTTTGTGTAAGGTCTATAGATGGTGGAGCTAGAGAGCACCAAGTTAAAGACTTGGTAGGGAGTAAACTTTGTTGATAGTTAGGTTGGCTAGAAAAACCTAGGGATCTACTTGTGTTAGTGATCCTATAGGTGGAAAGGGTTGAAGTGAAGACACCCTATAAGTCTTTGAGAAGACTAGGAGCATGAATCAGTGATTGATTCTGTTGGATACAATTGTCTGAAGGAGATTGTTGGAATGATTATGTGTTGTCTTTGATGTCACACAGATGTCATATCAATTGTTAGCTCAATCAGTCAGAAAAGTAGTTCCCAGTGTCTACCAAGCTTAGTCGGTTAGCAAAGTAGTTACCAGTGTCTACTGAGACCTCTCAGGTGTCAAAAGAAAAGTATGGCAGAAAATAGTGTTAACCGAGCTTCCTCAATTATCAAAGGAAAGTTAGTGTCTACTGAGTTCACTCGGTCTCCAAAGGATGTTGAAGAATTCGCAGTACTTACCGAGTTCTCTCGGTCGCCAAAGGAAATCTTCTTCGGATTAATGTTTACTGAGCAAGGTCAGCCCAATAAAGGATTTTGTCAATTTGAGAAATAAAGTTGGTTTATTCCAGCCGACTATTGTAATGATTAGTAATGTTTGTAATAATTATTAGTGCCGACTTGACTATCCGAATGGTATATATATAGAAGGTCAAGTTGTGAATTATGAGCAAGCAAGAAAGAAGAAAGAAAAGAATAGTATGAGTGAATTTTGAAGGATGGTTAGATATCCTTGAAGAGCAGTAGAGATATATTTGATCAGGAAGGATCTAATGAAGCAGAATAGAGATTTGTAATCAAAAATTCAGTTGCATCACTATTCAGGTCACTTCATTGTTACTTTCTTACCATTGTAGTAGTGATTTCAAAATCTCCTAACCGAGTTGGTTTAACAGCCATTTTGTAAATCCTCTAACAAGGTGACAGTTCTATTGAATTATTTCAAGACCTCTTACAAGGCCACTCCTAGCAGGGTGATTAAATCCTCTAACAAGGTCACACCTAACAGTTTGTTTTGTAACCTTTTACCGGGTTGGCTCCTAATAGGGCATCACTTCAGAAGAATGAAAATTAGTAACTAGTTACATTGGTGGTTTTTCCCATATTGGGTTTCCATGTTAAATCTGGTGTCTCTTGTGTTCATGGTATTTTCTTTATTCATGCATGTTAATCACTGATGAATGCTTAAGAACAGTTATAACTAACACTCTCTACAATTATCGAGTTTCAGCATTTCTCTATATGTTAGTAGTAAATAATTTAATAGGACATCTAAGGGATCAGTGGTAATATTTTGTGGTTAACTGATTCACCCCCCCCCCCTCTCAGTTACTACATCTATATTTCCAACAATTGGTATCAAAGCTTTTCGTGCTTGCAGGAAGGGTTTTAAGGACCTAAGCTAAAGATCAGGATGTCTTACAAGAGAGAAATTCCAAGGCTTAACAGAGATAAATTTTTAGCATGGCAAGGTCTCATGAGACTTCATTTGGCTTCCATTGGTGATTCAAGATGCAAATATATTGATCAAGAATATACTATTCCTACTGGCGCATTAACTGTTGAAGACATTATAGAGAAAAAGAACCATAACACCATGATGATAGATATTGCATTAGCCCTTAGCTATGAAGAATTTGATGAGATCAAAGATTGCACAACTACCTATGAAATGTGGAACAAGCTGAAGAAAATTTATGGTGGTGATGACAATGTGAAAAGAGCCAAAGTAGAAAGCCTAAGAGGAAAATTTGATCAGATGAAGATGAAAGAAGATGAAAATATTGAAAAATATTTTGAAAGAATCAAGGTGAGTGTTAGTGCAATCAAAGCTTCTGGAGGAAAAATTGATGATGAAACTATTATAAGTAAGGTTCTTAGAATATTGCTTCCTATCTATGCAATAAGAGTATCTGCTATTCAAGAAAGAAGATGTGAACAAAATCACAATATAACTTTGGATGCCTTAGTTGGAAGATTGACAGCTTTTGAATTGGACAACTATGATAACTATGTTCCAACTTCTAAAAATATTGAATCAGCACTTGAGGCCAAACTCTCACTTAAGAAGGGAAAGAAAATTCAGTCAGAAAGTGAAGAAGAATCAGAGGAAAATTTAGACAGTGATCTTGAAGTTATTGAAGCATTACTTGCGAAGAAATATACTAGAGGCAGAGGTAAATACAAAGGTAAAACTCCCTTAATCTATTTTTCATGTGAAGAAATTGGTCATATTACAGCTAGGTGCCCAAACAAACAAAGCAAAGATGAGAAGAAAGGTCACAAGTACAATGGCAAGAAGAATTTCAAGTCATTCAAGGATAAAGGTAAGAAAACATGTTTTTTGGCTAAGGATTTTGATAGTGAAGAAGAAATTGTCTTCATTGCTGTAAAAGATGAATCTGATGATGATGAAGATGAGATGGCACTTATCTCTCATATAAGCAAAAATGATACGTGGATTATAGACAGTGGATGCTCACATCATATGACTGGTGACAAAACTAAGTTTGAACATTTTGAAGACTATGATGGTGGTAGTGTAAGGTTTGGAAACAATGAACCTTGTTGTATAAAAGGAAGAGGATGAATTTCATCAAACAAAAAACTTATATGTGATAATGCATATTGGGTTGAAGGACTAAAACATAATCTTCTAAGTGTAGCACAGCTAATCAACAGTGGACTCAAGGTTGAATTCATGAATGGCAAAGCTAGACTGCTGAATGACAAAGGAAAACTGATTGGTTCAAGCAAACAAACCAAAGGTAACCTATTTTATCTTGATCTCGGTGAATGCTCATGTTTTATTGCTCAAATTGAAGAAAGTTGGTTATGGCACAAAAGGTTATGTCATGTAAATTTTGATAATATGGTGAAAATAAGCAAATTCAAAAAAGTAAGAGGTATTCCTACTTTGAAGAAACCTGATATTGGTCTATGCAAGAATTGTCAGATTGGTAAAATGGGAAAGACTAGCTTTAAAAGTCAGTCTAAAGATATTTTGGATATTCTACATACTGACTTATGTGGACCTATTGGAATTGAAAGCTATACTGGAGAAAAATTCTTTATTCTCTTTGTTGATGATTACTCTAGAATGATGACTGTTATGTATTTAAGAGAAAAGTCAGAAGCATTTGAGAAATTGAAATGGTATTTGGCAAGAGTAGAAAAGGAAACAGGAAAAAGAATGAAGTGCTTGAGATCAGACAAAGGTGGTGAATCCATCTCCCATGAATTCAATAATTTTTGCATTGAAAGAGGAATCAAAAGATAGGTATCAGCTCCAAGAACTCCTAAGCAAAATGGAATAGCTGAAAGGAGGAACAGATCTATCATGGATTGTGCAAGGACTCTAATGATTAAAAAGAACATTGCTATGAAATACTGGAGGGAAGCTATTAGCACTGCAGTTCATACCTTGAACTGAGTACAATTGAGGAAAGACACATTCAAAACTCCTTATGAGTTATGGTATGGCTATAAACCCAATGTAAGTTACCTAAAAGTATTTGGTAGTAAATGTTACATCTTGAAAGAATCTAGAAAAGGCAAACTTGATGCAAAAGGTGATGAAGGAATATTTTTGGGATATTCTTGCAAAAGTAAGGCATATAAATGTCTAAATTTGTCTACTCATAAAATCATAGAAAGTGCACATGTGAAAGTAGATGAGTTTGCAGAAAAGACTAAAGAAGAAAGCAAAAGGGAACCAGAGGATTACAAAAGATTTGTTTACATTGAACCTGATACATTGCCAAACACATCTGTCAATGAGGAGACTACATCAACTGAGCCCAGTACAGTAACTGAGTCACAAGAAGAAGTTCAGACCGAGTCACAAGAAACTGAGTCTCAGCCTGAAGTTACTGAGCAAATATCTACCGAGCCCAAGCAAACTAAACCTGAAGATGGAATTCAAGAAGATGACAATGTAACTCATTCAAGAAGAAAGGAACCTATATTGGCCAAGTATGTTAGGAAGCATCATACACCAAATCAGATTATTGGAGACAAATCAGATGGAACTTTGACAAGGAATAAACTAAAAGGTACATGTTTACTTGCTGATTTTGAACCTAAAAATGTCAAAGATGCATTGGAAAATGAAAGTTGGATTAAGGCTATGAATGGAGAATAGAGAAAATAGAGAAAAATAAGACATGGACTCTTGTACCTAGGCCTAAAGATAAAATGTAATTGGGACAAAATGGGTATTCAGAAATAAGTTGAATGAAGATGGTCAAGTATCAAGAAACAAAGCAAGATTGGTATGTAAAGGATATTCTCAAGAACAAGGTATAGATTATGGAGAGACTTTTGCTCCTATTGCAAGATTAGAAGGTGTAAGGACTCTACTTGCATATGCAGCACATAAAGGATTTAAGGTATATCAGATGGATATAAAATCTACATTTCTCAATGGTATTCTTGATGAAGAAGTCTACATTGAGCAACCTGAAGGTTTTATAGATCAAGACAAAAGGGATATGGTTTGCAAGTTACACAAAGCACTATATGGTCTGAAACAAGCCCCTAGAGCATGGTATGAAAGATTGCATAACTATCTAACTCAGATTGATTTCAAAAGAGCCAATGACAACAGTAATTTATACATCAAAGAAGGACCAGGTAACAAAATTGTTTTGGTAGAAATATTTGTAGATGATACTATGTTTATAGGGAATGATGATCAGTGCAAAGAATTTTTAGAGAAAATGAACAAAGAATTTGAAATGTCTATGTTTGGTCAGATAAAATTCTTTGTTGGACTTCAAATTTAGCAGAGCAGAACGGTATCTACATTACTCAGTCTAAATACATCAAGGAAATACTTAAGAAGTTTGGTATGGAAGATTTAAAACCAGTTGGTACACCCATGTGTATTGGACTGAAGCTTACCAAAGATGATGATTCAAAAGAAGTAGATCAAACCTTATACAGATCAATGATTGGAAAATTACAGTATGTAGTACATACAAGGCCTAATTTTGCCTTAACAGTTGGTATAGTAGCAAGATTCTCAGAAAAACCCAGAGAAAATCACATGATGGCAATCAAAAGAATCTTGAGGTACTTGAAAGGAACTGAAGATTATGGCTTGTGGTATAAATTTGGAGGCAATCTGGACTTAAAAGTGTTTAGTGATGTTGATTGGGTAGGAAACATTGATGACAGAAAGAGTACAAGTGGTGGAGCATTTTTTCTTGGCAAAAGGTTAGTATCTTGGACTAGTAAAAAGTAAAATTGCACATCCCAATCCATAGCAGAAGCAAAATACGTTGTTGCAGCAGTAAACTGCTCTAATATTGTTTCATTCAAACAGTTATTGGAAGGCATGAAAGTTGAGATCAAAGAACCAGTTGTTATGTTCTGTGATAATACAAGTGCAATAAAGATTTCAAAGAATCCAGTAATGCATTCCAAAAGCAAACACATTGCTATAAAATATCACTTTGTTAGAGAATTGGTGCAGGACAAGGAAATCAGATTGGAATATATTCATACAAAAGAACAAATTGCAGATATCTTTGCCAAGCCACTGCCTAAGGATGCATTCTTGTATCTAAGAGGTAAGTTAGGGGTCATTCCCCTATCCGAGGCTCACTAAATTGAGTTTTAGTAATGCATCAACTAGAGCATGTTGAAGATCAGTTAGTTGATGCAGCATAGTAAAGGAATCATTGCATATGAATTAGTACTTAAGGTACATTGGTATTCAATGGAAGTGTGTTATCTTTGGCATGTGTTGTCAAAGAGGGAGAGTTTGCTATTTGCTGTCATTATTTCATTGTGCTATGACATATTGTGTTGCCATCAATGCCAAAGATGGAGATTGTTGGATACAATTGTCTGAAGGAGATTTTTGGAATGATTATGTGTTGTCTTTGATGTCACACAAATGTCATATCAATTGTTAGCTTAGTCGGTCAGCAAAGTAGTTCCCAGTGTCTACCGAGCTCAGTCGGTCAGCAAAGCAGTTACCAGTGTCTATCGAGACCTCTCGAGTGTCAAAAGAAAAGTATGGCAGAAAACAGTGTTAACCGAGCTTCCTCGATTATCGAAGGAAAGTTAGTGTCTACCGAGTTCACTCGGTCTCCAAAGGATGTTGAAGAATTTGCAGTACTTACCGAGTTCTCTCGGTTGCCAAAGGAAATCTTCTTCGGATTAATGTTTACTGAGCAAGGTCAGCCCAGTAAAGGATTTTGTCAATTTGAGAAATAAAGTTGGTTTATTGTAGCTGACTGTTGTAATGATTAGTAATGTTTGTAATAATTATTAGTGTCGACTTGACTATCCGAATGGTATATATATAGAAGGTCAAGTTGTGAATTATGAGCAAGCAAGAAAGAAGAAAGAAAAGAATAGTATGAGCGAATTTTGAAGGACGGTTAGATATCCTTGAAGAGCAACAGAGATATATTTGATCAAGAAGGATCTAATGAAGCAAAATAGAGATTTGTAATCAAAAATTTAGTTGCATCACTATTCAGGTCACTTCATTTTTACTTTCTTACCATTGTAGCAGTGATTTCAAAATCTCCTAACCGAGTTGGTTTAATAGCCATTTTGTAAATCCTCTAACAAGGTGACAGTTCTATTGAATTATTTCAAGACCTCTTACAAGGCCACTCCTAGCAGGGTGATTAAATCCTCTAACAAGGTCACACCTAACAGTTTGTTTTGTAACCTTTTACCAAGTTGGCTCCTAACAGGGCATCACTTCAGAAGAGTGAAAATCAGTAACTAGTTACATTGGTGGTTTTTCCCATATTGGGTTTCCACGTTAAATCTGGTATCTCTTGTGTTCATGGTATTTTCTTTATTCATGCATGTTAATCACTGATGAATGCTTAAGAACAGTTATAATTAACACTCTCTACAATTACCGAGTTTCAGCATTTCTCTGTATGTCAGCAGTAAATAATTTAATAGGACATCTAAGGGATTAGTGGTAATATTTTGTGGTTAACTGATTCACCCCCCCTCTCAGTTACTACATCTATATTTCCAACAGATTCATCCAACCTCCCTATCAGAAATGTCTTAAAGCGATCATACCTAATGTTAATTCTATTATACTAACCCCAATTATAGCCATAACTATAACACTAACATTAACACTAACCCTAACTACAACGTTGAACCTAACTTTTACCCTAAATCTAACCTTAACCGCAACCCTATCACTAACCTTAACCATAATAGTACCTCTAACCCTAATAATACCCTTAAAAGTAATCCAAAACCTAATACTAACCTTAAGACAAACCTTAACACTAACCTTAACAATAACTATAACTATTCTACTAACCCTAATTTTAAAAAAAAAAATCAATAACCCTACTACTACTATTTTTTATAAAAAAATTACAACATTAAACCTAATTGTTACAAGGTAACACTAACCTTAACCATAACCCCAACACTAACATTAATTGTACTAGTAGAACTAACCATAACCCTAACACTAACTATAATAGTAAACCTCCCCGCCATATATTTTGTTGGAAACTACAATTGAAATAATTGTTATATTGTCATTGATGTCAAACCTTAACTGGTAAGGAAATTTCTATCTAGGATAGTACCATATCTTTTGATTGATGAAGAGGATTTGAAAAAGGAGATAACAAGAGGACCTAAGGAAAGGTTGAGTTATGTGATACTTCAATGGGTACTTGATCAGTTGGCACATTGACAAGGTAATGTGTTTTTTAATCTAAGTAAGAAGAAAGACTGGAAACATAGGCTTAGCCGAGAAAAAGTGAATAAATCTAGTTTAAGCTAAGTGATGTTAGTGTTGACCAAGTGTTAGTATATGTCAAGTAAATCTAGTGTTGATTGAACATCAGTAATTGCTGAGCGACAAGAAATTACCAAGAAAAGACAGTGTTTTTCGAGGAAAACAGTTTGTAGTGATGATTGAGATACACAGTGATGACTGAGATGATGAACATAGTATTGATCGAGTGTCAGTAATTTACAGTTGGAGAAAGAATTGAGAATCCCATCTAACATAGTTTAATTCTTGGGATATAAAACTTGTTGACATTATTAATGAATTGTATGGAGAATTTAATGCATGGTAAATTGTTTTCTTAAAGATTCAAAGAGAAGTTTGGAGATGTATCTAGAAGGAAAAGATGAAGATCATAATGATGGAAGGATTCGATAAATCTGACATAAACCTAAGATCTATGAAGGAAATTAAGTGGTAAAATATTGATCTACCTGATCAAAGAGGTATAAAGGAAAACCTAATTGTGAGGTTATGAAGATGGAGAAAATGTTGATGTTAGCGACTGATAAGTCTAAGCAGAAGGTTGAAGGTGAAATTGTGAAGGAGCTTAACAGAGTTGTGATTGCTTGAAGTGAATTCTAAGAAGATCAAAGATGGAGATGGAAATGAAGTTCAATTAGTAAATCAAAATATATGTGCGAAGTGGATCTGTATTTGCAAAGTGAGTTGTATGTTTTTAAAATTAGAAACTATTGTTACTTTCTAACCATTGTATTAGTCTAAATCCTTTAATCAAGGTTGACCTAATAGTCATTGTATAAATCCTTTAATCAAGGTGACATTACAATGGAATGTTCTTAAGTCCTCTAACCAGGCCACTTTTGACAGAGTATTTTAAATCCTTTAACAAGGTCACACCTAACAATGTGTATGTAAACTTTTAACAGGGTTGGCTTTTCACAGAGCTCACTTCAGAAGAGTAAAAATCAGTAGCATGTTACAAAGTGGTTTTTTCCAAATTGGGTTTCCACTATAAATCCTGGTGTTATACTTGTGTGAATGATTTTGATGTCGATGTTGAAATCTTTATATTCTACAACTTAATTACTTTTGGATAATGGACTGCATGTTATATGTTTCTGATATATGCTAGATAGAGACTAAGATGAATTGTTGATTAGATATGAGTTTGTTGAAGTGCTAGAAAGTTTAATTGGTACATCTAGTCCTGAGAACAACTGATTAACCCCCCCCTGCCCCCACCTCTCTGTTGTTCTAAATCATTCTAACAATTGGTAACATAGTTTTTCATGCTTACAGATAAATTTTAAAGGTACATGAAGCTAATGATCAAGATGTACAAAATAGAGGTACTAAAGTTGAATAAAGAGAACTTCCCTACATGGAAGAGTCTAATGAAATTGCATCTCACTGGTATTGTTGATTCAAAGAAATACTATGTTGAAAATGAGTATGTCATACCTACTGCACCTTTGACTACTGAGGAGATGAAAGAAAAACAATAACACAATCAAGCAATGTTGGAGATTGCATCTGCCCTAAGTTATCCTAAATTTGAAGACATCAAGGATTGTACTAATGTAAAGAAAATGTGGGACACTCTTGCAACTATCTATAGTGAAGATACAAATGTACTGAGAGCCAAATCTGAAAGCCAGAGAGGTAAGTTTGATGAAATGAAAATGCAAGAAGGTGAAAATATTGCTCAATATTGTGGTAGAATTAAGGAGTTAGTGAATGATATTAGAGGAGCTAATGGAATCATTGATGATCAAACTATTATTGGTAAAGTATTAAGGAATTTTATTCCTATCTGTGCTATCATAATTTATGCAATACAAGAATCAAGATGTAACTGTTAGAATTAATCTTTCCTTGGTGTTTTATTATAAACCAAGGTATTTTATTTTTTCCTATGTAAGTAGGAGATTCCTTTAGAATCCCTACATGTTATTTTGTCCTCTTCTTCCATGTGTGAGGACATATTTTATTTCTTGTATTTTCTTTTTCTTAGATTCCTCCTTAAGAGGAAATAGCACAAGTGGCACACACATTATGAATGTGGTTCACATGCACATGGGCATTACATTCAACTCCTTTCCTCTCATCCCTTCTTAAGAGATGCTTCTCTTCTCTTTTCTCAAGGCATTCTCTAGCAACACATAGTTTCTCATTCTCATTCTCTTGAAGCATTGTATGAGCATTTTGCTCTCATTTTTCTTTCTCTCTCTCTCTTAGGCTTTTTGGCCCATTCATAATAATATCACGGGGGGTTTTTTACGCTTTTCCCCCTTCAAAAATATTGTCTCATATTGGATGGTGAATGCTTCTAGTTTTGTTTATCTCATGGTATGCTTTTCCTCACACTTTGCTCATTAGATTAAACTAGATCTTTTGCTCTTTCTTATCATTTTCTACATGGTATCAGAGCAGGTGTTTAATCTTTGTTTGAGTGTACAGGTGGAGGATTTACCATTCTTTGAAGCACTCCATTTAGAGACTTTTGAGAGAGTTTTATCTGGTTACTAACATCTTTGTGTTGCAGGTTGTTCTTCAAATATTTGGAAAAAATTTCCCCTCTCTTTTTTATTATTCTATTTATTTGTTTAGAGAAAAAAAATCCTCTCTTTGTATTTTTTTAATTGTAGAATATATATATATTTTTCCTTATTCTTGTTCTTAATTTTAAAACAATCATATAATTTTTTTTTAATATTTTATCTTGTTTAAAAAAATATTTATTCAAATTCTTTATTTTAAAATATATATATAAATTTACTTTTAATAAAAATATATATATATTATAATAATAAAAATACTATATTTAATAAGCTTTTCAAAACTTTAATCATTGTTTTTTTATCTTCCGCCCCGCTCGTGTTTTTCAAGTCTTTTATTCTTACCGACCGCCCATACGTTACTTTTCGGCGGCCGATTCCTCCCCTTCCGTTCAATTAACCGTTTCATCTTTTTTATATGTTTTCTTTCCTTGTTGGGGCCCGAGTGTTTTTTGTTCCGCCTGCTCTCCCCTTTCTCCGGCGTTGTGCGGCGTCGGTAGTTTTCCTTTTTGCGGCCCGTTTAAAGTTTTTCCCACCCCCCCTGAATTTGTTTTCGACCCTTGTCCGGTCGTAGTTTCTTTCTTACGCTTCTTTTCATTTTTCAGTTTCATTTTTTTATCATTGTTTTTTAACGTGTTTTTTATCTCTGTCTTTTTAAGAGGCCATTTCTGGCCAACCTCCCGGTTTCCTTTTTGTCCCTGAGCATTTTCAATTATCTTTTTTTTCCATTTTTATCTCAACCTAACCCTAACCCTAATCGCTCTACCCTAACGCTCAGCGCTTTCCTTAAAACCGCGCTTCTCTTATCTTATCCTCGGTGTTTGTTTTTGTTGTTTTCACTCTTTCCTTTTTTATATAAAACTAGCGGCACTTTTCCTCCATCTCTATTTCGTTTCTCTCTTTCGTCACCTTTCCTTTCGACCCTCTTCTTTTTCCTTGTTGTCTTCTGTCTGTCGATCCTCTTTTTTTGTCTTCCAATGTGAGAGCAATTTTTTAATTTATCTTCCCCATAGCGTTTAACAACGGAAGCCTTTATTTATTTTACTGCGTACCAAACCCTACGCAGCCTCCTGTCCATTCGGGAGCCGAGGACGTACGCGCTTGTTTTTTTTGTTCATACTTTGCTACACGGCACAGTGGCCAAGGTAAGCTAAAGTTGTCAGGTCAATTTTTTTTGCATTTCGAATTGTTGTTTTATACAGTTTATTTACCGTTATTTATCTTTTTATAAGTTGTATTTTCTGTATTAGTTTTATAAAAGGGTTGTCTTTGTTTTATATAGGTTTAGTTAGGTTTATATAGTGTTTCATTCTGTTTGATATAATTTTTTTTTATATAATTTTATATAGTTCTACTTAGTTTTATATAGTTTTTTATTCTGTATAATTTTATATCGTTCTTATCTAGTTTTATATATAGTTGTTTATATTATTTTTATAAGTTTGTATTAGTTTATAAATTTATTTAGTCTATATAGCTTTTAGTTTATTTATAGTTTATATTCAATTTAGAATATTTTGTTCTCTTAATTTTTTTAGATTTATTCTTTAATTCATTCTTACTTTTTTTTCTCACACTTTTGTTTGGTTTTTTACAAAATTTATCTAACCTTTGCATGCAGGATATAACCTTTTGCATGTCCATATCAGTTTTTTCTAACCAGTTTTTTGCAGGCTCTATTCAATTCTTGTTGCATGCAGGAATTTTTTTATCTAACACTTATTTGCAGGTTCTGTTGCAATTTGTTTTTCCTCTAACTCCTTTGTTGCAAGATCTCACCCTTTTGCCAGGACTTATATTTTTTTTCTAACCTTTTGTCTTCAAGTTCTTTGAATCAATCTTCTTAATCTATTTCATTTTCCTGGTTAATTAACTTTTTTTCTCTCTATATTCATTTGATTCAGTTAGTAATCTTATCTATCTCATTTTGGTTAATTAACTTGTTAGTTTAATCATTTTCCTCTAATCTCTTTCATTCATTAATCTATTTATTTAATCAAATAATTTTTATAATCTGGTTTAAATTAATCTCACACTTAATTCTAACTGCTTTTTTCAATCTTTTTTCACATTCGGGTTAATTAATCATTTCACTAAAATCATTTCGGTTAATTAATCACCTTTCATCTATCTGTAATCTACTTTTTCTTTTTGTTCAAAGTTATCTTATTTTTAAAGCAATTTGTATCTTTCATTACCTTCGGTTAAATTACCTTGCATGTTAAGTTACTTAATTTTTTATAATCAAGTCCTACTTCTCTAATTGTTATTTTAATTCTGCTCTTTTTTAATTAATCTGTATTATTTTACGACACCCCTCTCAGATTTTGCATGCAAGTACTTTGCATGTCAGAATCTGCCATTTAGGGTGCTCAGTTTATTTAAGCTTGTGTGTACGTTGTTCTGTAATCATGTTGACTTTAATGCCAGAAATTAAATTAACAAGTTCTAATTATCATGCTTAGGCTGTTCATATGGCATTTATTTTTTGTTTTAGACATCTTTATGATATTGTTACTAATGCCTCTCCCAAACCAGCCTCTACTACCTCTCAAGCTGACCAGGATAACTGGAAAGCTAAAAATGAGGAAGCATTAGGGTTGATTAGTATATCTTTAAATCCTGAATTGTATGTTTTAATCTCTACTTGTGATGAAGCCCATGAGGCTTGGAATATCATTAAGAATACTTATGATAGTGCAGATGAAGCTAGAAAGATTCAACTTCAAGATCAGTTAGAAGATCTTAGATATTCTGATTTTAATTTGGTTGATGATTTTTTGTTGAAATTTGATTCTATCCGTTCTTTGCTTTCTAGTCTTAATGTTACATTATCTGATATTCACATTATTCACATTATAATTAGGAAATGTTTACCATGTCAATTTCAACAATTTATTACAAACATTTACTCTCAGTTAGCAATTCCATCTTTAGCTAATCAACTTACTTATTCTATTTTTCAAACCATGTTAAGGCAAGAGGAAGCAAAATTAATTCAGTTTGGTATACTTAGAGTTAATGATTTGGCTTATGTTTCTAAAACTCAAAATAGACCTAATAATACTAATCACAATAATCAAACTAATCAACAATCTAACAACAATAATTCTAGACAACACTCTAATAATAATTACAACTCTAGGACTTCAAACACTGTTAACAATAATCAATCTAATAACTTCACCAGAAGATCACATTGCACTTACTCTGGTAAAGATGGCCACATAACTCAAAACTATTTTAAGAAACAAAGGGATCAATCCTCTAATCAGAATAATTTTGTTGAAAAATCAAATGGACCTCAAACACGTCATGCTTTTACTATTAGTTTTAATCCCGTTAAACCTCTTGAATGGATTATTGATAGTGGTGCATCTCAACATGTTACTTCTAATAAAACTATTTTTGATTTTATTGAACCTGATACATCTAACATTCCAATTCAATTAGCTAATCATGATAGTTGCAAAGTTGAAGGTATTGGAGATGTGTTTGTTCCAAATGGTAAATTGCATAATGTTCTTTATGTGCCTGAATTGAAAACTAATTTGATTTCTATTCCTCAACTCTGTCAAGAATATAAGATTGAATTTCATAAAAATGATTGTCATATTATTGACCCTAAGACCGATCATATTGTTGCAAATGCAAAGTTAGGTCAAGATAATCTCTTTAAGTTTTATTATTTTGCTTCATCCAGACATTCTTTGCATGCTAATATTGATTTTAACATATGGCATGAACGCTTAGGTCATTTAAATTCTGATTACATTACTTTAATGCAAAAGGAAAACATGGTTCTTGGATTGCCTAAATTTTCTCCTGCTAAGTTTATCTGCAATGGTTGTATGGGTGGAAAAATGCATAGAGAACCTTTTCCTCATGCTTCATCTTGGTGTGCTAGTAATAAACTTGTTCTTATTCATAGTGATTTGCTAGGACCTATGGAACATACTTCAATTCAAGGTTCTAAGTATGCTTTAGCCTTTGTTGATGATTTCTCACATAGAACTTGGATCTATTTTCTGCATAGTAAAGATCAAGTGCTTGACACCTTTGCTGAATTTCATGTTTATGTGGAAAGACAAAGTGGTTGCAAAATTCAAATTCTTAGAACAGATAATGGTACTGAATATATTAATCATTCTTTTCATTCTTACTTAAAGTCATTTGGTATAAAACATGAACTTACTGTTCCTTATACACCAGAACAGAATGGTGTGGCAGAACATAAGCATAAGACTATAGTTGAAATGGCTAGATGTCTTTTGCATGCTAAAAATATGGATTATAAATTTTGGGCTGAAGCTATGGCTTGTGCAACTTATCTTCTTAATAGAACTCCTACTAAAGCTTTAAAAAATAAAACACCTGAAGAAGCTTGGTCAGGTAGAAAACCAAACTTAGCTCATTTAAGGATTTTTGGTTCAATTGCTTATGTTCATACTCCAAAATAGAAAAGAAAAAAACTGGACCCTAAATCCACACCACATATCTTTGTTGGTTATGATGAAAATATTAAAGGTTATAGAGTTTACAATCCTCAATCTAACAAAGTTCATGTTGCTAGAGATGTATGTATTGCTGAAAATGGTGTTCATGACTGTTCTCAAGTTCAAGATTCTGATTTTGATAAAGGTCAAATTGTTCTTGTGGAGGACCAACCTCCTTCTCTAAACCCTACTCAAAATGAATCTATTTCTATTTCTTTAAATATTAAAAATGCAGAAAATGACATTAATGAAACTGTTCTTTCAACTCCTCATGGTTCTAATGTTACTCCTAATTGTCCTAGTAGTGAATCTATTAATTCAAAACATCATCCTAAATGGTTCAAAAATTTGGTTAATGATACTGATGATTACATTACTAGAATGGGAGGACTTAAACCTAGAAGAATAAACTACTGCAATTATGCTTTGATGTCTAAAGTTATGAACTCTCAAGATCCTCAACTTTTAATGAAGCTAAAACTCAACCACATTGGCAAACTGCTATGCAAGAAGAATATGACACTTTGATTGCTAATAACACTTGGGATCTTGTTCCCTTACCTCAAGGTAAAAATTTAGTTTCATGTAAATGGTTGTATAAAACTAAGGTTAATTCTGATAATGAAATAACTAAATATAAAGCTTGATTAGTTGCTAGAGGATTTTCTCAAGTTGAAGGTTTAGATTATACTGAAACTTTTGCTCCAGTAGCTAAAATGCCTACTATCAAAGTAATTCTTGCTTTAGCTGCTAAAATGCATTGGCCTATTCACCAAATGGATGTTAAAAGTGCTTTTCTTAATGGAGATTTGCATGAAGAAATTTACATGGCACAACCACCAGGTTTTATTCAAACAGGTAATGAAAATCTTGTGTGCAAACTTAATAAATCAATTTATGGCTTAAAACAATCTCCTAGGGAATGGTATTCTAAGATTAATGCTTTCTTTCTTTCTCAAGGTTATCAAAGAAGTCAAAATGATCCTAACCTTTATATTAAGCATTGTGATGGTGAAATTATCATTATTATCTTATATGTAGATGATCTTATTCTTACTTCTAGTTCCACACCTTTGATTTCAGACATTAAGTTTCAACTTAATCACACATTTCAAATGACTGATTTAGGAATTTTACATTATTTTTTAGGAATGCAATTTTGGCAAACAAAAAATGGTATTTATGTTTCTCAAACTAAATATGCTCAAGATTTATTACATAGATTTGATTTGATTAATGCTAATGTTGTTTCCATACCTTGTGATTTAGGCACTAAATTAGAAGTTGATACTATGACTCCTTATGTTGATGCTACTTATTATAGACAGCTAGTAGGAAGTTTAATTTATTTAACTCTTACTAGACCTGATATTTCTTTTAGTGTTGGATTAGTCTCTAGATTTATGTCCAAACCTCAACAAACTCATTTGAAAGCTGCAAAAAGAATCTTAAGGTACATAAAAGGTACTTCACAGTATGCTTTATATTTTGATAATACTGCTGATTTTAGACTTAAAGGTTATACTGATTCAGACCTAGGGGGAGATCCCAATGATGGGAAATCCACTAGTGGTTATTGTTTTCTTCTTGGTTCAGGTGTAATTTCATGGAAAAGTAAAAAGCAACAATCTGTTTCTCTATGTTCTACTGAAGTAGAATATAAAGGTTGTACTATAGCAGCAAAAGAAGCTCTTTGGCTTAGAAGATTACTTGCAGATTTGGGTCTACCTCAAGCGGAACCTAGGCCTTTGTTTTGTGATAACCAAAGTGCAATAGCTCTAGCAAAGAATCCAGTTTACCATGCAAGATCCAAGCACATTGCTCTTCATCATCACTTCATTAGAGAACACATTCACAACCAGCAAGTCTCTCTTCTTTTCTACCCAGGACAACATCAAGTTGTTGACATCCTCACAAAGCCTCTTCCAAGAGAAAAGTTTGAAATTCATTGTAAAAATATGGGTTGGATACCCTTTGATTGTAAACCCCCAAGTAAAGATTAAAGGGGGGTGTTAGAATTAATCTTTCCTTGGTGTTTTATTATAAACCAAGGTATTTTATTTTTTCCTATGTAAGTAGGAGATTCCTTTAGAATCCCTACATGTTATTTTGTCCTCTTCTTCCATGTGTGAGGACATATTTTATTTCTTGTATTTTCTTTTTCTTAGATTCCTCCTTAAGAGGAAATAGCACAAGTGGCACACACATTATGAATGTGGTTCACATGCACATGGGAGTTACATTCAACTCCTTTCCTCTCATCCCTTCTTAAGAGATGCTTCTCTTCTCTTTTCTCAAGGCATTCTCTAGCAACACATAGTTTCTCATTCTCATTCTCTTGAAGCATTGTGTGAGCATTTTGCTCTCATTTTTCTTTCTCTCTCTCTCTTAGGCTTTTTGGCCCATTCATAATAATATCACGGGGGTTTTCTTACGCTTTTCCCCCTTCAAAAATATTATCTCATATTGGATGGTGAATGCTTCTAGTTTTGTTTATCTCATGGTATGCTTTTCCTCACACTTTGCTCATTAGATTAAACTAGATCTTTTTCTCTTTCTTATCATTTTCTACAGTAACCCTGGTAATGTTCTAACTCTGGAATGTCTTGTTGGTAAGCTTATTGCTTTTGAGTTGTCTAACTATGATAACTATATTGTTCCTAATGTTGAATCTACATTCAAGTCACAAATGGTTATGCATAAGTCTAAAAAGGAAAAATAAAAGTGTGTGAAAAGTGACAGTGACAGTGATAGTGACACTTCTGATGAAGATCTAGATGATCTTGAGGCACTTATGGCTACAAGGCTAAAAAGAGGAAAATGGAAATATAAAGGTAAACTTCCTATAATTTGTTTCTCATGTAAAAAAGTTGGCCATATTGCAAAAAGATGCCCTGATAGGACTAACACTTGAAGGGAAAGAAAGTACAAGGATAAGAGAAATGATAGAGATCACCAAAGGTAATGAGACTACAAAGACAAAGGTAAGAAATCTTGTTATATTGTTGAAGAGGAAACTGACAATGACACTAGTGAATCTGATGAATGTGATATAGAAGTTGTTTATGTTGCTATGAAAGATGATTCTGATGAAGATGAGAAAACTACACTTATTTCCTATGTGAATAAAGGCGATAAATTGATTATTGATAGTAGTTTCTCACATCACATGACTACTGATAAAAGTATGTTTGAGACCCTAGATCGTTACAAAGGTAGAAGTGTTAAGTTTGGTAATGATGCACCATGTCCTATGAGAGGAAAAGGATCAGTTAGATTGAGTGACAAGATTACATGTGAAAATTCTTATTGGGTTGAAGGTCTTAACTATAACTTGTTGAGTGTTTCATAGTTGAACAACACTGGTTACCAAGTGGAATTTCATCATAGAAAGGCTAAAATATTTGATGCCACTAGTGAACTAATTGGAAGTGGAGTTCACAAACAAGAGGTAACTTGTTCTATCTAGACCTATCTGAAGAAACATGTTTGTTTTCACAATTTGATGATGTATGGTTATGGCATAAGAGGTTGTGTCATGTGAATTTTGACAATCTGGTAAACATTAGTAAAAAGAAGAAAGTTAGAGTTTTGTCGAGATTGAAGAAACCTTATAATATGGTGTGTAAACAGTGTCAATTGGGAAAAATGAAAAAGTCTAGTTTTAAGAGCAAGACATATACTTTTGAAAATATTTTGGAATTGGTTCATACTGACCTTTGTAGACCTATGGGTGTACAAAGTTATTTTGGTGATAAGTATTTCATTTTGTTTGTTAATGACTATTCTAGAATGATGACTGTAATGTTTTAAAAGGATAATCTGATGCATTTTAGTTATTTAAGTGGTATTTGGAAAAATTTGAAAAAGAAATAGGTAGAAGCTTGAAATGTTTGAGATCTGACAGATGTGGAGAGTTTATATCAAATGAGTTCAATCTATTCTACAATTATAGAGGAATAAAGAGAAAAATGTCTACACTGAGGAAACCTCCACAAAATGGTATAGCAGAAAGAAGAAATAGGTCAAATATGGATTATGCTAGAACACTGATGATAGAAAATAATATTGCACAAAAGTTTTAGAGAGAAGTTGTAAGTATAGCTGTTTATACCTTAAACCAAGTACAAATAAAAAAAGGTAAAAATGCTACACCTTTTGGGTTATGGCATGGATATACACCTAATGTGAAATATTTTATAGTCTTTGGGATTAAATTCTATATATTGAAAGACAATAGGAATGGAAAATTTGATACAAAAAGTGATGAAGGCATATTCCTAGAATATTCCACTAAGAGAAAAGCTTATAAGTGTTTGAATTCTAACACTAACAAACTTGTGGAAAGTGAAAATGTTAGACTTGATGAATATGTAGAAAATAATGAATTGGAGTGAAAGAAAGAACCTAAATATTACAGATCTTTTGTATACATGGAAGGAGAGGCAAGTAATACACCTGAACCAGATGCAGAGTCACAAATAGGTAATGTTGTCGAGCATTAGGAGGATGTTTTCAAGCATTAGGAGGATGTTGTTGAGCATCAGGAGGATGTTTCTGAGCAAGAAGATGAAGCAAATAATTTTCATGATGAGCCTGAAGATCTAGAACAAGGAGAAAGCAAATCTAAACCTAATTTGGCACAGTATGTAAGAAGACATCGTAAGCCTAAACAAATCATTGGAGATAAAGAATCTAGAATCATGACAAGAAGTAAGTTGAAAGATCATACATGCTTACCAGGGAAAACTTTAGTGGTGAATATTTTCCATTTGGCGAATGTCACATGTCAACAACCTGAGATTTGGTGAATATAATGTGTATATCAAGTTGACCGTGTCGCCCAAACTTTATAAATATTGGGTGGAATGCCCAAGTCCATCGCCCATTGGTTTATGTATTTTTTCCCTTTTCTTTCACAATATCGCCAATTAAATCTAATTGTTGGACACTATAAACTTAAAAATTTCGCCTACAATTTCCAAACCTTATTGTAACTGACAACCATATTCACCAATATGTGGTCAAAATTTAACATTAGGGTACATGTGGATGTATATAGATTTGACATGTGTCTCTATTCCAAAGACTTTTAATGAAACTTTATGTCTTTTAAAACTTTGGCCTGAAATAGATTTGACACACATCTCTATTCTAGAGACTTTTGGGGGAATCTTTGTGTCCTTTAAAACCTTGGCCCGAAATAGAATTCCTACCATTGATCTCAGATCATCAAATGGTTACAAAAAGTATGGTTATCTCCTATCAGGAGATAGAAAATTAACTCATAGTACCTTAATAAAATAATAAAAGTCATTTGAAATTTCAGGGGCACTGCCCCTTGACCCCGCCCTGTACCGCAATAAGGAGCATGCTAGGGGCGCTACCCCTAGACCCTATCTTGGGGGAATTGCCCCCAAACCCCTATCAAATAATGATGATTTCTAGGTATGTGTTCTTGTCATCGTTACTTTGTTCAATAATGAAAGATTCACCAATATTTTATAGAATTTTCATATAATTGAAAAAAAATTGCTAGTACAAATAATATTTTTTCCTTTCAAATTAGAAAAATTCACCAACAATATTATTTTTTTCAACCTAAAATAATGTAGGATTCACCAGGATTTTACACTTTTTCTAGGGAGTGGGTTTCTTAAAGTTTTCCCTGATGCTTACTATGTGAGTTTGAGCCTAAAACAGTAAAAGATGCTTTAGAGAATGATGATTGGATACAATCCATGAATGAAGAAAATTAGTATGTAAGGGGTATGCACAAGAAGAAGGAATTGACTATGGGAAAACATTTTCCCCTATTTCAAGATTAGGAGTAAGGACTCTACTTGCATATGTAGCTTATAAAGGATTCAAAGTATATCAAATGGATGTCAAATCTACATTTCTGAATGGGATATTAGAAGAAGAAGTATACATTGAACAACTTGAAGGATTTGTTGACCCAATAAAGAAGAATATGGTTTGCAAGTTGCACAAGGTGTTGTATGGATTGAAACAAGCCCCCAAAGCATAGTATGAGAGACTGCATAATTATTTGATAAAGATTTAATTAGCAAGTACAAATGACAACAATAATCTATATATGAAGACTGAGAAAGGTAAAGTGATTTTGTTAGCTGAAATCTTTGTTGATGATATCATATTTGGAGGACAAGATGCCCTATGTCAAAACTTTTCAAATGAGATGAAAACTAAATTTGAAATGTATATGTTTGGTGAGATCAAATTCTTTGTTGGTTTGCAAGTTTATCAGATGAAGAAAGGTATCTATATTACTCAATCTAAATATGTGGTATAGGAGCACCTAGGTTCTTGGCTAACCTAACTCCTAGATTTTGTATTGTAGTGACCTTAGCCAAGTCAATGTCCAATAAGGACTTAGAGAAGTCCCTAGTGTATGTGCGTGTGAAGAGGTCCAATAGGTTTAGGAAGGTTGTTATTAGTCTTAACTAAGGCTTTATTTAGGCTTGAGGGTACCTAGGAAGTTTGGTCTACATGCCATTTTAGCATGATAGTCAGTCAAAGCATAGGATTGGCTGTATGAAATGGAGAATTAATATGGGAAATGGTCCTAGGAGGCTTAGAGTACTCTTATAATTCTTCTCATTTAGTACTCAGTTGATCTTGAATAGGTGCTCTGTACTTTCTCCATGGCTCAGAAAAATCAGGATCAAATTCATAAGAATCTCTGATGTCATCAAAGACAAGAACTTCAATTTTCATCTTGGTCATCAAAGATCTTCTTCTATTCAATGCATCAACAACTCAGTTAGTGACTCCACTTTTATGTTTTATCATCACTTAAGATGCATTTGGATGACTTAGGAAAAGTTGTCATGACAACATTTTGTTAAAAGCCTTTCTGAGAGTCAGAGGTAGTTAGGGGTCAATCTAACCAATTGGATTGGTTCCCCTATGATATTTAAGACATATCTTGACCAAAGAAGATTGGATCTCTATAATGATCTTTTTTTTGTCTATGAATATATTGGTGTGACTATGAGATCGTAACAGTGCCTAAAGCCTGGTTATCCTTCATCTATGGATTAGACTAGAGAATTTTCATTGCATGTAATAGTTCTACATAGATTTATAAGTTCTTTTGTGTTCTTATTTTGGTAGCTAGGCTTTTCTTTTTGTGTGTTTTTAAATTCCTCCTCTATGACCAATTTACTGGTTCATCCAGAGTGGAGAGCACTAAAATGATCCTAGCATGAAATCCCATGGAGGGAATTGTATGGCCCTTTGGGATATGCTAGGGTATTTTATATATCCTATAAATATGTACTATCTTGATCAGGTTTGCAGTGGAACAATTTTTGAAGTCAAGCCCTAGGCGAGCCTGTGCATGCTCGGTTAGGAAGCTTGATAGTGAATCAGAAAATGATAGGATACTTGGGAATTGAGGAAGTCAATCCAAGTGTAGAAGAGTGAATTTTAGATACAAAAGACTCAATCCTAAGAAGGAGAGTCCTTGACCAATCCGAAAAGGGGTTTAAAAGCTAAACCCCCACTGAAAACTAGAGAGACCTAATTAGGCCTAAAAAATAGGCATGGTTGTAGGAAGTACAGTATGGCCAACTTGAGGATCCAAGAACTTGTGAATCCAAGAGAACTTCGAAAAGGGTGTCAGAATATGGTCTTAGATTTTCAACTTGTTTCAAGAGTTTAAGATTTATACACTGAAAAGGGAGTTTGAAGACCTAGAAAGGCCTAATAGGGCTTTAGGCTTATTTCTTGGAGATCGACTATTGAAGGAAGATAGATAGAGGGTAATACACCTCAAAAAAAGTCAAAACAACCTAAAAATGAGTTTTCAATCATAATTGTAGAAGAAATGAAAATGGCTTGGTAAAAGGATGAACTTGAAGAATGAGTTCATGTGAAGGAGTAAGGACAAAGAAGGGAACCAAACTTTGGTAGAGAGTTCTAGTGGAGTGGAGGTGATTGATAAGAATCCCTTAGTGAATAGGGTCTATGATAACCCTAGAAAAGGTCAAGAGAAGGGCCTTGAACAAGTCCTAGGTGAAATAGGACTAGAGAGAAAAGACCTCCCTATAAAATTGGTATCAGAGCCAATAAAAGATTGGGGTAAGACATTAGTGTATGTCAGAAGGTAGAAGTACATCAGTGGGAGAATCCACCATGGTAACAAATGTTGAGTTGGCAAGAGAAGTGGTAGACCAAAAGGAGAGGAATCGGATCCTAGAAGAGACTGTAGAAGCTTTGAAGGATAAGCTTGATGAAGTTGCAGAGGCAGCTGGTAAAATGAAAGAGAATTTGGAAGTTGAAGATGAAAAAGGAGAAATAGTAGATGAGCATGATTGCATCACTAAACCAGACCCACCAATGCAAGAGGAACCCTTCCTTAAAGCCATTAAGGCATTGGGAGGCAAAGCACTTGAGGGGATACCCTTGTTCACCATCAAGATGGACTCGGAGCTAGTCATGGAATGGATTGAAGGGATGGAGAATTATTTTGAGTGTGAAGGTGTCTTAGAGGCACAAAGGGTGAAGGTGGCTAAATAAAGACTCAGGGAACCAGCCCTAACATGGTGGAAGTTCCTTCAAGAAGAGACACAAAGAGAGGGGAAAAGACCAATAGCCAATTGGAGGGCTATGGTAACAAAGATTAAAGACAATTATCTTCCAGAGGATCATGAGATCCAAATTCACAAGAAGAGGCAAAGTATCAGACAAAAGGAGATGGATGTGGCCTCTTACACAGAGGAATTTCAAAAACATTTCTTAAGGTCCAAAGTTCAAGAAAAGGAGAGCATCCAGGTAGCTAGATACTTGGGTGGATTAAGGTGGAGTATCCAAGAGGAGATTAGTTTGTGGACTCCTACTACTTTTCACAAGTTCTTTCAATTAGCACTTAAGGTAGAAGATAAGAACAAGAAGAAGTAAGACTCTAATCCAAGAGGTAGAGGAAGAGGGAGAGACTCTAGAGGACATAGAGGTGGATATGGTGGTAGAAGTAATGAGCCAAGAAGTCAAGAAGACTCTAAGCTAGTTGAGAAAATTAGTGAGCTAAGTGGAAGAGGTAATTATGGTAGAGGAAGAGGATTTCAAGGTGGAAGAGGTAGATCAAGTAGTTTCAGCAGAGGGTCACACTTTGCAAGCATGAAGTGCTACCATTGTGGTCAACTAGGCTACCTTTCCTATAAGTGCCCTGAAAAAGCTTCTAGCTCACAAAGGGAGAAGAAGATAGATTATGCACAAGAGGAAGTGAGTAGTGTGAAGTCACTAGAGGTTATCTTGGATTCAAAACATGGTGAGAACCTCATGTTTAGGAGGGTTTTACTCAAGGAGCCAGTCACAGAAGAACCTAAGCATAGAAGGGCTCTCTTTAGGATCAAATGTAAGATCCTTAGAAAAGTGTGAAAAGTTATCATTGATTCAGATTCAACTAATAACATAATTTTAGAGGAGGTAGTCCAAAAGCTAAAACTTGTGAAGATACCTCATACTCATCCTTACAAAGTGACCTAGTTAAACAAGGGGCAGAATTTTCTAGTAAATGAACAAGTGTGGGTGCAGTTCATGATAGGAGGTTATCAAGATAAAATGTTGTGTGAGATCCTACCAATGGATGCTTTCCATTTTCTACTAGGAAGACCATGGAAATATGATCAGGATGCAATCTACCATGGGAAGAACAATATGTACAACTTCAAGAAGGATGGGGTTACCTATAGAATACAGTCACTAGTGGAGGAAGGAGCTGAAAGTACATGTGATCCTAATGTACTTTTGATGAGTGGGAAGGAGTTATTCCATTAACTCAAGGATGAGGAAGGATTTGGACTAGCCATAGTCCTAAAAGCCAAGGAAGAGACCAAGGCACTACACCCCACCTTGCTAAAAGAAGTATAGCATCTTTTGGATTAGTTTTAAGACATAATCAATGATGGTACACCATCTACTCTTCCTCCTTAAAGAGAAATCAGTCATCAAATTGACTTTGTATCAGGATCATCCTTGCCTAACAAAGTAGCATATAAAGTGACCCCGGACCAGAACAAAGAGATTGCAAGGAAGATTCAAGAGCTTCTTGATCAAGGGTTGATTAGAAAGAGCATCAGCCCATGTGTTGTCCCAGTGGTTTTGGCACCAAAGAAGGGAGTTAAGTGGAGGTTATGTACTAATTCTATGGAAATCAATAGGATAACCATTAGATATAGGTTTTTAATCCCTAGAATGGAAGACCTTATGGATTGTCTTGGGGGGTCTCAATACTTCACTAAAATTGACCTTAAAAGTGTGTATCACCAAATTAGGATGAAGGAAGGGGCTGAGTTGAATTCAGCCTTTAAAACTAATGAGGGTCTTTATGAATGGTTAGTTATGCCCTTTGGGCTTACAAATGCACCTAGTAAATTCATGAGATTAATGAATGAGGTCCTAAAATATTACACAGGTAGGTTTGTTGTGGTGTACTTAGATGATATCCTCATCTTTAGAAAAACCAAGGAAGAACATATGCAGCACCTAGAAGTTGTCTTGAGAAGGTTACATGAAGAGAAACTAGCCATCAATCTAGAGAAGAGTGAATTCCTAACGCAAGAACTAGTCTACCTAGGATTTGTGGTGTCTCAAGGTGACCTTAAGATGGATCCAAGTGAATTTGAAGCCATACTAAGTTGGCCCACTCCTAAAATAGGGATAGAAGTGAGGAGATTCCATGGATTAGCTCAGTTCTATAGGAATTTCATAAGAGGCTTTAGTGAAATATGTGCACCTTTTCTCAATACTATCAAAGGAGGAGCTAAGACCATGTTTATATGGACCAAGGCAGCTCAAGAAGGTTTTGAAAAATTGAAGAAAAGAGTGGCAAATCAGTCTATCCTAGTCCTACCAATCTTTGACAAGCTATTTATAGTGGAATGTGATGCAAGCAACATAGCAGTGGGAGCAGTCTTGAACCAAGAAGGAAGACCAGTTGCATTCTTCAGTGAGAGATTGAATGAGGATAAATCAAGCTATTCCTCATATGATTTGGAGCTCTATGCATTGATATGTAAGCACTCAAGAAATGGAGGCACTACCTATTTCATAAGAATTTTGTGGTCTATATAGATAACCAAGCATTAAGCTACATTAACACTCAAGAAAAGTTAAGTCATAGGAACATTAAGTGGATGGAGTTTCTCCAAGCCAATACCTTTACCATTAAACATAATAAGGGTCTAAACAATAAATTAGTTGACGCACTTAGCCGAAGGTTGCTGACTGTCCAAGAAATTCAGCTTCAAAGCATTGGTTTAGAGGGATTTAAGGAACTCTACAAGGAAGATGAGGACTTCTCGAGGGCATATAAGGTATGTGATGAATTTGAGAATCACTTTCATAGTGAGTTTTATGACTACACATTGAAAAATGGTTTTTTATTCAAGGGTAATTAGTTATGTGTACCCAAGGGATCAATGAGGGAGAACCTTATACAAGAAAAGCATAATGGGAGCCTTAGTGGACACTTTGTCTTGAATAAGACATTGGACCTAGTGCAAAGGTTTTACTATTGGCCCAAGATGCCAAGAGATGTTAGGAGCTATGTAGAGAAATGTATTATTTTCCAAAATTCTAAAGGCACATCTACCAATGCAGGGTTATATTAGCCTTTACCAATCCCAAATAGGCCATGGGAGTGTCTAAGTATGGATTCAATAGTGGGTTTCCCTAAGACAACTACTAGTTTTGATAGTATCTTTATGGTGGTTGATAGGTTTACTACGATGATTCATTTCATACCATGTAAGACCACACATGATGCTAGCTATATAGCACACCTTTTCTTCAAATAAGTCGTAAGGATTCATGGCCTACCAATCAATATTGTGTCATATAGAGATGTCAAGTTCATGGGACACTTCTAGAAGACTTTATGAAAGAGATTAGGCACAAAAATTGCATTTGGTTTACCTTATCATCCCCAAAAATATGGCCAAATAGAGGTGATAAATAGAGTTTTGAGAAACCTCTTGAGATGTCTTACAAAAGAGTATGAACAAGTGTGGGACCAGGTGTTACCACAAGCTAAATTTTCTTACAATGACAGCACGAGTAGGTCCACCGACAAGAGCCCATTTGAAGTGGTGTATGGCATTCACCCAAGAGGTGTGTGTGAACTCATAGAACTAGGTAATTAAGGAGGATTGAGTGGTCATGTTGATGACTTTTCTCAATCTATGCAAGAGGTACATGAACAAGTAAGAAGAATATTGGTAGAAGCCAATCAAAAGGTGAAGACTAGAGTAGATGAAAGGAGAAAGGATTTGTAGTTTGAAGTAGGTAATTGGGTGATGGCACACATTAATAAGGAAAGGCTTCAGAAAGGCATACCCAAAAAGCTCCAAATGAGAAGAGTTGGACCATGTAAGGTTCTAGCCTATGGCTCAAATGCATACAAAATAGGCCTACCTAGTGACCTGGCTATATCTCCGGTTTTCCTTGTTCAAGATTTGATTAGATACAAGGGACCTGATGTCAAAGAGGAAGAAAATAGTCCAAATTTTAATTTTGATGTCAAAGACCTCAAATTACCAGTCCCAATGAAGCCCCAAGCTGAGAAAATACCAGACTCAAGGATGCAGAAATAAACTAGGCATGGTGTCTATATGGAACACCTTGTGAAGTGGAAGTCCCTACTTGAATTAGAGGCTCAATGGATAGGAGAGAATAGCTTCAAGAATCTAGGAATTTATTTGGCACTCTTGTCTCCTAATGGAACTTAGTTTCTTGGTGCAGGGGGAGTATGGTGCAAGAGCACCTAGGTTCTTGGCTAACCTAACTCCTATATTTTGGCTTGTAGTAACCTTAGCCAAGTCACTATCCAATAAGGACTTAGAGAAGTCCCTAGTGTGTGTGTGAATAATTTCATTAGGTTTAGGAAGGTTTTTAGTAGTCTTAACTAAGGTTTTCTTTAGGCTTGAGGGTACCTAGGAAGTTTGGTCTACATGCCATTTTAGCATGCCATTTAGTCAAAGAATAGGATTGACTATATGAAATGGAGAATTAATATAGGAAATGGTCCTAGGAGGGTTAGAGTAGTCTTAGAGGTCATTTAAGACCCATTTGGATGAGTTAGGAAAAGTTGTCAACAAGAATGTAAAATTTGTCAATGACAACTTTGTAATTTTGCAAAGTTGTCATGACAACATTTTGTCAAAATCTTGTCCGAGAGCCAGAGGTAGTTAGGGGTAAATATAACTAATTGGATCAGTTCCCCTATGATATTTAAGACATATCCCGACCAAATAAGAAGGTTGGATCTATGTAATGATTTTGTTTTTTGTCTATGAATAGACTGGTGTGACTGTGAGACCATAATGATGCCTAAATCTTGATTATCCTTCATATATGGATTAGACCAGAGCATTTTTATTACATGTAATAGTTCTACATATATTTATAAGTTCTTTTGTGTTCTTTTTTTTGTAGCTAGGCTTTTCTTTTTGTGTGTTTTTAAATTCCTCCTCTATGACCAGTTTACTGGATCACCTAGAGTGGAGAGCACTAAAATGAACCTAGCATGAAATCCCAAGAAGGGAACTATACGGCCCTTTGGGATATTCTAGGGTATTTTATATATCTTTTAAATATGTACTATATTGATTATATTTGCAATGGAACAATTTTTTAAGTCAATCCCTAGGCGAGCCTATGCATGCCCGGTTAGGAAGCTTGACAGTGAATCAGCAAATGATAGGAGGCTTGAGAATTGAGGAAGTAAATCCAAGTGTAGAAGAGAGAATTTTAGATGCCAAAGACTCAATCCTAAGAAGGAGAAACCTTGACCAATCCAAAAAGGGGTGTAAAAGCTAAACCCTCATTGAAAACTAGAGACACCTAATTAGGCCTAGAAAATAGGCATGGTTGTAGGAAGTATAGTACGAATAGCTTGAGGATCCAAGAACTTGTGAATCCAAGAGAAATTTTAAAAGGGTGTCAAAATATGGTCTTATATTTTCAAATTTTTTGGAGAGTTTAAGAGTTATACATTGAAAATGGAGTTTGAATACCTAGAAAGGCCTAATAGGGCTTTAGGCTTATTTCTTGGAGATCAACTATTGAAGGAAGATAGATAGAGGGTAATACACCTCAAAAAAAGTCAAAACAACCTAAAAAGGAGTCTTCTATCATAATTATAGAAGAAATGACAATTTCTTGATAAAAGGATGAACTTGAAGAATGATTTCATGTGAAAGAGTAAGGACAAAGAAGGGAACCACACCTTGGTAGAGAGGTCTAGTGGAGTGGAGGTGATTGATAAGAATCCCTCAGTGAATAGGGTCTAATATAACCCTAGAAAAGGTCAAGAGAAGGGCCTTGAACAATTCCTAGGTGAAATAGGACTAGAGAGAAAAGACCTCCCTATCAATGTGTCAAAGAGATACTAAAAATTTTTGGTATGGAAGACTCTAGACCAATAAGTACACCTATGGCTACTGGACAAAAACTATCTAAAATTAATGATATAGCTGAAGTGAATCAAACCTTTTATAGATCTATTATTGGAAAGCTACAATATGTTGTTCATAGAAAACTGGATATTTCCCTAGTAGTTGGAATTGTGGCAATATTTTTTGCCAATCCTAAGGAAAATCATATGATGGTAGTGAAAAGAATATTGAGATATCTGAAAGGAACAGAGGACTATGGATTGTATTTAAGGAAAAATAACAAGTTTGAACTAAGAGTTTACACTGATGTAGATTGGGCTAGAAATTTTGATGATATAAAAAATACAAGTGGTGGATAATTCTTTCTAGGAAAGAGATTAGTCTCCTAGACAAGCAAGAAACAAAACTACATTTCCCAATATATAGCAGAAGCTGAGTATGTAGTTGCAGCAATAAATTGTTCAAATTTAGTGTGGATCAAGCAATTGTTAAAAGGTATGAAAGAGGAAATCACTAAGCCTATTGTTATTTTCTATGATAACACAAGTGCTATTAACATATCAAAGAATCCAGTTATGCACACTAAGACTAAGCATATTTCTATCAAGTATCATTACTTGAGAGAGCTAGTTCAAGACAAAGAAGTGAGATTGGAGTATGTGAATACAAAGGAACAATTAGTAGATATATTCACAAAATATTTACCTAAGGATTCTCATGAATATCTTAGAGGTAAACTAGGGGTGATTCCCCTAACTAAGGCTACCTAGTAAAATAGGAGCACTGCATCAAATGTGCTGAATAAAATATTTGACAAATAGATGAATAAAATGTCACACTTTAGGAGTTTCCTAGAGTTGTGAGAAGTAAGGAAGAGATATTAATCAGTGATAAGAAAGATGACTGAGGGAGTATACAGCATACATAACTGACATGGAGACACTTGCATAAGTAGATATGTAAATAATTGATACAAGCTTCGGCATTGTTGTCAAAGAGTGAGAAGATTCAGTGAAAATAATGAAGTGATACAACACTGAGGGAGAAGATTCAATGAAACCTGAGGGAGAGATACAGAAAATATTCAGAGGGATTAATTGAGCAAGTAGTCAGGAAAGGAAAAAGTTGTGAATCAGAATGAAGCTAAGGATATTAATAAAACTCTGATGCACAGATATTTTGGATTGTTTGGTAAATCATGTGTTATTCATATTGTATTTCCATCAATGCCAAAGAGGGAGATTGTTGGAAACTACAATTGAAAAAATTGTTATATTGTCATTGATGTCAAACCTTAACTGGTAAGACAGTTTCTATCTAGGATAGTACCATATCTTTTTATTGATGAAGAGGATTTGAAAAGAAGAGTTAACAAGAGGACCTAAGGAAAGGTTGAGTTATGTGATACTTCAATGGGTACTTGATCAGTTGGCACATTAACAAGGTAATCTATTATTTATCTAAGTAAGAAGAAAGACTGGAAACATAGGCTTAACTGAGAAAAAGTGATGAAATCTAGTTTAAGTTGAGTGATGTTAGTGTCGATCGAGTACTAGTATATGTTGAGTAAATCTAGTGTTGATCGAACATCAGTAATTGTCAAGCGACAAGAAATTATTGAGCAAAGGTCCAGTGTTTGCCGAGGAAGACAGTTTGTAGTGATTACCAAGATACACAATGATGACTGAGATGATGAACAAAGTATTGACCGAGTGTTAGTAATTTACATTTGGAGAAAGAATTGAGAATCCTAGCCGACACAGTTGAATTCTTGGGATATGTAAAATGTGTTGACATTATTAATGAATTGTATGGAGCATTTAATGCATGGTAAATTGTTTTATTATGGATTAAAAGAGAAGTTTTGAGATGTATCTAGAAGGAAAAGATGAAGAACATAATGATGGAAGGATTCAATGAATCTGACCTAAACCTAAGATCTATGGAGGAAATTAAGTGGCAAAAGATTGATCTGCCTGATCAAAGAGGTATAAAGGAAAACCTAGTTATGATGTTATGAAGATGGAGAGAAGGCTGATTTTATTGATTGATAAGTCTAAGCAGAAGGTTGAAGGTGAAATTGTGAAGGAGCTGAACACAGTTGTGATTGCTTGAAGCGAATTATGAGCAGATCAGAGATGGAGATGGAAATGAAGGCCAGTCCATAAATCAACATATATGTGCGAAGTGAATCTATATTTGCAAAGTGATTTGTATGTTTTTCAGATCAAAAAATACTGTTACTTTCTAACCATTGTATCAGTCTAAATCCTTTAATCAAGGTTGACCTAACAGTCATTTTATAAATCCTTTAATAAGGGTGACATTTTAATGGAATGTTATTAAGTCCTCTAACCAAACCACTTTTGAAAGAGTGTTTTAAATCCTTTAATAGGGTCACACCTAGCAGTGTGTATGTAAACCTTTAGCAGGGTTGGATTTTCACAGAGCTCACTTCATAAGAGTGAAAATCAGTAGCATGTTACAAAGTGGTTTTCCCAAATTGGGTTTCCACTATAAATCTTGGTGTTATACTTGTTTGAATGAATTTTATGTGGATGTTGTTGAAAGCTTTATATTCTACAAGTTAATTACTTTTGGACAGTGGGTTGCATGTTATATGTTTCTAATATATGTTATAGAGACCGAGTTGAATTGTTGATTAGATCTGAGTTTGTTGAAGTGCTAGAAAGTTCAATTAGTACATTTGGACCTGAGAACAACTGATTCACTCCCCCCCCCCTCTCTATTTTTCTAAATCATTCTAACAATATTTAAAGATTAAAAATCATAAAATATCCTCCATGTTGACCCTAGGTGAAATGCATAAGTTAATTATTCTATTAACCCTAATTCTAATAATTTTCTTAATTTTAAACCATAACTCTACTACTACTATTTTTTTTACAATATTGAACCTAATTTTATATATATACTTATACATATGTATCTACATATATATATATATATATATATATATATATATATATATATATATATATATATATATATATATATATATATATATATATATATATATATATATATATATATATATATATATATATATATATATATATATATATATATATATATATATATATTACAATGAGAGTAATCCTTCTTGAGGCACCTATTTTCATCAACCCTAACCCATGTAGTGCCTACCCTAGCGATACTATTTATCATGTCCAAATCTGACACCATGGACTTTCATATTATTAATACTTGTTTTACGATATATGTTACATTTTTCAATTAATGGATATATCTATCATGTGGGATGACTTTTTATGGTTGTATTTGATTGTGATTATGATTATTGGTCTAACCTTGCTAACCCATTTTATGATCTATATGTATCCTTCTTGGTGTGAGTGTCAAAAAAGGGGAGGCAGTTGTAGTCACTCCTACAGGAGATCCACATGATGTCATACTCCTCCTTACTTTCTTGTTATTGGTTGCATATGTGTGTGTGTGTGTGTGTGTGTGTGTGGGTGACCCCACAATAGTAGGTTACACTTTTTTAGACATTCTGATTTTTGCTGAAATAACACATTTTTAATAAAAGATGATTATTTAAGCCTTGAGAGGTTCCATTTGAAGGAATTAATTACAAATGGTTAGCTCAAAGCCTCTTAGATAAAAAAAAAATATTGAAATAACATCCATACTCCTCATTCATACCTGCAACGGAGTCTCTTTCGCACCTATTACAATGCTGACAAAAAATCACTTTGACATTATCTTTTGGGAGATCAAATGAATCCATTTGACAAACCTATCTATTTAGTAAGGTACTACTAAGAAAAATCTTTGCAATGATTATAATGTTAATATATATTAAGTTTATTATGACTTTGTATTTTTAGTTTTACTAAACATAGATATTTCACCATATGTCTACCTCTATGTTTGATGCTTATGGAAAAATAGTAAATTTGAGAAAAAAAAATTCTAAAAAAAAATCTATGCCCTAGGTATTTAAGTTCTCTTTCTATCAAAAAATAAATTAAAAAATTGGACAAATACACAAGAAGTTATAAGCTATGTAGTCAAGGTATGTCAAAATTACGATTTAATCAACTTCAAATGTTAATAAAATATGAAATAATCATGATAATGTCATCAAACCAATTGCATGCCCTCTGTATGGATGTTACAAAACTAATTTTGAAAGAATCACATTGATATCTATTTTAGAAAAAAAGGTTATGCTCTATGAAAACAATGTAACTCTTTGAAAATAACATTTTCAGCAACATACCAATTTTCGTGGAAGAAAAAAAAACATTCAAATAAATTCAAAAATAAAAATAAAAAATATATTTAGAATCTAGATAGAAAATCCTAAAAGACTCTAATTTATTTCATCTTCTAATTCCAAACAGTTTGATGACAATATGCATCCGAATATATAAAAAAATTTCAAAATATAGATTTCTGTGTTTGTTCAGGAAAAAAAGTGTAACCCACAATTGTGGGTTAACCCGTATATGTATATGTATATGTATATGTATATGTCATTGTTGTTTCTCAGTGTTGTAGGTGTGTACAAGTACCAGGCATCGACTCCACCTGGCTACACTGGTTTGAGCATGCCTTAAATCCTCAAACTAGTTGTTATTGTTCAGAGATGAACTAGAGTTCACACATAGGAAAACCCTATGGCTTTTGGTATTGTTGACCCGTCTCTTGTTTTGGTTTTTTGGTGCTTTTTTGGATTCTTGTATCTTTTGATGTCAACTCATTTAAGTGGTCATGAGGGATGTAGGATTGTGATATTTATTCTTCTCTCTCTCTCATGTGTTAATTATGTATATAAGCATGCATATATGGGTGCACATGTTTATGCATACCTATATATATTTAGTTATGGATGTCCTTGTAGTTGGTTCTTATGAGTGTATTCATTTTGCTTTTGATTTTATGTATTAAGTGGATTTAGATAAATTAAATAAATGCATAGTGAGTAAAAGGACAAGTATGGAATATAAAAATATAAAACTAATTACCTACTCTTAAATTTACTCCTACTTTTTAGACTCTCTCTCTCTCTCTCTCTCTCTCTCTTGTTAGTGTAGGGGGTGGGGGTGAAATTTAGGACCTTCTATTTGTGAGGGGTCCCAAGTGCCATTGGGTTAGTAACTTCTTTGAAAAGCATACCCAGATATATGGTATTAATATTAGAGTTGGTCGTTATGAATTTTTTAATATTAATGAAACTATATAAGGGGAATTAATTATTTTATTAGTAGATAGGGGTAAGTCAGTTCAGGGAGGGTAGGTAAAATTTAGTTACCTATAGGGTAAAACTAATTTTTGGTTAAGTTAGTATTATTATTATATTTATTTAATAAAGTAGGTGAGGATGTTGCTTTACAGGAAGCAACACCCTCAACCTCTGGAACTACCCAAAGGTTTACTTATAGGAGAAAATTTCCTGAGCATGGGGAATAGAAATTTTGGAGTCGAGAAAGGACATCTTAGGAGATTTCATAAGGATTAGGAGAAGGCTACGCTAGAGAAGAGCGGTGTCAGGAACCTTCGTCACAAGATCCTAGTAGGATTTTTTAAATCCAAAAAAGCCTTCACTGTGTCCCTCTCTCTCTTTCCTATTTATCATGATGTTTTTCCTATGTGTTGATGTTCTCCTGAAAGTTAAATTTATATTTTTAAAATAAAACTATAGTTAAGGGATGGGTTTTATTACTGTGTTTGGTAATTATTTTAAATCCGGGAGGATAGGTCCAAATACTAATATTATGGAACCTGACATTGTTTGGTTTTCTGTATATTTTTTTAGGATACAAATTTATGCATAGGCATATAAGTAAATTTATAAATAAAAACAACACTAATAGTAACATGGAGATAATAAGTGTTGTAAGACTATTAAGTTTAGATTTATAACATTTCAGAAAGATTCGTTTAATAAGGTCTTTGCTAAACTATATAAGAGAGATTATTATTTTTTAAAATTTTGTTAAAAAAATGTTATATATTTTTGGCTAATCTTTCAAACCTATAGTAAAATAGTTTTATTTTTTTTATAAAAAAAAAATGAAAAAATAAAAATACATATAACCTCCTATTCTTATTTCTTTTTTTATGTAAGGTTTTTATTTGAAAAAAAATTAAACTCCTAGCTTTTTTTTAAAAAAATATTTTATTAAAACAAAATAAAAATTTAATTTGGTGGGGCAAGGACCCCATCCCCTGACCCCACCCCATGACCCCACTGAGGAGTCACGCAGGCACCATTGCCAAGGGGCAAGGCTCACGGGCTCAACTTGTGTGGATCTCCCCCATGGTAAGGGAGGTGGAAGGGGGGTTGGACATTCCCTCCCCTGATCCCTCATTTACTTAATTTTAAATAAAGTTTAAAGTAATAAATTTATTTGATTTAAATTTTACATTTATTTTTATTTTATTGTTATTATTTTTAAAAAATTAATTTTAATTTAAATAGAGAATAGTAATTACAATTTGGTTACATTTTAAATTCAAATTCAAATTCAATTAATTTTTAATTTAATTTATGATTATTGATAAATTAAGTTATTTAATTTAATATTTTATTGAGTTAAATTTATTGGACATAATTAACTTAATGGGTAATCAATTGAATTTTTTTTAATTTGAATTGTACTTAATTTTTTTTAAATTAATATAATTTTATAAGAAGGATTGTTGTATGCTAGTTAGAAAACTGTTTGTTTTGGTGATCATGTTTAGACAAGAAAATCATAATTTTGAATGATAAGTTCCATGTGTAGATGTTTCCTTTGTGAAAATTTTTGGAAGGGCCATACTGTTAACTTCTATCCTATAGGTAAACCCAAGAGTTAGGCAAACCTACCACTTACGTTATGATTTTACACTTGGAACCTTTGTGTTAGTTCTACTTTCTCCATGTTTTGACTTAAGGTGTTAGGGTCATCGTGGTGGCATGGGCCCTAGTAAGATTTCTAAATAACCCCCTTGGGAGGGATGTCGATAAGGAGATTTTCACCCTTGATGACCTATTTGTGAGTAGGATTCCTAAGTGCCCCAAGTGAGTGGCTCACTGCAGGATCTGGGTTGAGGAGGCTAGAGGGATAACCTTGGGTGAGTTTTTTTTAAGAACTAATATAATTTAAAAACCGGTTTGGGTATGGGTATGGAATAAATTAAATTTTTAAAAATTTAAAAGATTTGATAATGGTCGCATAGGTCCTGTTGGAGTACCAGGTTCATTGTAGCTACTAGGGCAGGTCGCATAAGGGTGCCATAGTACATGTCTGCTAGGAAGGATCCTAGCACATAGGACTATGTGATGACACTCACCTGATCAGCATCCTAGGGGACTCATCTCTTGTGCTTTAGTTGTTGTGTAAGTATTGATTTTGATTAGGGTTAGATACTTTGCAACCTTATACTACCCTAGTTCCCTTGTGTGAATAGTGGTTCTATCTCCTAGCATGGGGGAGTGGACCTTTATGGATCCACATGGTTGGGCAGTGATTCTTTTTTAAAGTATCATTCATGTGTTGCAGACTGTAGAGCATCTAAAGATTTTGTAGATCTTTCTCTCTATTTTTCTTATTGTATCATGTGAAGGTTATTGTAAAATGTTATTCAAACTCATGTGATCCTATAAGGCCTTGTATTGTGAAAGAAATATTGTATGTATCTATGCATTTGAGAAGGGTATCTTCAAAAAAATAATGGGAAAGGAAAACAAGTTGTAATATTTCTTGTCGATGACACTTTTAAGTTATGTATGATAATGTAATTAATGAAGGATCTTGGATTCAGTTTGTTATGGTATTTCATGTTGTAAAAGAAAAAAAATGAATAATTTTTTATCTCTCTCTCTCTCTATCTATCTATCTATCTACTTTTTCTTGTAAGAAAAAATGAATTGATATTTTTTACTTTAATGCATGTTTTAACTTAATGCATCTTGTGAAATGTTAAATATGGATTTTAAGGGGTTAAACATGTAGGGGAACCTATTAGGACTTAATACTTATTGGAACTTAGTAAGTACAAAAGAATTTTTTACACATTTCTCTTGGTTTTTTGTTATGTCCTTCTGGGTTCCCTAGCAGGACATGACAACCCACACACAAACCTTATAATTTGATGAAAATAGGGACCTCAAGAAGGATTACTCTCAGCGTATTATATATATATATATATATATATATATATATATATATATATATATATATATATATATATGTATGTATGTATGTATGTATGTATGTATGTATGTATGTATATGTATATGTATATGTATATGTATATGTATATGTATATGTATATGTATATGTATATGTATATGTATATGTATATGTATGTATGTATGTATGTATGTATGTATGTATGTATGTATGTATGTATATGTATATGTAAGCTAGTTTTATTTGATTCCTAGAACTTTTATTAAGGAAGAAAGTGCAACACTCATATAACGGATAAAGTATAGTTATTTTTAAAAATGTTTATCCACATTAAATTAGTGACAATGTGAAACATGTGTGCTAAAATGTTGACACACTTCTATGAGTCATTATATCCAAGATTTCTCAAGAATGAGGTCTCAAATGGTGACTCATAGCTCTCTATTCATGGATTTCAAGGGTTTATAATGGAGGCCCTTAGTTTAGACCTATTTTGTGCCCATGCAAGTACACCATAAAATTAGAGATTCAAAGAGGAAAAGAAAGAGTGCTAGTCTCCATGATCATCAAATATGCATGAAAATGAAAATGGAAGCTATTCTATATGATAAAAATGCATGAAAACAAACTAATCTATGAAAGGAAATATGCATCAAAGATTATTCTATGAAATGAAATATGAATCCAATCTAACATGCAAGTGCAAGAGTAATCTAAATGGATTTCTATGGAGGCATGAGAGAAGAAGACAAGAAAAGATAAGTTGCAATGTTCAAGCTCACGTGCTCAAATTCTCCTCCAAAATCACTCTCCAAACCTACAGCATAACAATAGCATAAAATCTTGATCCCTAAATGAAAAGGAGAGGATTCCTTATAAAAGATTTAGAAATGAATGGAAGGTCAAGATTAAGAGGCAAAAAGAAATGAACAATGGTGGAGATTAAATCTTGGTTGATCCATATGCTCAAGATTCTCAATAGGAAAAATCAATAGGCATGATTAAGAGGCAAAATAATGAGTGGTTGAGATAAAGAGTCAAACCTTTTTCAAAAAGTCAAAAGATTCTATTTCATTGGAAAGTGCACTTTTCTTTTTATTTTTATTTTATTATTTTTAGCAAAGTGATTTCCATTATTTAATTAGAAGATTTTTTTATTTATTTAAAAAGGGATTTTTATTTAATTAAAAGGGAGCATGTTCTTTTAATTAAAATGAGACTTAGGATAAATGATCAAACCTTAGGAAATATTAAAATAATTGAATTAATTGTGATTTGAGCAAGGAAATTGATTTGAATTGAAAATATTGCAAGGCATTGATTCAAGAAATTGATAAATTGATTTTGTCATTTGATAAATTGAAGAATGGGGGCCCATAGTCTAGGCGACCATTTTAGGGTGCATACATTTGCCCCTCTTTGACTAATGTGTGATCTTTATGGGAACACATGTAGTCAAAGAATGCAGTTGAAGTGTGAGATCGATTTGGGATCACAAAACAACCCAAATATGTGATCGACGGATGGGAACACATCAGGAAATAGATAAGGTGATTGAAAAAGACAAGGTCAAAACCCCTGTAATTAGGTAATTGACATGTCCAAGATAAGAATCTCAAGAAAGGTTGGCCCAAGAGAAGTAATTGATAGGATTGATAAAGTTGAATCAAGGATTAAAGTTTGATAGGTACTACCCCCTCATGATCAAAATCAAAATGAGATAGTGGAGAAACAAAAAATTCATGAATTTCATCAAATAAAACTAAAAATAAGGTTCTTGATGTAAGATGAAAGATATAAGGATCACAGAACCAAGGTAGATCATCAAGCATGAAAGATTATGCCCCAAGGTTGAATTATAAGAAAAGAAGTGGGGTGAAAGTGAATTGGAGATAGAAGTTTGGAAGAGGTGGAAACAAATGGAGAGAAGAAAGAGAATTTGCCTTAAGAAAGAGAATGCCCCAAAATCAATCAACTGTTTAAGATAGAAAATTTTGATTGAGATCACGAAAGAAGATAAGGAAATGAAGATCAAAACATGACCATAGTTGATTAAAAGTCCAAAAGAAAGATGAAGGAAAACCCTCTCAAACTCATAATGCATCCTAAAAATGCATATTAACATGAAGTCTAACAATGCAAGCTACATGAAAATGCAAAGGTGTACTTGCAATAGAGCAACTGTAACATAGGATTTTGTGTTCATCATTCATTAGAGAATGTTAAGGTACTTATTTTCATCATTGGGCTATTATTAACAGACATCAAAAAATCACAAAATCATCACTAGTCACAAGTGCAACTATGAAGATATGAATGTGATTTATATTAGATTGAAATGTGGAAAGATTCTAACATAAGCATCAAAGACATAAAGGTCAAGATGACTTCGATGTTAGCTTACCCAATTTAATGTAGCAAAACCATGCTCACATCAAGGCATAGATGTCGAGATGACCATAAGAATGGTTGTGCAAAAACAGTCAAGGATGATGCCTCAAATCTCCTAAGTGTTTCAAGGGGACAACAAGAGACACTCTAGAGTTTCAAGAACACACCCACAAGCAGAAAGAAAATAAAAACATGCCCCATGCCCCATGCCCCAAGTCCTCTAGCTATGCATACCAGAGATACTTATTAGACAAGGACATTCAACGAAAATCAATAACAGTCAGCACACAAAGAAAATATCATGACATAGCTCAAGCATTAAGTGTTGTGTTTAAAAATTTAAGTGTGTTAACTAATACTGAGTTCCAAGGATAAGGATTGAATGCTTGCAAGTAGGTAAGAACACATGAAAAAACTAGGTAAGGCCAAACCAATAAGTGTTAAAAAATAGTCGATGTCAAGGGTTGTGTTGAAAAACACACTTGGGGTGGTGTTCAAAAATGCACTTGGGGTGGTTTTAAAAAATACCGTTTGTGAGGTATCCTAAACACTAACGCATCCAAGAGACCAAAGCTAACACAATTATGCCCCCTACACAAAGACAAAGACCAATTCCAAACTAAGGCAACAAGGACAAGGCATGATGGAGAAATGCTAAGTGTCGAGGATGCATGCTAAAAAATAGGGGTGCAAAGGCCTCAAGTAGCACCCGTTTCCAGGTTTTCACCACTTAGATTTTATTGCAAAAAAAAAATTATTTTATTTTATTTTTATTTTTTTTAGGACTTTTTATTATTATTTTTGTATTTTTGCTACCAAGGCGCCTGTTTCGAGGTTTTCACCAAGGCACTTTTTCTATTTTTTTTTTGGTATTTTTGGAATATATAATTTTTTTTGGAGATACATCAAAGCTCCTATTGCTAGGTTTTCACTAAGATGATCATTTTTTTAGGACATTTTCTGATTTTTAGAATTGTTGACAATATATCATTTTTTTGGATTTTTCAGGATCAATAAGTATGTACAAAGGATGCCTCTAGACAGAATGGGCATCATGGATATAACTTCTTCAAGTGCAAGACATTGATAGGATCAGGGAGCTGCTCTCCCACTGTTGTAGACAGTAAATAAACACCTGACCCAAAATTTGTTGTAATGATGTAAGGTCCAAGCCAATTAGGTTCAAATTTTCCCTTTTGATCTCTATGTTGTTGATTCTTAGAATTTTCACGTAGGACAATATCTCCCACTTGGAATTCTCTAGGGAGAACCTTTTTGTTGAAGGCTTTGGACATGTGCTTTTGATAAACCCTCATATGGTCAAATGATGCTTGACGTTTCTCATCTAGAAGTTCTAACTCTTGAAGTCTCATGGGGTGGTAGTCTTCATCTGTAACTAGACCTTCAAGGGAAACTCTAAGTGAAGGAATCTCAACCTCTAAAGGTAACACTGCTTTAGCACCATATGGAAGGGAAAAAGGAGTAGTCCCAGTAGGAGTATGAATACTTGTTCTATAGGCCCACAAAGCTAGATTTATCTATAAATGTCAATCTCTACCACTCTTACAAACTATTCTATGTAGGATTTTAAGAATGGTTTTGTTTGATGCCTCTACTATACCATTTCCCTATGGGAAGTAAATGGAAGACCAATGTTGCTTAATCTTGAATTTCTTGCAAAGTTTCTTAAGGTCTTTATTTTTGAACTGGCCTCCGTTGTCAGTTATAATCTCAGAAGGCACTCCATATTGACAAATGATATGGTTCAGAATGAATAGAGAAACTGTCTTGCCTGAGGCAACAGAAAGTGGGACAGTTTCTACCCATTTAGTGAAAAATCAATAGCAGTGATAATAAACATGTGTCCACCTGATGAGTTGGGATGAATTTTCCCAACAAGATCAAAGGCCCAGTGCTGAAATGGCCAATGAGATATAGAAGGAATGAGCTCCCTACCTAGAGCATGTATCAGGTTACCATGTTTTTGATAGTTTTCACATGACTTTGCAAAAGCTACTACATCAATTTGCACCGTAGGCCAATAGTACCCCACCCTAAGCAACCTTCTAGCCATGGAAAGACCATTGGAATGTCCCCCACAGATGACCTCATGGATTTCAACTAGCGCTTGGTCAGATTCTTCCTTTTCTAAGCATCTAAGAAGTGTTCCATCTAGACCCCTCCTATACAAATCACTAGAGATAAGGGAATGATGAGAGGCATTTTGGGTAAGGTTTCTTCATTCAGATCAGTTAAAGGTTTCAAGGGTAATGCCATCATGAAGATATGAGTAAATGGCACCATAACGAGATGACTTGTGACCAACAAGGGTACAAATGACATGACTTTCTTGGGAGTCATAGATAGGGTGACATAGCTCTTCCACTAGGAATTCAAATCCGGATTCATGTTCCCCTAATTGAAGGAGTGAAGAAAGTGTAGCCATAGCATCAACTGCTTTATTTTTTGCTCTAGGGATTTTCTGAAACGTGATAAATGTGAATTATCATTTCAAGGAATCAACCATTTTCTTGTAAGGTACTAGTTTCTCATTTTTTGTTTGATATTCATCATTGACTTGGTTGATTATTAGTTGTGAATCCCCATAGATGTGTAACTCTATGATTCTCCATTCTATGGCCATCTTAAGTCTATTTGTTAAAGCTTCATACTTAGCAATGTTGTTTGTACATGGGAACCATAACTTGTAACACTTAGGAATCATATACCCATGAGAAGAAACAAACAACACACCAGCTCCCAAACCATTTTTCATAAAGGATCCATAGAAGAACATCTTCCATGTTCTTTTAGTCATATACATGAGGTGTTCATCTAGGAAGTCAACTTGAATAGATGCATTATCTTGTATTGGGAAATTAGCCATTTGATCTTCTATGGCTTGTCCTTTGATTTATTTATGCTCAATGTATTCTATGTCAAACTCTAAAAGGATCATCATCCATTTAGCAAGTCTACCTGTGAGGGCAGCCTTACCTAGTAAATACTTGAGTGGATTTATGTTTTTCTATGAGGTGTATAGTGTGCGCAAGCATGTAATGTCACAACTTTTGGGAAGCAAACAAAACTACAAGTAAATCTTTCTCAATGTTGGTGTAGTTAACCTCATATGGAACAAGAGTGTGGCTAATGTAGTATATTTCTCTTTCTTTCCCATGTTCATCAAGTTGAGCTAGTAATGCCCCCAAGGAAGATTTTGTCTCTAAAATGTATAGAATAAGTTGTTTCCCTGGGATATGAGGCATTAAAATGGGAGGATTTGCCAAGTATTTCTTGATTTGATCTATGCTCTTTTGATAATCCTCATTCCAAACACATTTGACTCCTTTGTGTAAGTTCTTGTTGAAAAGTTGAGCTCTATCTACCAACTGTGAAATGAATCTCCTTATGGATTGAAGACATCCTTGAAGATTCCTCATTTGACTAATATTTCTAGGAGGTGGCATATCTATGATTTCTTGGACTTTTTCAGGGTCTACCTCTATTCCTTTTATTGAAATGATTAATCCTAGTAGTTTTCCAGAGGTGACACCAAATGCACACTTTTTAGGATTTAACCTTAGTTGAAATTGTTCCATGTGATCTAGAATGACTTCTAAATCATCTAAGTGGGTGTCTCTTTTCTTAGACTTGGCCAAGATGTCATCCACATAATCTTCCATGTTTTTATGCATCATGTCATAAAAAATGGTTGTCATAGCTCATTGATAGGTGGCTCCTGCATTTTTTAATCCAAAAGGAATACTGTTCCAACAATAGGTACCCCATGCACAAGTGAATCCACTCTTTTCTTGATCTTCAAGAGCTATCTTAATCTGATTGTATTTGAAAAAACCATCCATCAAGGAATAAACCTCATAACCCACAGTCATATCCACTATCATGTCTATATTGGGAAGTGGAAAGTCATCCTTTGGGCATTCTCTATTGACATCTCTAAAATTTGTGCAAATTCAAATGGATTTGTTATGTTTGGAAACTGGTACAATGTTTGATATCCATTCAGCATAGTCAATAGCTCTTATGAATCCTGCACCAAGGAGTTTCTCTAATTCTACTTTGACCAAGAGAGCTATGTGAGGATGCATCTTTCTCAATTTCTATTTAATTGGTTTGACACTCGGAGCTATGGACAAGTGATGAATGATAAGATTAGTGTCCAACCCTGGCAAAATGAATAAGTCCATGCAAAGTTGATCTTCTTTTTCTGTAAGAACTTAGTGTAAGCTTCTTTTTCTTGTGGTGACAAGGACTGAGCCAAGTGTACTATATATGGAGCCTCATCTGCACCCAAATTGACTATTTTTGTTGGTTTCATAAGCACTGAAGATCTATCTTGAAAGTAGTTGGGGAGATGATCAAGTACCTCATCCTTAGGCACCTTAGAGAGGTTTTCACCCTTGGATACATCATTTCTTTTTACATTTTTGGTTATGAAACCACCACACAGTGGTTTTCACCATTAGAACTCTTATTCTTTTGATTTTCTTTTCTTTTTATTTTGTGACTAAGGTACTTGATGTCTGGCTCTATCATGTTGGTAGCCGGTTCACTAGTGGAAGAGACTACGGGTTCAATGGCATTCAAGTAACAGGTTATCTCATAATCATTTTGGAATGTTAAGAGCTCAGGTTCTTGATAGTGTTGGGACCAATCAATGAGGTTAGGATGAATAAGAGGTAATTGAATGACTGGTTCAAGGTTGTGAATGTGAATGATATCATCTCTAGTGATTGAAGAGTCGGAGTCCGTCAAGTATCCTTCTAATCTACCCAAATTGGGATTCATCCTAACAAGTGAAGAATCATCTACTAAGGAAACACATGGGTTCAAATCCTCTAATCCTACATGTGACTCATCAGCTACCTCAGGTTGAGAACTATAAGTGTGGATGAGATCAACATCCATGTCAACTGTGGAAGGCTCTAAGAAGGAGTCCCATTCATACTCATATGAACTTGTTTCTGAACTTCAACTAGGATGTTTACACCATGAAGGTTTGGGACATCTTGATGTGGAAGTTCTAATGTAATCAAGGGTAACACCTTCTCTCTCCATCAAACAAACAATATTCTTGCATTGAAGTTCTCTGATAGGATCATCAACATCTTATTCATCTTGTTCTAAGGTTGCAACTGTCTCTTGAGTGACCAGACTATCTGAATCTCTCCAAAGGAGATTAGTGGAAGGGACCCAATCTTCACACATATCTTTCTAATTTTCCAAATTAGGTGTGTATTCTGGTTCATCTTCACTTTCTGACTCATCAAGGATAGGAGTAGTGTGCTTTTTGTGATTCACAAATCCTACGCCAACTGTCTTCTTAAACTTGCGTCCAAAAATATCATGATCAAGGGGTTCAGCTCTAGCATCCAATCTCTGACTAAGATGGCCATGTCCAAGATAGCCCATCTATTTGACAAAAGTATACCCTCTTCCATAAGCCTTAGGAGAGGGACAGAAGTTCTCATTGTGCATGTTTTTCTCTTCTCTATAAATCCAGTCTTTAACAACCACCTCTTCTTTCTCATCTTGAATAATCACTAAGGACTCTACAAATGTGCCAAATAAAGTCATAGCTGAAGAGGAAGGTCTCATTTCTTGTGAAGGATTTCCATAAGACCTAGGTGAAATTGGTAGTGATGTGAGGGAGTTGAGTTGATACCCTCCTATGCCAAGGTCTACTGACTTGAACTTGTCTTTACATTTAGCTAAGGTTGCATTGAGGTCTTCTACTTCTCTATTGAGGGGAACATGAGCACTCACTGAAACCAAGTTAATAGATAAATTGTTATCCCCAGGTATACAAATCTCTATTATGTTGTAGGGGAACTTAACACACTGATTATAGGTATATGGCACTACTTACATATCATGAATCCATGGTCTACCGAGTAAGATATTGTACGTGAGGGGACCGGTGTCAACTATTTAGAATAGAACATCTTTTTCAATAGGGCCAATCCTAACAAGAAGGATGGAAAACCCCTTGGAACTTCTTTTCGCCTCATCATAGGCTTTGATAGTGATCTTTTTCTAGTATCTATGACTTGTTCAAAATAACCCAACATCTTCAAAAGACTCTTGAGGAACAAATATTAAGCCCAACACCCTCATTTATCAACACGTGCCTAACACGGGTTTTGTGAATCATGACCTCAATATGAAGAGTGAGATTGTGTGGGTGGGTCAAAGCTTTATCATCATCCTCCAAAAAGGTAAGGTAATGAGGGCTAGCAATATGGTTAACCATATTTTGGAATTGATCAACATCTAAGTTGTTGGGGATGTTCGTTGCATGCAAGGCATCCTCAAGGACTTGCTTGTGTCTCAGGGACAACTCTAAAAGCTCAAAGATCAAAATCTGAGCGGGGTTCTTTGCAATTGATCAACAAGATTATAGCTCAACTTAGGATTAACTACTAGTTTTGAGGTGACATTCTTGGATATCACTTGCTTTGGCTTACTTGGTTGACTTGAACTACGTCCTCCAATGACAAGGGGACCTTGACTTCATGTGACAGCATTGAGAATTTGAGATGACACTCTAGAGTGATGACCCCTTAGCACCAGGACGAGTTCTTCATCAAAGATAGGAGGAGAGTCCATGTCTAGATCATAACCATAGGGATCTTTATTCCTCATCATGTTGACATTCTCTTCTATAATTTCAAGCATGTTGATGACATTCTCTACATCTGTGTAAGTGTAATTGACCTCATCCTTGCCATTCTTAGTTTTAGAGGTTTCCCCCTTCTCATACTTGGGAAAAGGTTCTCTAAATGCCTTATGATCGGCGTTGGTGTTCAATCCATCTACCTTGAGTTTTCCATTCTCAATGAGATCTTGGATGATATGTTTAAGTTTCCAGCAATTTTCAATATCATGTCCAATGCCATTGTGAAACATGAAAAATGCTTTCTCATCCCACCAATGTGGCTTAACATCGAGTATATGATGCTTTGCAGGATCTTGAGGATGTACAAGTTTGTTGGCAATGAGTTTTTTTAAGACATCCTCATATGAATCACCAAGTTTTGAAAACTGACATCTCTCTTTCTTAGGCTTATCTTGGTATCTTGGCTTGTGCTCTTGTTGATTTGATGCGTTGAGTTTCATGGCTTGAACATAACTAGACAAGTGGAGAACAACTTTATCTTTGGGTTGAGAGGAATCCACAACTCCATCATTGACCACTTGTTTATTCCTATTCCAATGTGAGTTATTTCCTTTATCCTTGTTAGATTTGTTGTTATTTTGACCATTGTTGTTGTTTTTGTTTCCATGTTTGGTCAAAATTCCTTGTTCTCTCAAAACATCCTCAATCCTACATGTGGTTTCAACCATGGTGTCAAAGGAATCAAAAACCATCTTCCTAACTTCATACTGCATTTTGGGAACTAAGTTGCTAACAAGGATGTCAATCTTCTCATTTTTAGGAATGGTCCTAGAGTAGTGAGAGCATTGTCGTCTCCACCTTTGCAAGAAAGTGACAAAGGAATCCCCTTGATTTTTCTTTAAGTTGCATAAGTCCAACATGGTGACAGATCTTGAAAGGTTTTATGCAAAGTATTGGACAAATCTATAGATGAGTTCTTTGAAAGTCTTAACGAGGGGAGTTATGTTGGTGAACCATTCCATCGCTTGACCCTTAAGACTCCTTGGGAACAATCTTGTGAGGTACAATTCATCTTGACAGAACTCAAAACTCATGGTATAGAATTGATGCACATGATCATGTGGATCTCAATTCCCATCATACTCTTCATATTGAGGGAGCTCAACCTTTCTAGGGAAGTCTTTCATGCTAACACTTTTGTCAAAAGGATTAGCAAAAATTGAATCAAGTGAGAATGAACTCTTGGGTGCCAACATCTTTTCCATCATACTCTTAATTTGTTTGATCTCTTCTTCTTGAGATGGACCTTGCTTCTTAATCTTCTTATCCACATCAAAATTGTAGGGGACTCTAGTGCTCTTGTTGATCAAACTCTAGGAACTCGTCTTTGTTTTTCTCTAAGTATCTCTCCACATAATGCTGGAAGAGTGGCTCTTGTTGTATCTACATGAAGTCTTGGGAGTTGAGGTCAAAACTCGAGCTACTACCCCCATATTGTGAACCATGGTGAGCATGTTGTGAAGGTTGTCTTGAGTTTCTAAGAGGTGTTCATCTCCTATAATGATCATGTTGTGAAGCCCTTCTTCCTCTAGGGCTAGGAGATTGTGAAGGTGTTCTCGAACATCTTCCACTTCATGGAGTCTTAGGAGGAGTGGATGGAGGAGAGTTTTTTCCACCACCAACACACATTTTGTTAAATTGATCATTAAGTTGTTGGGCCAAGAGTCTATCTTTCTCTTCTTGGAAGGCTCTCTTTTCTATCTCCAACAAGGCTTGTCTCTCTAACTCCAAGAGTCTAAACTACTCTTCCTTTTCAGATTGTTCATCCAAGAAGGCTTTCCTTTCATGCTCAATTCTCTTAAGTCTTTCACTCGTGTATCTTGAAGTTGTTTTGAGCAGTGAACTTGGTCTTGAATGTCTAAACAAGTCATTGGTGTATGTTGCATTCACATGAGTGTTATAAGGTTCATCATCTTGGTTTTCATGTTGTGATTGTTCTTCTTGATAGGCTTGCCTCTTATCTTTTTCAGCCCTTTGTTGTGCATCCAAATATCTAGCTGAGATAAGGAGTGAGACTGGTCGATGTTCACGAGAGGAATTGCCAAATGAAATGTTAGCTCTATGTTTTTCAAATATGTCATCAAGGAATTTATCCATTTCTTCCCTCTCTCATTGAGTCATTGTGTAACTCATATCCATATCTAAGTGAGAAGATGCTAAGGGTGCACTCAACTCACTAAGGTTACTCTTGGGATCAAACCAAACTTGTGAGTTGTTCCTGGGTGATTGATCAAATATGGGTTCTTTTCCCTTACATTTTTGGTGAGTTTGAACTAAATTTAATTGGTCAAAGACTACTTGAGGTCACTTTCCTTGATTTACTTGATATCTTGTTGTAATCAACATGAAAGAAAAGGTACTAGGTCAATAGGATGACCCTAAGAAATGTTGGTACCAAACTAGGATAGTAAAAGCACTCACTTGTCCATAAGAGAGGTGATAAGATAGAATTTTGCAAGAGGCATAAACCAACACTATCATAGAGGTGCCCACTCAACAGGTGAATACCCTAACACACATAGACTAGGAGGATGATTTACCCAAGTTATATTAATCGAATTTGAATTTGTATGGAAGTGAATGGACAAGAGATTACTAAAACTCTCCAAGTGTGTTATCAAAGGATCCAAAGGTTTATCTTCTCAACAAGGATGGTTTATAGCTCAGTGACTCCAAGCAAGGTCACTCATGAAATCAAAGATTACTAGTTTAAGAGGTCGAAATGCAAGAAACCAAGGTGCAAATAGGCTTCTAACAGTGGGGTAAGTGACTTGATCTGACCTAGATCGACCGAGGAAGACTAGAAATGATAGGATAGAAAATTGAGCAAGTTGTAAAAAGTTGGTTTTTTGACTTGGGAACTCAGTTTTTGTTCATTTTAATTGACCAATCAGATGCATTAATAGATTCTTATCATTAATCAAGCACACAAGACAACAATGAGGGAGTTCAAGCAAACAATTGTCTTCAAACAATGAGAAAGGGACAAAGCAACCTTGCGCATAAACAAGAATAGTGACGTAGTATTCTACTCCCTAAGGAATCTACTTGTGTATGTTCTCAAAGTGTTTTTAAGTCATGCACATAGTCCTAGAAAAGAAAAATTTAGTTACACTATGGTTCATAGTAATGGTCAACTTTTCAACTCTTCAATCTCTAGTGGGTGAAATCCAATCCTGGGGCACAGAGGTTTTAACACAGTCCAAGAATTTAATCAATCAGGAGTTGCTGAGGAGATCTGACAGCCCAACAAGAGACCACACCTATGGAGATTTCTTCCACAAGGACATTTATATAGCAGTTGCTACTCCACGACAGGAATGGCTAATACCGCTTGAGGTTCCATCCACGTGGTTTACCCAATAAAGGGAGTGTCCACTATGGTTAACCCTCTCTAACAAGGAAGGCTCACAATATGCACCACATGGGGACTTAGATTGGATTCAAGGGTTCTAAGTTTTTGATGTACCCAAAAGGGAACAAAGCATACTCCTTTAGCCTCTTCACCTCAGCAAAACATAGCAAGCAAATTAATTGACACGCTAAGTTGAAATCACCTCACCAAGGTTTGTATGCCCATAACAATGACTACCGATCTCTCTAAACGGGACCAAGAGAAAATGCACCATCAAGTGTTGAAGACTAAATCAAGTAGGACAATGAGATGATAACAAGTCCTTCCCTACCTACAAGGGGTTCTATCGTCAAGAAGAGCTTTGCATGTAAGACAAGCGAATGAATCCCACTCTCTCAAGAATGCCACAAATAGTGTTCATAGGGCCTAATTACTATGTGAAACATATATGCAAGAAAAAAAATCTAGATTCATTCTTTCCTTTAAAGCAAAAATTGAAAATGTGATCTATGAAATCAAGAAACACTCAAGTCAAACACATGAGAGGTTCATTTTTATTTCCAAAATCCAAATGTTATAGAGATGCAACAAAATACCTCAAGTCCAAAGCAACGCGCTTAGTAGATTTTACCTTATTTTTATTTTTGTTGAGCTTTTCTGTGCAAGTAAGCCGCGAACTCTCCAACAAGAAAGACAAGCAAATAAGATATGCAACGTATATTCAACTTATGCAAACCCTAGGGTTAGATCTAAAAATCAATTGTTAGGAGCAATAATAACCAGGAAATAATCCAAATGACAACTCATATCATGCATTGAACCATGTGAAAAATAAGTGCATACTCATCACAAAATTTTATTTTTTTTGCATTTGACCTAGTCAACAAGATTTTATTTTTTTGATATGATTTCAAAAAAAAATAGAAATGCAAAATAGAGACCCCTGCTAAAAAAACAAAGAGCTTTCCAAAATGTAAAAATTTTAGAAAAATTCCTTAATTTGTGCCCTAGGGACCTGATTTATCAAAACAGACCAATTTTCAAAGATTGAATGTTTGAGCCATATTCGTGCATCACAATAAAAAAAACAAAGAACATGTCATCTGTAAAATTCTCATACCTTTCTGAAAATGTAAAAAAAATTGAAAAATACAAGATTTGCGACCAGAAATGAATTTTCACTGAAAATCATAAAAAAAATCATAACTCGCAAGAAAAGGATCAGAAAAATTTGAGCTTCTAACTGAGACATACTATGATGATTTCCCACCTGTAAAAACAAATTCAGACCCAAACTCCCAACCGTTTGAAAGATACGATTAAATCTTTCAAAAAATCCTAGGTTTTTGTCTCCAAGCCATTCTGCACAAGGGTTAGGCTTAAAAACTTCAATAAAATAACCATGTAAAGATTATAAAATCTGAAAATATAAATAAAATGAAGGAAAATCAAGAGCATCAACCCCATGGTGGGCGTCAAAAATGTGTGCTAAAATGTTGACACACTTCTATGAGTCATTATATCTAATATTGTTCAAGACTGAGGTCTCAAATGGTGACTCATAGCTCTCTATTCATGGAGTGCAAGGGTTTATAATGGAGGCCCTTAGTTTAGATGTAGTTTGTACCCATGCAAGTACACCATAAAATGAGAGATTCAAAGAGGAAAAGCAAGAGTGCTAGTCTCCATGATCATCAAATATGTATGAAAATGAAAATGGAAGCTATTCTATATGATAACAATGCATGAAAGCAAACTAATCTATGAAAGGAAATATGCATGCAAGATTATTCTATGAAATGAAATATGAATCTAATCTAACATGAAAGTGCAAGAGTAATCTAAATGGATTGCCATGGAGACATGAGAGAAGAAGACAAGAAAAGATCAGTTACAATGTTCAAGCTCAAGTGCTCAAATTCTCCTCCAAAATCACTCTCCAAACCTGCAGCATAACAATAGCATAAAATCTTGATCCCTAAATGAGAAGGGGATGATTCCTTATAAAAGATTTAGAAATGAATGGACAGTCAAGATTATGAGGCAAAAAGAAATGAGCAATGGTGGAGATTAAATTTTGGTTGATCCATGTGCTCAAGATTCTCAAGAGGCAAAATCAATAGGCATGATTAAGAGGCAAAATAATGAGTGGTCGAGATAAAGAGGCAAAAAGCTTTTTCAAAAATTTAAAAGATTCTATCTCATTGGAAAGTGCACTTTTCTTTTTATTTTTATTTTATTATTTTTAGCAATGTGATTTCCATTATTTAATTAAAAGATTTTTTTATTTATTTAAAAAAAAGATTTTTATTTAATTAAAAGGGAGCATGTTTTTTAATTAAAATGAGACTTAGGATAAATGATCAAACTGTAGGAAATATTAAAATAATTGAATTAATTATAATTTGATCAAGGAAATTGATTTGAATTGAAAATATTGCAAGGCATTGATTCAGGAAATTGATAAATTGATTCTGTCATTTGATAAATTGAAAAACGGGGGCCCATAGTCTAGGCGACCATTTTAGGGTGCATACAAAACCAAATAGAAGTAAGGACATCTAACGCTTCAAACTATTGACAATTTAAATGCACGGTTTTGGCAGGGACAAGAATGGTGAATCCAAGATTTCGGCAAGGGAAAATAAAAAACAAGTGACAAAAAAGTTAGAAATGGTTGGATGGTTATAGAGGATGCAAGCGTCTTGCAATTTTATTTCTTAATATAGGTGCGGTGGCAAAAACACAATTTTCCATGAATAGTATCCAACACAATATGACTCACATCTCATTCCCATTTATGATGAGACTGTTGAAACAGTAGAAATGGACAAGGTTTTAATTTTATGAGTTTTACTATCTCGCTCCTCCATTCTGACAGTTATTTTATTTGTGTTGTTTCTTGTTTCTGACAAGGAATATTCTAATACGGAAAAGATGGGTAGGAAAAATTTGAAAGCCTGACAAGTTGCCGGTAATGGGTTGTGCGGAAGTAGGTCAAAATTCAATGAGTAGTGAAATATATATGGTAAAATCTATCAGTGTTCCCTTTTCAAATCATCTTACATTTCTTTGAACTAATCTGAGTCATCAATCTTGTACCATCATCTCATCCATTTCATATATGAAACACCTTGATGTAATTAAAGACCAAGAGTTGCCGCTTTGAATTCTATATTGAACATTACTTTGAAACATTAAAATTAAAACCTCACAAACAAAAATCAATACTTTAACCACTTGAACTCAACATCTCAAATATAAATAAATATAATAAGAGATTGTAACTATTATATAAATATCCCTTTCAAATAATACAAGGTTTTTAAATTCATTCGTAAATTCTCTTATAAAAAAGATAGTACAACAATTTAATTGAACCCAATGAAAAAATTACATATAATTCATATTTCATGTGTCTTGATAACCAACAATCTATAATAACCAACATGTTGTGGCCAACATTCTAGCACTTTACAATAAGGGCCAACCTCATTATAAAAGGTTGACATGTTGACTACAATGCAACTAATACTTTATGATAGTATTTTCAATAAATTGGAACAATTAATGGCCGTGATCAATCTCATTATAGAATATTAACATATTGACCACAACATGCCTTGCACTTTATGATAGTGACCAACTCATTTCGAAAGGTTTTGGCTAAGCTCCCTACAAAATGCACTAAAAGACAAAGAAAAGAAAAAATTCAAAAAAATCTACACACGTTGAAAAAACATTTTTTTTATCAATTTTTTTATGGATTTACAATAGGGGATACAGATCATGAAGATGATATGCTTAAAATTCCATGAAATTTTCCACATTTTCAAAAGTATATTTTGTAAGGAAGATAGCCACATCGCTTACAAAGCATGTTGACCAGAATGTGACTAACATTTTGTGGCAGTGTCCTTCAAACATTTGGAACAATTTATGATAGTGAGCAGACTCATTATAAAATGTTGACATATTGACCATAACATACAAGCAGTTTAAGCCCTTCCTATTCAATGTGGCTCTCTGAAAACTTCTTGTAAACTTTCCACTATGTCAGTAATGGCTAGGTTCCACCCACTCTTGTCCTCCACCTGCAATTGTACTCAAATTTCTTAATTATTATCTGGAATTGGTGAAAGTACAAAAACTGTAAATTTTGAAAGCGTAATGTAGTAACCTGTCCAGTAAAAGTGAGATGAAGTGTTTTTTCTGCAAACGAAGATATGCTGGCGTTCTCAACTGAAAGCTGAAGATTTTCCAGGTGCGTGACACATTTTACTAGCAAACCTTTCCTGGCAGCGCAGTCTATGCCAATCAAAAATTTGTTTTGGGCAAGTCTTACTTTGATTTCTGGATCTCCTCTCTCTTTCTGCTCACTACAACACTTGGTTTGAAGTTGAATTTGAACGCCAGGCTGCTCCTGCTCAAATGCATTTAATTTCTCTTCCAGATGCTTTACGTACCTTATCGTCTCGCTTAGCACACTCTCCTTATTTAACTGCCACCAACAATTCAAATTTAGTCAAGTTTTATATTAAATAGTTAAATGATCTTGTGAATGATATAAAATTTAGTTTGTCAATCATACAGTCCAATAAATTTGTAACCTGTCATATACAGTTCAAAGGTGAAAATACAAACACTACGGCCATCAAATTCCAAGTACAGTCCTGCCGAAACGTTCATATAAACAGTTTTTACCAGTAAATTGCTATCCAAGTAGAGAAGAGAAATCAAATGGGCAGAAGGCTCCATCACCTTCTTTATGCCAGGAACCAGAGATGACAAAGCAATTAACTTTTCATTCAGTTTCTGACGTCGATTGCGTTCGGCCATGATGTAATCTTTGTGCCTCTTCACGTTCACCACATTATCATCATCATCAGCTGCACTTGAACATTGTAACAATGCATCTGAAGCTTGAAACGACGGATGATTATGAGCACAGATATTTTCTCCTCCAAAACAGTGAATCTGATTCTCCACCTGTTGATGAAGGCGTTGAGTAGTTCTTAAGCTGCCATGCTCATAATCTTCCCTCCATTGCTGCACTTGTGGCCCACAAAATCCATTTAAATTATACCCATCTTCTAACAGAATGGATTTCAACGATTCGATTTGTGAGAACACTGTTGGAATACTCTCAGCATTTGTTTCAATGTCCTACAAAAAGAAGTAAACAATCTAGGTCAAACTTCACAATCCATCATCATGACATCATGATATTGATATAAGAGATAATGACAATCACTGACACTTAATATTAAAAACTTTCACGTAATCAAATTTAAAAATCTATTATAAATTTTTTATCTTAAACATTAATATAAAAAACTTTGACCTAATCAAATATAAAATATGAATATTAAAAACTTTCACACAAACAATTTGAAAATCTATAATAAATTGTATGAAACTAGCTTTTAACTAATCATTCCTTCCTCTTACCAAATCTGATAGCCATGAATTCTCCATCCCCATTTCAACTGCCGAGAAAGAAATTAAGGTGAGGATGCGTTGGAAAGAGGAGGTGGACATTTGAGCTATATATAGAGTTTAAATCCAAAGTCAAAGACGAGTAAAGTGCGGGTAATATATTGCATGTGATAAATACACCTAGGAAAACGTAGGGTACGTAGGTAAACTAAGGATGTAATGGCTTACGTGGTCAAGAAGAAACTTCTGTTCTCGGAATGAAAGCAGCATGGTCTGTCCAGTAAACTTCGTTGTGTAAGATTTTCTTTGTTTATATGGAGAACAAACTCACCCGGTTGGAAGAAATGGTCAAACACCACTAGAGCGGCCATTTTTTTTTAACAACATAACATGATTCAATTACATTTTTTTTAGGTTATTTTTCACAAATTCATAAATGTAAAGCAAGCATGCCATCTTAAGAATCTTTAGAATTTTTCATTTTAGTGATAATTATGTGATGTTTTTCTTATAATTCAAATGTATAGTTTTGAGTTAATATTTATCAAATTCTATATTTCATATGTAATGTTTTATAAAAACTTGATTTTTATGAGTATAAATGATCGATCTTAAAATAATTTTATTATAAGAATAATTTGTTGGGATTTTTTGAAAGGTCACCCGCCCTAATACAACTAAGGTTCAAGTATGATTAACCATACAATAAACCTCATTCTATTTGAAAATTATGTGTCAAACTAATACAAATATCTAGCTCTATAAGAGACCAAGAGTCGCCAAGCCAAAGAGTGGAAGACCAAGAGTCTCTACTTACAATTCCATTTTAGATATTCTTTAAGAATTTGAACCTTGAAACTATTATTAGAAGCCAAATAATGTAAGATCACCATCACCACATTGAGTTTCATGTTGAGAGTGTATATGTATGGATATATAAAGAGTTTCCAATTAAAAACAAATAAAATTGTTTAGTAAGAACATATATTATAATACCATGTAAAGTTTGTGTGTGTGTGTGTGTGTGTGTGTGTGTGTGTGTGAGAGAGAGAGAGAGAGAGAGAGAGAGAGATTACTAGCACCATGAGTTGAGCAAAAGTAATAAGAGTAGACTTCTAGTAGTTGAGATTACTTACCTTTAGATAGAATAAAGCTCTCAACATATGCGTAGGATTGATGTTTGTATGATGAGAATGGATGAATTTGTATGCATTAGATTTTGTTTCAAATTAGCTCATTGATGTAAGGAATTGGTATCAATAAATTACTACAATAAATCCTTGGGAGGGTTATGTCTTTAATGTGTTTTGTGCATGTTTGTTTATCAACAAATTTTCATTTCTAACAGTACACTTGTTTAGTCAAGTATTAAGTCTCCGAAGTTGAGCCTAGTTTGAGTGATCATCTATGGTTTAACAAGCTAATGCACATGAATTTTAAACATTTTTAATTGAGAGATCTTGAAAGGAAAATAACATGGAGAACTAGAATGAGAAATTGTTTGAAAGAGGATATTACCATTAACTTGAGAAGCCAAAACAAAGAGAAAGTTGGAAGATCCAAGAATGAGAAACGAGATTTGTAACATGAATAGAAAAGAAAAAACTTTATTAATATTTTGTAGATGGAAAAATTCTAAAGAATACACACGCATGTGCATGTGGAGAGAAACCATTGAAATGATACATAGAAGAAATGAGAGAGACATCTCAGATATATAGAGATGAGAGTGGAGTTACCAATGTAACTCTTGAGTCTAAGGATGTCATCTATCATCATGTGCATGTGTGCAAAGTGTTTTAATCATCATAAGGAGGAAACCTAATATTCCACATATTTGAAATATATAAAATGAGTTATGCTCACACATGTGAGAACTCTAATATGATAAAAGACTTGTAGGGATTCCTTAGGAATAATTTTACAAGTAATAAGATAAAGAAATTTAACTTTACCATGTAAAGATTAATTCCAGCTAACACCACTCCTTAAGCTTTAATTAGGGAGTTTAAATAAAACCCTTTAATGGGTTGGAAGACGAGATTAATGCAATGATGTGAGAATTTTATCTTTACAAGGTGGTTTGGTCAAAATATCGACAACTTGATCTTCACCTTTACAATATAAATGAGAAAATTTTCAGTGTTCAATTTTATCTCTAATGAAGTGATTTTGAAGAGTAATGTGTTTGGTCCTTGAGTGGAAGATTGGATTCTTTTCCAAGTAATGGCACTTTTATTGTCACAATAAAAAGGTGTAGGAGCCTTTTGAGGTAAACCCTAATACTCAAGTAGCCTTATTAATTAGAGGGCTTCCTTAGATGTATTGGTACAACCTTTATATTCAACTTTGGTAGAGCTAAGAGAAATAGATTTTTTCTTCTTACTATTCCATGTGATTTCACCTAAACCAACAGAGAAATAATATCCACACTTAGTAGATCTCCCATCATTGGGATCTCTCCCAAATTTGATTCAGCATATCCTTTGAAAATAAATTCATGCAATTTTTATCATAAAATAAACCAACAATAAGAGTACCTTTAACATACCTTTAAATTCCCTTTGCAACTCTAAAATGAGTTTTTTTAGGTTTAGACATGAATCTAGAAACTAAACCAACACCATATAGGAAATATCAAGTCTAGTAAGAGTTAAATAGTTTAAACTCCTAGCTAGTTTTCTATGCAAAGTAGCATCTAAAAAAGGAGTCTCCATATCAATCATTAGTTTAGTTCCCAATTCACAAGGAGTAGAAACATGATTAGCATCATGGATTCTAAATCTATCTAAAAAAATTTGAGCATAGACAACTAGCTAAAATATTTTTTCTTCTTACTATTCCATGACATTTCACCTAAACCAACAAAGAAACAATATCTGCAAGTAGATCTCCCATCATTGGGATCCCTCTCAGATTTGAGTTAGAAATTTTCATCATAAAATAAACCAACAATAAGAGTACCTTTAACATACCTTAAAATTCCCTTTACAACTCTAAAATGAGTTTTTTGGGGTTTAGACATGAATCTAGAAACTAAACCAACAATATATATATGAAATATCAAGTCTAGTAAGAGTTAAATAGTTTAAACTTCCAACTACTTGTCTATACAAAGTAGCTTCTAAAAAAGGAGTTTCTATATCAATCATTAGTTTAGTTCCCAATTCATAAAGAATAGAAACATGATTAGCATCATGCATTTAAATATAGATCTAAAAGATTTTGAGCATGTTTGCGTTGAGAAAGAAAAATACCTTTAGGTGTTTTCCAAATTTGCATACCCAAAAAAATGTAATAAACTTGAATCAATCATTTAAAATTCCTTATTAAATTGAAACTTGACATCACAAATCAAATTGTTAGAACTTGAAGTGATAATCAAATCATTAGTGAATTTATTGCATAATCACAATACCATCTTCACTTTTCTTGATATAAAAATTGAGATCATTTTTTCTTTTAAGGTTACCTTGAGAAATAAAGAATGCATTGATTTTAGAATACTCTTCGCTAGAAGATTGTTTTAAACCATAAATTTATTTCTTTAACTTGCAAACAAGATGTCCATTACCTTACCTAACAAAACTAGGAGGTTGACACATAAATTTCTTCATCCAAGTCATAATTCAAAAATTTACTTTTAGTATCCATTTGATGAATAATTCAATGCATATTAGAAGCTAACAAAAGAATTGGTTTAATACTGGGCATTTTAGCTACAGGATAAAAAAACTTTTGTTATATTCAAGTCTTCAATTTGACAAAAACCTCTAGTAACTAATCTAGCTTTAAACTTACTAACTTCATTGTTTGCATTGAACTTAGTTTTATATAAGCATTTACAAGAAATGAGATTCTTACCTTAAGAGAGAGGAATTAAATCCCTAGTTTGATTAGTAAGATAAAGTATCATATTCTTCTTGCATATCCTTTTTCCCAATGTGGTTGAGGTTTAACTTGAGAGAAATATTGAGGATCATTTGTATTCATAACATTAGACATAAAAGCATAATTCCAACCATTTTCCTTTTTGGCTTTAGATAGATTGGTTCCAACTAAATAATCTTTACTTTACCAAGAAGAAAATATTTAAACCAATTAGGCTTCATTTTAGATGTAATGGGATCATCACTTGAAGAAGAATCATGAAGAGTAGAATTAGCATTATCCTCATCATTGTCACAATAATTAAGAGATGCATTAAGAGGGTTAAGAGAATGATGATTGTCCTCCACAACCGCAACTTTACATTGAGAAAATTCACTATCATGAACTTTGGAACAATCAAAACACCATTTTCAACAATATTGAAAATATCTAAAAACCAATTAGGCTTCCTTTTAGATGTAATGGGATCGTAACTTGAAGAAGAATCATGAGTAGAATTAACATTATCCTCATCACTGTCATAATGATTAAGAGATGCATTAAGAGGGTTAAGAGAGATGATTGTCCTCCACAACCACAACTTTACATTGAGAAAATTCACTATCATGAACTTTGGAACAATCAAAAGCACCATTTTCAACAATACATACATCTCTAGCAACTTTAAATTTGTTAGTGATATGATTATAAATTCTATAAGCTTCAAAATGTTCATCTTACCCAACAAATATATAAGAAAAAGATTTAGAATCTAACTTTTATATTTTTTGTTTAGTTTTATTAACACAAGCAATGAAACCAAAAGTCTTAAATGCTTTAGATCTTATGCTTCCTATTAGACCACACTTCTTCATGAATTATATGCTTTAAAGATATGGTAGGAGTCCTATTAATATGGTAAGTGTATACACTAAAAATTGTCCTATCGCCTGAATTTTATTAATGTTCATCTTAATTAATCAGATAATTTTAATTATTTGATTAACTTATGTCATTCTTCTTAATTCAATTTTCAAATTTATCATTTCCCTCCAATTCTAATAATTGAATAATTTTAGTTAATTATTTAATCATTTAGTTTTTTTTAATATTTTTTTGAGATTCTCTAATTATTCTTCTAGAAATTAATTAAATTATTTTTATTATTTTATTAATCCCCTTTCTTTGGTTTAATTAAATGCTTGTATTATTTAATTAAAAATACTCTTCATTGTTATTATTACCACAATTAAGTGATAAGGAACAATTACTTAACTTGCTCTTTTAAAATTATCAATTTATTTAATTTTTCACTTCCCCAATGCTAACTAATTCTTCTAAAAATAAATAAATTTTGGTATTTTTCTTATTCCTCTCATGCACAATTAAATTAATTTTTGAATTTATTTAACGCTAATAATTCTTCTAGGTCCACCTCTTTTAACTTTCATTTACTAATAGTTATTCTTTTTATTCTTTTCAGTCTGACTAATCAATCAATTCAGTCTTCTTAGTCATGCAGTCAGTTCACTATCCAGTCTATTCAATCTATTTCTAATAAACCATGTTAATTATCCAATCAATTATGTCATACAACCACTTAACTGTTGATTAGTCCTATAATTATTCAATCAAGCTTGGTCATTTCTTCAATCAATTTTAGTTATCTATCCAATCACCCCAACCCTTGGCATAAAGAAGGTGATTGAAGTCTAGAATTCTATATAATGAGGCTTAATTCTCATAATTCAACAACCACAATCTTTGAATTTTCATGTTGTCACAATTGGAGAAATATTTGAAATCCCACATTGCATGGAAAGGATAAGGCCAAGGGAGAGCATTTGGTTTCAATGTTTACATTTGGTTTCAAATTGATATTAACATTATTACTTTGCATTCATTTTTTATTTCTCTCTCGTGTAAGGAGTAGTATTTGCAATAATTTAGATATTTTTTAGTTGGATCTATATTGCAGTTTTTTAGACTTATTTGAAATTTTACCCCTTACTGCATCTACTGAACCCGACATGAAACACTTATTTTTTCTAAGTTTTTTTGTTTTATTTTTTGTGCAAGAACATAATCATGTGACACAATCATGGATAAATCATTGCATTTTCATGTTTAATCACTACATTTTCTTTTTATTTGTCACAATCGTTCTGTATTTTCTAATAGCTTTTTGTTTATTGTTGTTTTTGTGTGCAACATTATTTTCTGCAACTATGGATCTAGCGATGCAATTGATTGTTTTTTATATGTGTTTGTTCTTTATTGATAGACTATTCTTCTATTTTTTGATAGGATTTTATTATTTATATGTGTTTGTAGGATCATTTGACACAATTGATAGCAATTTGATGTAAGTGCATAATGCAAAGATGTGAATGAAAAATTAAATAATGCATACATAGAGTACAGAGCTTCATCTGTATATAAAGTGATGCAACTACTTTGTGTCCAAAATCTAGAGGCCTAAGAAACTCAAATTAAATCATCCTCCTGAGTACAAAACAAGAAAGGAATAAAGTCAAATCAACCAGAATTTCATACTTGTAGCCAAAGTTGAGGAAGATCTTAATGACATAGAGGAAAAAGAAGTCTTGAATAGTTTTGATTAAGTTAAAATAGGTTTTACAAGGACCTAAAACCTGAACAGAGAATAAAATTTTAATATTAAAGTTTACAGGAAATGTGTCGCAGCACCAAAGAACATAATCCTAAACTACGGATTAAGCATCAGACACATTAGGAAAAAGGCAAAAAAAATCCAACAGGGATAGCAAAAAGAAAGGACAACCACGAAAGAGACAACAACATGCACTTCATAAGGTCTTCAACCTAGATCATCATGAGTTGCATCTACCTAGAAAAGTTCTTGTGGTCCTACAGATCCTTGCCCTCCTTGTCATCTTTGGTGCTAGATTTTCTGGTATTAGCCCGTGTACACTTTCCTGGCCCCACAATTTCTTTCATGTCTCCTTGGCCTCTTTAGCGCCTTTCTCCTACACCATCTTATCAACCAAAATCTTGGCATGTTCAGTATAGGCCCTAAGACTAACAAGGCATTTCTCACCAATTTTCCTTATTGATTCCTTGAGATTGTCCACTCTATTATTCAATATGCAAAGCCTGTCCTCAAAATTCCGAGCCATAACTCTATCATCCTTCTCTTTTAGTTTTTTTTCCATTTCACAAACCTTGTTCACCATAGTAGTAAAAGTCTTCGCTCTTCCAACCACATCTTTCATTTCATCCAGGCAAACAGCAATAGGTTTGTCCCCGAAACTGGTCTTCTTAATGATGTTAACCTTGCAGCCCATCACCCATAGATCCTTTTTTATATTATTCACATCATCCATCATTTTACCAAGAGTGTAGGTAAAATCCACCAAGTAGATCTTGTCTTTGGGTAAATCTCTTTGCCCACTAGTAACTTTTTCAGTTTTCTCATCAATGTTCTCAGTCGCCTTGGTACCTGCAATATCTTTGTCAATATTGTCCACAATCTCATCCATTACTTGGTAAGCATAATGCAAATCATCCTTCTCCTTGTCTTTAGAAATATGTCCTTCACCCATATTGCTAATGTCAACTTCCAGCCTACCCTCTTCAACTATCTCCTCCCCAATGTTTACCCCAGCATTCTTCTCTTGTTCATGGTTATCTTCATCCTTCGAGGAAAGAATAATTCTCCTCTTTATCACCCTTTTTTTCTTATTCTTGGTACCTATGCTTTCACATTTTTTCCTCATGTTCCCCTATTTCCCCTTTTCCTCTTCAAAACCCTCATCTTCAGTGCATTTCTCAATATCAGAATCCTCGACTAAAGCCCTTTTAGCATTATTCTTATAAGACGATCCTTTGAACTTAGCCTTTTTCAGAGAAAAATCCTCAGAGGGCTCATCCTCATCATCCTTTGTTTCCTCTCCATACATATCCTCCTCATCGCCCTCTATTTCTTCATCATCCCTGGTATGACTCTTCAAAAAAGGTTTCTCCACTTTTCTATTTTGAGGAGATCATACACCAAAACCATGAGGCCTTGATGAGAGGCATGGTCTCCTTTCAGATCCTTGTGAAGACTAATAATGGTGAACTCCAAATAACTCAACAAATAAAAAGGAAGACTAATCTTCACATTATGTCTAAAGTGGTTTAGCAGCATAAAGTGATGTCCATAAGCTCTGGTAAATCTACCATCAAGCGTAATATAGTTGATAATATGGTTAAGAAGTCTTGAATAGTTATTATCAATGGGTATTGGATTATTGTGAAAAATATGATTTAATTATCAATCTTAGTAATCTTTATCCGGATGAATTTTAATTTATAGATTTAGATATTTTTGTTACTAATATCAAATTTGTAGTGTGTGGCATGGAAGAAGCTCTTATTTGAATCACATTTCATTTTGGGGCTAAAATAAATGTTTTCTTTTTTTTCCTATTTTTAGATTAAATAACACTTGAATTAGGGCTTAATAATTGAACATTCTATCTAATGTGACTGGTGTGCTTGCACATTCTATTATAGATCTTTTTTTTATTTTTATAGAGAGGCCTACCTAGGGATTTCATCACCCCAGGGAATTGAACCCAATGAAAAAATTATATATAATTCATATTTAGTGTGTCTTAATAACCAACAGTCTATAATAACCAACATGTTGTGGCCAACATTCTAGCACTTTACAATAAGGGCCAACCTCGTTATAAAAGGTTGGCATGTTGACTACAACGTAACTAATACTTTATGATAGTATTTTCAATAAATTGGAACAATTAATGGCCGTGATCAATCTCATTATAGAATATTAACATATTGACCACAACATGCCTTGCACTTTATGATAGTGACCAACCCATTTCGAAAGGTGTTGGCTAAGCTCCATACAAAATGCACTAAAAAGACAGAAAAAAAAATTCAAAAAAATCTACACATATTGAAAAAACATTTTTTTATCAATTTTTTTATGGATTTACAATAGGAGATACAGATCATGAAGATGATATGCTTAAAATTCCATGAAATTCCATTGTATTTTCCACATTTTCAAAAGTATATTTTGTAAGGAGGATAGCCGCATCACTTACAAAGTATTCACATATTGACCACAATGTGACTAACATTTTGTGGCAGTGTCCCTTCAAACATTTGGAACAATTTATGATAGTGAGCAGACTCATTATAAAATGTTGACATATTGACCATAACATACAAGCAGTTTAAGCCCTTCCTATTCAATGTGGCTCTCTGAAAACTTCTTGTAAACTTTCCACTATGTCAGTAATGGCTAGGTTCCACCCACTCTTCTCATCCACCTGCAATTCTACTCAAATTTCTTAATTATTATCTGCAATTGGTGAAAGTGCAAAAACTGTAAATTTTGAGAGCGTAATGTGGTAACCTGTCCAGTAAAAGTGAGATGAAGTGTTTCTTCTGCGAACGAAGATATGCTGGCGTTCTCAACTGAAAGCTGAAGATTTTCCAGGTGTGTGACACATTTTACTAGCAAACCTTTCCTGGCAGCGCAGTCTATGCCAATCAAAAATTTGTTTTGGGTAAGTCTTACTTTGATCTCTGAACCTCCTCTCTCTTTCTGCTCACTACAACACTTGGTTTGAAGTTGAATTTGAACGCCAGGCTGCTCCTGCTCAAATGCATTTAATTTCTCTTCCAGATGCTTCACGTACTTTATTGTCTCGCTTAGCACACTCTCCTTATTTAACTGCCACCAACAATTCAAATTTAGTCAAGTTTTATATTAAATAGTTAAATGATCTTGTGAATGATATAAAATTTAGTTTGTCAATCATGCGTCCAATAAATTTGTAGCCTGTCCTATACAGTTCAAAAGTGAAAATACAAACACTACGGCCATCAAATTCCAAGCCCCGTCCTGCCTAAACGTTCATATAAACAGTTTTTACCGGTAAATTGCAATCCAAGTAGAGAAGAGAAATCAAATGGGCAGAAGGCTCCATCACCTTCTTTATGCCAGGAACCAGAGATGACAAAGCAATTAACTTTTCATTCAGTTTCTGACGTCGATTGCGTTCGGCCATGACGTAATCTTTGTGCCTCTTCACGTTCACCACATTATAATCATCATCAGCTGCATTTGAACATTGTAAAAATGCATCTGAAGCTTGAAACGATGGATGATTACGAGCACAGATATTTTCTCCTCCAAAACAGTGAATCTGATTCTCCACCTGTTGCTGAAGGCGTTGAGTAGTTCTTAAGTTGCCATGCTCATAATCTTCCCTCCATTGCTGCACTTGTGGCCCAGAAAATCCATTTGAATTATACCCTTCTTCTAACAGAATGGATTTCAACGATTCGATTTGTGAGAACACTGTTGGAATACTCTCAGCAATGTCCTACAAAAGAATTAAACAATCGGGGTCAAACTTTACAATCCATCATCATGATATAAGAGATAATGACAATCACTGACACTTAATATAAAAAAGTCTCACGTAATCAAATTTAAAAATCTATTATAAATTTTTTATCTTAAACATTAATATTAAAAACTTTGACCTAATAATATTAAAAACTTTGACCTAATTAAATATAAAATATGAATATTAAAAACTTTCACACAAACAATTTGAAAATCTATAATAAATTGTATGAAACTAGCTTTTAACTAATCATTCCTTCCTCTTACCAAATCTGATAGCCATGAATTCTCCATCTCCATTTCAACTGCCAAGAAAGAAATTAAGGTGAGGATGCGTTGGAAAGAGGGGGTGGACATTTGAACTATATAGAGTTTAAATCCACAGTCAAAGACGAGTAAAGTGCGGGTAATATATTTCATGTGATAAATACACCTAGGAAAACGTAGGGTACGTACGGAAACTAAGGATGTAATGGCTTACGTGGTCAAGAAGAAACTTCTGTTCACGGAATGAAAGCAGCATGGTCTGTCCAGTAAACTTCGTTGTGTAACTTTTTCTTTGTTTATATGGAGAACAAACTCACCCGGTTGGAAGAAATGGTCAAACACCGCTAGAGCTTTTCCTGAGGCCATTTTCTTGTACTTTGTCAACATAACATGATTCAATTACTTTTTTTTAGGTTATTTTTCACAAATTCATAAATTGTAAAGCAAGCATGTCATCTTAAGAATCTTTAGAATTTTATCATTTTATTGATAATTATGTGATGTTTTTCTTAGAATTCAAATGTATAGTTTTGAGTTAATATTTATCAAATTCTATATTTCATATGTAATGTTTTATAAAAACTTGATTGTTATGAGTATAAATGATCGACTTTAAAATAATTTTCTTATAAGAATAAGTCATTGAGATTTTTTGAAAGGTCATCCGTCCTAATACAACTAAGGTTCAAGTATGATTAACCATACAATAAACCTCATTCTATTTGAAAATTATGTGTCAAACTAATACAAATATCTAGCTTTATAAGAGACCAAGGGTCACCAAGCCAAAGAGTGGAAGAAGAACAAGAGTTACAAAGCCAATGAGTGGAAGACCAAGAGTCTCCACTTACAATTCCATTTTAGATATTCTTTGAGAATTTGAACATTGAAACTATTATTAGAAGCCAAATAATGTAAGATCAACCATCACCGCATTGAGTTTCATGTTAAGAGAGTATATGTATGGGTATATAAAGAGTTTCCAATCAAAACAAATAAAATTATTTAGTAAGAACATATATTATAATACCATGTAAAGTTATTGTGTGTGTGTGTGTGCGCGCGCGCGTGAGAGAGAGAGAGAGAGAGAGAGAGAGAGAGAGAGAGATTACTGGCACCATGAGTTGAGCAGAAGTAATAAAGAGTAGACTTCTAGTAGTTGAGAGTACTTACCTTTATATAGAATAAAGCTCTCAACATATACGTAGGATTGATGTTTGTATGATGAGAATGGATGAATTTATATGCATTAGAATTTATTTCATTAGCTCATTGATGTATCCTTGTGAGGGTTATGTCTTTAATGTGTTTCGTGCATGTTTGTTTATCAACATATTTTCATTTCTAACAATACACTTGTTTAGTCAAGTAGCAAGTCTTCAGAGTTGAGCCTAGTTTGAGTGATCATCTATGGTTTAACAAGCTAATGCACGTGTGAATTTTAAACATTTTGAGTGTAGAGATCTTGAAAGGAAAATAGCATGGAGAGCCAGAATGAGCAATTGTTTGAAAGAGGATATTACCATTAACTTGAGAAGCCAAAACAAAGAGAAAGCTGGAAGATCCAAGAATGAGAAATGAGATTTGTAACATGAATAGCAAAGAAAAAACTCTATTAATATTTTGCAGATGGAATAAGTCTAAAGAATACACACACATGCACATGCACAGAGTAACCATTGAAATGATACATAGAAGAAATGAGAGAGACACCTCAGATATATAGAGATGAGAGTGGAGTTACCAATGTAACTCTCAAGTCTAAGAATGTCATCTATCATCGTGTGCATGTGTGCAAAGTGTTGTAATCCTTATAAGGAGGAAACCTAATATTCCACATATTTGAAATATATAAAATGAGTTATGCTCACACATGTGAGAACTCTAATGGGATAAAAGACTTGTAGGGATTCCTTACGAATAATTTTACAAACTTAATAAGATAAAGAAATATAACTTTACTGATTAAAGATTGATTACTAAAACCACTCCTTAAGCTTTAATTAGGTAGTTTACATAAAACCCTTTAATGGGTTGCAAGACAAGATTAATGCAATGATGTAGAATTTTATATTTACAAGGTGGTTTGGTCTTGAAATATCTACAACTTGATATTCACCTTTACAATATAAATGAGAAAATTGTTAGTATTCAATTTTGTCTCTAATGAAGTGATGTTGAAGAGTAATGTGTTTGGTTCTTGAGTGGAAGATTCGATTCTTTTCCAAGTAATGGCACTTTTATTATCACAATACAAAGGTCTAGGAGCCTCTTGAGGTAAACCCTAATATTCATGTAGCCCTATTAATCATAGGGATTCCTTAGATGCATTGGTACAACCTTTATATTCAACTTTGGTAGAGCCAAGAGAAGTAGATTTTTTCTTCTTACTATTCCATGTGATTTCACCTAAACCAACAAAGAAACAATATCCACAAGTAGATCTCCCATCATTGGGATATCTCCCAAATTTGATCTAGCATATCCTTTGAAAATAAATTCATGCAATTTTTATCATAAAATAAACCAACAATAAGAATACCTTTAACATACCTTTAAATTCCCTTTGCAACTCTAAAATGAGTTTTTTTAGGTTTAGACACGAATCTAGAAACTAAACCAACACTATATAGCAAATATCAAGTCTAGTAAGAGTTAAATAGTTTAAACTTCCAGTTGGTTGTCTATGCAAAGTAGCATCTAAAAAAGGAGTCTTCATATCAATCATTAGTTTAGTTCCCAATTCACAAGAATTAGAAACATGATTAGCATCATGCATTTTAAATCTATCTATAAAAAATTTAGCATAGACAACTAGCTAAAATATTTTTTCTTCTTACTATTCCATGACATTTCACCTAAACCAACAAAGAAACAATATCCACAAGTATATCTCACATCATTGGGATCCCTCCCAGATTTGAGTTAGCATGTCCTTTGAAAATAAATTCATGCAATTTTCATCATAAATTAAACCAACAATAAGATTACCTTTAGCATACCTTAAAATTCCCTTTGCAACTCTAAAATGAGTTTTTGAGGTTTAGACATGAATTTAGAAACTAAACCAATACTATATATGAAATATCAAGTCTAGTAAGAGTTGAATAGTTTAAACTTCTAGCTACTTGTTGTAATACTCCAAAAATGGGCTTCAGTATCATTAACCTCTCACATCAACAAATCGATCAAAATCAACCTAAAAGTCCTTACAACCTAAGGCACATCTACACATCAAGCAATCAAAACCCTAATCGATCCTATCACAAATTTGCATCGGGGAATATTCCTAAATATTCCTAATTTATCCTAATTATCTCTAATTAAATATTATTTGGTGATAAATGATATTATTTTATTTATCCTAAGTGCAATTGATTGAATATGATAAATATTTAATTATTAAACTTAATTTAGCCACTTAATCACTTTAATTAGATTTAATTAAATTATTCTTAATTAATGTTGTTTATTTGACAATTAATCAAAAATTTTAAAAATAGTCGATTAAATATTTATTTAATTGATTAATTTGAATTGTCAAATTTAATAATATATTTTTGGATAAAGTTTGATTAAATAATTGATTAACCCATAAATCAGTTATTTTTAAATTAAATCAAAAAAGTTGAGATTAAAACACATGGAAATTAAATAAAACTCATAATTATCTATGCAAAAATCAGAAGATCAGTTAAACTCAAAATCAACTCTTGGACTCATTTTGTTAACTTTCTAAAAGTTCAACATGTGATTATGAGTTAAAAAGCATATTAGAGTGATCTCAACTTCCAATTATGAGTTAAAAAGTTGATTTGCATGATTTTCATTAGATAACTCTTTCTAATTCCCTAATTACTTTCCAATCAATTCGAGTTAATCAAAGAGTTATTTTTGGCTTTTCCATGAGTTCTCAAACCTGGATTTCTATATAAACGACCCTCAGTCCTTGACAATCAAGTGTGCAATTTTGAGAACAACAGAGTTATACTGTTGAGTTCTTGCGAGATTGTGCATCCATTTTTTAGATCAATTGCTAGCTTTTGCATTTATAGCTTAGTTTTCATTTTCATTGATATCAAGTTTTAGATCAATTTCATATAGTTTTTATTGTTATTGCATTGAAAATCACAAAAACATAGATTAATCTTGCATTCATTTCAATAGATTTTTGCATTCAAATCCTTCATTTTGGCATTGCATTGTCACTGATCTCAGTCAAATCTGGGAATACCATACTCACATCTTCTAGAAGACAGTAAATCACTTGATTGTTTAATACCCCAAAAATGGGCTATAAGTTCATTAACCTCCTACATCAACATATCGAACGAAATCGACATCAAAGTCCTAACCTAAGGCACATCTAAACATCATCGAATCATAATTGATTATCTTAAATTATGCATCGGGGAATATTCCTAGAAATATTCCTAATTATCTTAATTATCTTTAATTTAATGATTATTTGGCAATAAATCACATTTATCCTAAGTTTGATTAATTGAATATTTTCATATTTAATTAATTAGATTTAATATCATGCCACTTAATTGTTTAATTAAATTTAATTCTATCTATTATTAATTGTATTATTTAATTTTGACAATAAATCCAATATCCTATGAATAATTGATTAAATTTTTATTTAATTAATTAAAGCAAGTTGTCATTATTTAATAATATAGTTTTTAATAAAAGTTTGATTAAATAATTGATTAACCCATAAATCAATTGTTTTATTTTTAAAAGCAGTTAAGTTGGAAATAAATCACTTTATTTATTAAATTAATTCATAAATGAAACATGCACAATCACAAAAGCAAACAACTATCAATTATCAATTAAAGCTAAACTCTATTTTGAGTTATTCTCTGCTTTTGCATGTTTTTGTGGATTAAATTATCTTTATTTAAAAATAACTCAAAAATCAACCTAAGTTATTTGAGTGATTTATGGCTTTTTTCCATGCACCTCCAAAGCCTTGGATTTCTATAAAATCAAGGCTCATCTCTTCATAATTCATCTCGCAAATTGCAAACTTACTCTACAGGAATCATAGCATATCAGATTTGGAGAATTTGCACAATTGGAGCTTGAAAGATAAATTTGAGGATTCGAAGCTTTGTGAGATCAATTTCAAATTCATAGCTTTCATATTATTGTTAGAATCTTCATTCTCATATCATATCATTTCTAGATTAGCATTGCATATCAATTTTCATATTAGCATAGATTTCATATCAGATTTTATCATTTTTATTGCATAGAAATACCAAAAAAATAGCTTAATTGTATTCAATTCATATCTAGATCGATTGCATTCAAATCCTTCGTTTAGGTGTCGTCTAGGTCACTGATCTTGATAACAATCTGAGAACATTAATCTTGCACCTACTAGAAGGCAGTAAATCGCTTGGTTAAATTAGATTTCAATTTTGCACGATTTCGATTTTAGCTAACCTCTAATGTTTTACTGAAGTGTTATGTTTATAGATCAAGTACAATTTTCACACACATAGATTGATGATACATTCGTTGATTGTTTATTTTCTTATCATTAATCTATAATGTTTTACTGAAGTATTATCTTCTGAACAGGTAAAATTTTTACACACACATTTATGGCGCCCACCATGGGGCCCGACACTACAACATTTGGCGTCAAATTTTGATGCCAATTTGCGACGCCACTACAATTTGTGTTTGTTTTTTGTGTTTTTTTTGCAAGTGCCCCCGACGATGTCGTAATAGCAAGGATGATGTCGTAATTGCAACACCGATTTGGTTATAAACAAAAAAAAAAAAAAGAAAAAGAAAGTGTCATTTGTAATTTTTGAATTCGAAGAGCTATCATGAAGACGGCACTGCACTTTTGCATGGCGCAAAGAGGGCATTCGAATTTGGCATTCACGAAGAGGTCAGCATCATGTGGAAAGAGGGCACTGGCACTTGAGGTAGGCATTAGAGCTTTGTCTTCTCATTAATTCAAATTCATTTTGATGGCATTTGTTGATTTAATGGCAAAATATGAATGTTAATACTGGCATTGTTTACATCTTTGCATTTGGAATGCTTGATGACCCGCAAGCTTTGAGAGCTATGGCATCGTTGCTATTACTTTCAAAGCATTGTGTGAAGTGTTTGATCTCTCTTTTTTTTTTTTTATGTTGATATTCACTATGTGGTACTCCATGTTTATGATCATTTCATGACAAAATGTCTTGATGGCTCACAGGCTACAAGCTAGGGTATCATACATTGTTTATGAGCTCACTGTTTAATACTAGCATTGTTTACATCTTTTCATTTGGAATGCTTGATGACCCATGAAGCTAGGGCATCATTGTTGTTACCTTCAAGGCATTGTGTGAAGTGTTTGATCTCTCTTTATTTATTTTGCTATTGATATTTACTATGTGGTACTCCCCATTTATGATCATTTCATGAAGAAATGTCTTGATGGCTCGCAGGCTGCAACCTACGGCATCATACATTATTCATGAGCTCATTGTTTAATACTGGCATTGTTTACATCTTTTCATTTGGAATGCTTGATGACCTATGAGCTTTGAGAGCTAGGGCATCATTTCTATTACCTTCAAGGCATTGTGTGAAGTGTTTGATCTCTTTTTATTTGTTTTGTTGTTGATATTCACTATGTGGTACTCCTTGTTTATGATCATTTCATGAGGAAATGTCTTGATGGCTCGCGGGCTGCAAGCTAGGGCATCATACATTATTCATAAGCTCACTATTTAATACTGGCATTGTTCATGAGCTCACTATTTAATATCTGGTCAGGCCATGTAAATGGTACCAGGCCAACCCAATTAGCCCAACAAAATGTGTCATGTTTATCTTTGTCAAATAAACTCGTTCACCATTTTGTTCTTTTTCTTCACACAAATATTGCATCAAAAGTAATTGTATAAATATTGTATAATTAAGCCTCAAACAAAAAAAGTGCAAACCTATAAACTTACAAGCTATATATACACCACCTTGATCCGCTGAAAAGGTCTTAGCCTTCTTCTCCCCTGAAATCACAATAGGAACAAATAAAATTCAATACTCTTATTTTTTATTCAAATCTATTTGAAACTCCTATCAGCTCATTGTCTAATAGTTAAACTAACCTATGACTTCAAAGGAATAATTATGAAATATAGTTGTAGGTAGTTACCTCTTCTATAATGATAGAGGAGTCAAAGGTAATGATCAATGAGGTTGTTGTTATTAGATCATACATTAATACACTTACTATTTTGAATTTGAGCTTGGGCATCATGCAATGTTATTGTTGTCATTTCATGCTTGTTGTTGTTGTGCACCATATATTGTTTTATACTCTGTTTATTTCAATGAGACCGTGAGCTTGGCATTTGTAATGTATTTTATGTTATTGGATCAATGCTACCATGTTGTTGAGTCTGTGTATGGCTTGACTATGCACATGCATAATTGTAGATGAGGATCAATAATAAGGTGCTAGGCATTGCTTAGATCCTTTGGATCTAACCCCATCTTTTCCTTCCTTGCAATTTTTGGATCATACAAGAGCATACTGAATTGAACCCCGGGTCAACACTTCATTACTTTAGGCAATGTCTGGTACCTTCATTATTTATGTGCATCCACTTATGTATATTTGCATTAATTCATATTCTTCTGAAAGTTAGCTATTAGTGACCATATATGATGATTCTTGATGTTTTTGGATCATTTGATGAAAAGATGTAAAAGTTTCTTAAAATTTTAAAATGGAGATTATATTTCATAATTCCTACAACTACCTACAACTATATTTCATAATTCCTCCTCTAAAGTTATAGGTTAGTTTAAAATGGAGAGGGGTCTCGAAATATCGTAAGTAAAAATATTACATATTGGCATTCAGATTAAGTACAATATGAATTCAGGTGCCTTTAATTATGATACACTTTTGAAATTATCACTTATTGGTCATTTGACAATTCAAAATAGTAAGTGTATTATTTTATGAGCTCAAATTCAAAACGGTAAGTATATTACTTTATTACTGATGTCCCTATTTTATTACTGATGTCCCTATTTGATCTAATAGCATCAATATAACAAACAGAGCACTGAACAATCAAATAGGGACATGAGGTGCTCAAACAGTGAGCTCATAAAACAATATATTTAGTCTTAATAAAATCTTATAAAACAACATATATTGTGTGAAGTGTTTGATCTCTCTTTATTTGTTTTGGTGTTGATATTCACTATGTGGTACTCCCCGTTTATGATCATTTCATGAGAAAATATCTTGATGGCTCACGGGCTACAAGCTAGGGCATCATACATTGTTCATGAGCTTACTGTTTAATACTGGCATTATTTACATCTTTTCATTTGAAATGTTTGATGACCCATGAGCTTTGAGAGCTAGGGCATCATTTCTATTACCTTCAAGGCATTGTGTGAAGTGTTTGATCTCTCTTTATTTATTTTGTTGTTGATATTCACTATGTGGTACTCCCCATTTATGATCATTTCATGAGGAAATATCTTGATGGCTTACGGGTTGCAAGTTAAGGCATCATGCATTGTTTATGAGTTTACTGTTTAAGCACCTCGTGTCCTTATTTGATTGGTTGGTAATAAAATAGTGAGCTCATAAACAATGCATGATGCCTGAGCTCAAATTCAAAATAGTAAAAGTATTATTTTATTAAGACTAAATATATTATTTTATTAAGATTTTATTAAGATAAATTATTTTGGGTTAATTTTATGTTGTTTTATAAGATTTTATTAAGACTAAATATATGATGTAAACTCATAATTATACTTGATATATATACTTCAAAGGAGGAATTATGAAATATAGTTGTAAGTAGTTATCTCTTGTAGTTATCTCTTCTATAATGATGGAGGAGTGAAAGGTAATGATCAATGAGGTTGCTGCTATTAGAACATACATTAATACACTTACTATTTTTAATTTGAGCTCGAGCATCATGCAATGTTATTATTGTCATTGCATGCTTGCTGCTATTGTGCACCATATATTATTTTATACACTATTTATTTCATTGAGATTGTGAGCTTGGTTTTTCTTTCAGAAGTGTATGGCTTGACAATGCACATGCATAATCGTAGATAAGGATCAATAATAGGATGCCATTCATTTCTTAGATATTTTTTATCTAACCCTCATCTCTATTTTCTTTGTAGGTTATGGATCACACAGGGGCACACTAGATTCATACCTGGGTCAAAAATTCATCACTTCAGGCAATGTCTGGCACCTTTATTATCTATGTTCATCCTCTTATGTATGCATGTACTCTTGCATTTTCTTATGAAAGTTATTTTCTTGTATAGTATATACAAGTTATTTTTCATATATATACATGTAATCTTTAGATGCAAAAAAAAAAAAATTCCTTTACATGTATCTTTGCATGAAATGAACACAAATTAAACAAGATCATCTAATAATGCAAACTAGGGTACTATAGTCACTCATTTAGTAATTAGTTTCCCAAACCATTACTAAGGATTGAACATAAGTCTAAGTCCCCAAACCTATTGTTCTATGTGTATAAAACAATATATGGTGCACAACAGCAGCAAGCATGCAATGATAGCAATAACATTGCATGATGCCCAAGCTCAAATTCAAAACAGTAAGTGTATTAATGTATGATCTAATAGTAGCAACCTCATTAATCATTACCTTTCACTCCTCCATCATTATAAAAGAGATACTACCTACAACTAGGGCATCATGCATTGTTTATGAGCTCATTATTTGAGCACCTCATGTCCCTATTTGATTGGTCGATGCTCAAACAATGAGCTCATAAATAATGCATGATGCCCTAGCTTTCAGCCCACAAGCCATCAAGACATTTCTTCATGAAATGATCATAAACGGGGAGTACCACATAGTGAATATCAACAACAAAATAAATAAAGAGAGATCAAACACTTCACACAATATATGTTGTTTTATAAAATTTTATTAAGACTAAATATATTGTTTTATGAGCTCACTGTTTGAGCACCTCATGTGCCTATTTGATTGGTTGGTGCTCTGTTTGTTATATTGATGCTATTAGATCAAATAGGGACATCAGTAATAAAATAATACACTTATTGTTTTGAATTTGAGCTCATAAAGATTAAGATATCCTACTGTTTTGAATTTCTATGTGCTTTGAGCCAATGAATTTTTCTAATTTTATAATTTTGAAAAAGAAAGTGTCATTTGTAATTTTTGTGAATTCGAAGAGCTTCCGTGAAGACGGCACTACACTTTTGCGTGGCACGAAGAGGGCATTGTTTATGAGCTCACTGTTTGAGCACCTCAATTTCATTTTGATGGCATTTACTGATTTAATAGCACAATATGCATGTTAATAGTGGCATTGTTTACATCTTAGCATTTGGAATGCTCGATGACCCACGAAATTTGAGAGCTAGGGCATCATTGCTATTACCTTCAAGGCATGGTGTGAAGTGTTTGATCTCTCTTTATTTATTTTGTTGTTGATAGTCACTATGTTGTACTCCATGTTTATGATCATTTCATGAGGAAATGTCTTGATGGCTCGTGGGCTACAAGCTAGGGCATCATACATTGTTCATGAGCTCACTATTTAATAATGCATGATGCCCTAGCTTGCGGCCCGCAAGCCATCAAGATATTTTCTCATGAAATAATCATAAATGGGGAGTACCACATAGTGAATATCAACAACAAAATAAATAAAAAGAGATCAAACACTTCACACAATATATGTTATTTTATAAGATTTTATTAAGACTAAATATATTATTTTATGAACTCACTGTTTGAGCACCTCATGTCCCTATTTGATTGGTCAGTGCTCTTTTTGTTATATTGATGCTATTAGATCAAATAGGAACATCAGTAATAAAATAATGCACTTACTATTTTGAATTTGAGCTCATAAAGATTAAGATATCCTACTATTTTAAATTTCTATGTGCTTTGAGACAATAAAAATTTTATCATCATGATGAAGTAATAATGCATTAAATGTCTTACTTATGTCCCTATTTAATTGGAGGGTGCTTTGTTTGTTATATTGTTGTTGTCAAAGTAGAATGGCATTGGTGATTCAATGCATCTGTAGCCTCAACAACATGGTAGCATTGATCCAATAATAGAAAATACATTACAAATGTCAAGCTCACGGTCTCAATGAAATTAACAGTGTATAAAATAATATATGGTGCACAACAATAGAAAGCATGCAATGACAGCAATAACATTGCATGATGCCTGAGCTCAAATTCAAAACAGTAAGTGTATTAATGTATGATCTAATAGCAACAACCTCATTGGTCGTTACCTTTCACTCCTCCATCATTATAGAAGAGATAACTACCTACAACTAGGGCATCATGCATTGTTTATGAGCTCATTGTTTGAGCACCTCATGTCCCTATTTGATTGGCTAGTGCTCAAACAGTGAGCTCATAAATAATGCATGATGCCTTAGCTTGCAGCCCGCAAGCCATCAAGACATTTCCTCATGAAATGATCATAAAAGAGGAGTACCACATAGTGAATATCAAAACAACAAAACAAATAAAGAGAGATCAAACACTTCACACAATATATGTTGTTTTATAAGATTTTATTAAGACTAAATATATTGTTTTATGAGCTCACTATTTGAGCACCTCATGTTCCTATTTGATTGGTCGGTGCTCTATTTGTTATATTGATGCTATTAGATCAAATAGGGACATAGAATTCGATATCAACCTATCATATATCCATTCCAAATGATATAACTTCATTTTAATAAACATACATGCCAACCATTTGACAAAATATCCATATCAAATCTAGAGCAATACATTAATTTTATAGCGAATTCATGATTTATAATGCCCCTTGATTTATAGTGAATTAATTTTAAAGTGAATTCATGATTTATAATTCAGTTGTAGCAGCTCAATGTGTTTGAACTCAAGAATACCCCTTACTTGATTTCCTAAAAAGCCTTTGGCGAAATCTGTCAAAAAATGAGAAGCTATGAGAAGGTGACGTGAAGCTAATGAAAGGAGGCATCTTCAATTTGTTTTGCAGATATACACATTAAGGATCATGTTAGATAATACAAAGAAATTTGTTCAAAATACGGTGACAATCACTAGATTGTTGTCTAACTTTCAAAGAGAAGGCAATGACAAATGTTATTATCCATGCAAGATTTGTAACAGCTTAAAGACAAGAAGAATCAAAATCAAAACAACAAAGAGACATTGTAGGGAGAATGGTCACATTGAAGGGGGGTTTGATTATAATCTAGTGGTAAGTTGTTTGTTATATTGTTTTCACAATTAATATACATATGAACCATGGAAGGAGGTTTGATTATCACATTGAAGGGGGGTTTGATTATCATCATTTTTATATAGGTCGATCTCCCCAGTGTGAATATAGAGGAACATGAAGGTGTGAGTATTGAAGTTGAAGATCATGATCCCATGGAAGATGATGATCATGCACCAAAAAACACATTTGAAGATGATGGTATGAATGCATTTATCATTGACACATTTGGTACTGGTGTTACTGCTGCTGATTGTGATGATGATTATGATGAGGATGACATTGACGGTGTCCATGATATACCTCTACTTGAGAAGGTAGACATGGCCCTTTATGAAGGCTCCCAATCTACTCTTCTCTCTGTTGTATTATTGTTGGTGAATTTGAAGGTTATGAATGGTTAATCCAACATAGCAATGTCACGTATGCTAAGGTTTATCATATATGTCATATATTATATAAAAGGAGAAATGTACCATTAAGATTGTTTATAGTAATGACTTATATTATTTGTTGTAGATTGATAGGTGACTTTCTATTACCACCATCAAATGTTCTCCCTCACTCATACTGAAAATTATGTGCCACTATGAAACATATTAGAATGGAGTATCAAACAATAGATGCTTGTCCCGAAGATCATATTATTTATTATAAAGAACATGAAAATACAACAAAATGCTCTGAATGCCATACAAGAAGATATCAAGATGATCAAGTGACAAAAAAGGTGCCTCGCAAGGTTCTTCATCACATTCCCATTATTCCATGTCTGAAATGATTATTTAGGTGCAATAGCTTGGCACAATTTATGGATTACCATGCACGCGGCAAGAGTCAAGATGACATTATTTGAATGCTAGGGGATAGTTCATCATTTATGGACATACAGGAAAAGTGGCCACACTTTAAAGAGGAACCTCTAAATCTCAGGCTTTCTCTGGCAGCAGACAATGTCAATCCGTATGGAGAGATAAGATCTATTTGCTCGGTGTAGCCTATTTTTGTTATAAACAATAACCTTCTTTCATGGATGTCAATAAAAAGGGAGCACATTATGTTGGCAATGATTGTTCTAGGTATCTTATTATTTTATAGTTATCTACATATAATTATAAGTCTTGAAGTGAAATGGCCACAATAATTATCTGATGTTGTTGTTAATTCAACTAGGTAAGTACCAAGTGAAAGATATGAATGTATATATTACGTCTCTTATTGACGAGTTGTTGGTGTTATGAAATGGTTTCACTATGTATGACATCTCCTGACCAATTGGGAAAAGAATTTTAATTCTATGCAATGCTTGTGTGGACAATTCATGATGCTCCAGGGTTGACACATTTCTATGGTATGTTATGGTGAATTCTAGTTGTACGTGATAATTTAAATTCTAAAAATATACATATTTAATCCAATTTTATCATTATTTTGTAGGTCTTCAAATAAAGGAAAAATTTGCATGTCCAATGTGTGGTCCAAAGATGAAATCTCGTCATTCCAAAAGTTTAAGAAAATAGGTGTTTAATTAGTATAGGCAGTTCCTCCCCAAAAATCATAAGTATCAAAGTGCAGAAACACATCTTTTCAATGGGAAAGAAGAGACTACATCAAAGCCCCAAAGAATGACACCTCAGCTATGGCAGTTGGAATATAATAGAATTTGAGATAATATCATTCCACGTAATGGTCGATATTTGAAAATTATATATTTTGATTGTGTTTTGTTGGCTAATTATGTAGTTGATGATCTTGAAGGTTATGAAGGCATCACTGACCAACTTCCAAAGGGACTAAAATGTTATCTCAAAGAATTTAGTAAGATGCCCTACTATGAGCATCTACAAATTGTGCATTTGTTTGATACTATGTATATTGGAAAGAATGTAACAAAGACATTGTGGAAAATATTGGATGGAAGGCGTGAAAAATAAAAACCTGGCAAAATTTGTAGTGACATTCATGATTCCAATCATGCAATGAAAAATATCATTGAATCAAATAGAAATGGAGACTAGATTAATGCAAGTGCTCTTCCTTGGTTATTAACAGAGCAACAAAGTAATGCCATAAAAGAAGTGATCTGAAAAATTCAATTTCCTATAGGATTTGCTGTGGATATAAGCAATCTCATATCAAAGAAAAATGATTTTGGGTTAGGGATGAAAATGCATGATAGGCATACCTTCATCAAGGTAAGTCATAGTCTTTTGTATTTACAATATATTTGTGTAATTGCTTTCAATTTTCATTGTATGAAATGATCAGTTGACAATTGTTGCAGTATTTGCTACCCCTATCTCTCCCAAAGAACTTCGACAATAATATCAAACAAGTGATATATGATCTTGGAAAATACATGAGGTAAGTAGTGATATTTGTTCAATATATCAAACAAGTAATATATTGTAAAGTCTCGTATTTATATATTTATGTCTTGAATCCCTTGTAGGTGGTTGTCATCTAAAGAAATCCATAAAGAAGATATAAAATATTGGAAGAAAATAATTTTTTCGATTAATGTGTGAAATGCAAAAGTGTTTACCTCCATCTTTTTTCAATGCACAAGAACACTACCTCATACACCAAGTTGAGGAGATTGAATTGTGTGGACATGTACATGCTAGGTCAATGTGGATGGTTGAGAGACACTTGAAATTTTTGAAGGGTTTGGTACGACAAAGAGCATGTCCCAAGGGCTCTATGGTTGAGGGATATATGGTATACCAGATGATGGTGTACGTTACTCAATATCTTCCTAATCTTACAGCAAAGACTCATATAGATTGCATTTGGGATCTCGACTCAATTAAAAAATTTGAAGGGGAGCACTTGGTGGGCAACGGTAGATTCAGGAAACTGAAAGGTAATAAATTGTGAGATGTTATTGTAGTTAATTAATTCTTAATCTTCAAAAAAAATTTGTTGTGAGTCATCTATTTACTTTTGTATAGCTGCTAAAGAGTGGGATGCAATACATTTGTTTATTGCAAATAATCAAGATTGGATGACGGCATGGATTGAACAATGTCAGCATGATGGTCAGATTAACATGGGAATCCATGTTTTCATTGGTTATACAAGCTCATCATAATAGAGATCTCAATGTTACACAAAAGGAAATAGATTTAGCATATGGTTTAAGATATCACTAGGTACTTATAAATTTGTTAATTAATCAACCGTATGTTTTTCAACTCGTGATGCAATAATTTATCCATGTTTGACATTATTGCAGGTGAAACACCACAAGGCTATGTTTTACAATGGTTATAAATTTCGCATCAAAAAGTTGGATGACATGAAGAGAACTTGTGATTCTAGGATAAGTGCAGTGTTTCAGGTGACTAATATTTTATCTAGAAATGACTTACATCCTTGAGAGTCACAAAATCAATACTATGGTATTTTGGTTGATATACTTGACTGTGACTTTAATTCCTTCAAATTAGTTCTCTTCAATGTGAAATGGTACAGACTATGACTCAATAAAAATGATCCTGATAGAACTGTTATTGAACATGATAATGGATTTCTAATGATTAATACAAGGTTGTTTGAGCTAGTTAGAGAAGAGCCCTATGTTCTTCCAAGCCAATGTGAGCAAATATTTTACTCAGAGGTTCCACATAAACTGGGTTGGTCATTTGTTGTTAGACATGATCTAAGAGGAAGGCCGATAAAGTATAATGTGATGGAAGAAGATACTGAGGAAGATGAAGAAGTGGAAGATGATGTAGATGATGATCACAATCGAGAGCTAGTCGAAGAAGAATATGAAGAAGATGATGATGATGTTGCTACTGATGATGATGATGATGATGGTGATGGTGATGGTGATGGTGATGGTGATGGTGATGGTGATGGTGATGGTGATGGTGATGGTGATGACAATGATGATAGCGATGATACTAGTGGTGATGATGTCATCAATGATGACAATCTTGATGATGTGATGGATGAAGAAGAATATCAAGGACATGAATGAAATGTACAATTATGCTAGATGTTTGGCATGTTCTAACAATTGTTTTATATGTACTACTCTTATTCACCTTGTTTTATATGTCCTACTTATATGAGAGTTGCTTCTGCTAATTTTCTATTTCCTTACACATCAATGATGTTAAATCACAGGGGATTCTCTTTGTTCCCTGCAATGGAGTGAGCTAATTATGAATTTCTTAGTAATTGCTTTTTATTGCATGGTTGTCTTTGGTTTGTCATTTTGTTTTGAGTGTCTAGTGATTTAAACCAAAGACTTTGACTTAGCCAAAAAATGTGCAAGTCTACATTATTATGTTTCTTTTTATTGTAATTATAATTAGTATGAATGAACAAAATAATGACAATGCAATATTTGTCAAAATAGCATCAATGACTTCAATCAATGTGCCTATGTGTCAATGTGGTGTTGGCCCATGCATGTTGAAGAAGTCACACACAACAAGTAATCCTAGTCGTCAATTTTGGGTTTGCCCAAATAGGAAAAAGGTCTGGATACATAATTATATTTTATGATTTAAAAAGAATGTGACAACCAATTAATCATTTTATGAAGAACTGATGTACATTTGGTATTGCAGGAAAATAGTGGATGTCAATACTTTTGGTGGGTCGATCAAACTACATTTACATCTAACCCATCTACATCTATACCTAATGTAAGAAATGAGTGCAACTTGTGCAAGGCTCGAGAGGCAACTAGTGCTGCCAAGATTGCTTCAATGGTGAAATCAGAAATCATATTTCTGTGATGCCTTCTTTGTGTAGTTTGTGCACTACTTTGTTGGGACCATATGCATAAATATGGTTAACAAAGGGCTATTGTATATACTAATTTTTTTTTTAGAATTTCTAGTAGATACACATAAAGAACATGCACATAAACATGACAAATGAGAAACATAAATATAGATATCACAATAGCTAAGAAACATAAATGTAGGCATCGTAGTCATAATTTTTTAGAGACACGACATAATTGAATGGTATACCCAAACAATGCAACACGTCTGGATATACCACTCAATTATGTTGTGTTTCCAAAAAATTGTGACCATGATGCCTACATTTATGTTTCTTAGATGTTGTGTCTCAGGACCCCTTATGACCCTTTACGACCCTTTACAATCACTAACAATACATCTTAGAGGTCTTAAAATGTTGTAAAGGGTCATAAGAGGCTCCTAGGAGGGGTCAGATGAGCTTCCACCTTCATGTGGTTGGCTTTGTTAAGTAGAGAATGTTAAACTATTCTCAAAACAAAGAGAAGCTAAATAATTTAAGATCTCAATCCATGTACGAAAAATATATATCGATCCATCTCAATGGCTACCAAATCAATAGATCTCTTCCAAGAACCCAGTCGCAAAGAAACACGACAGACCGCACCATGAACCCATTGTGAAGTGGCATCCAATGTCTCATAAGTTGCATCAAATGACCCACTTTCTGTAATCTGTCTCTCAGCTCGGTTCACCAAGAAGAAGACTTCTCCCAAGTCATCACATCTAACTCAATAATCCATGAGCCACTACCAAATCTACTGCAAAGTCATCTCTGAATGATCCATAACCAAATCACGAGCAGGAACTAGATATGCAAGAACACCCTTCTGAATCGATACCAACCTGATCGACAAATATTTTTTTTTCAAAAAAAACTTATGGTTGTCCCAATTATGATGGCCATAAAATAATGACGGTTATCTGTCAAAACAATCTGGCATCCAGTCGTTGCATGCACAGCATCACTGTCAGTAAAAAACTCTAAATGACAGATAGCCATCGTAAAATTATGACGGGTCCCCATCGCATGCACAGCATCTTTGTTGTTCAAAACTAATAATGACATATATCTGTCATACACTTCTGACGAATATACGTCGCACTAACAGGGTCTCCATCGACAAATGAATTACAAATGATGGCAACCCATCGGAAGATTCTAACGGGTCGTTGTCATTTTTATTTTTTGTGACGGATAGGCATCGCAATTGGGACGGCCACAAATAGGTCTGATGCCATGTTCACCTTATTTTCACCCCCTTCTTGCGATGTCCAATTTCATCGTAAGTATGACGCCCATCGAAACTGTCAATTTTTTCAACTGCAAAACTGCGACATCGAGTGGTGTCATAATATCGACAGTAAACCGTCTCAATTCCGATGCCCTGATGTCAAAAAAAGGTCCCAAATGTACTAGTGCGATATCAGGTTTCCATTTCATATTTCATCAATTTTTTTATCATTTTTCATCAAGTTCTCAGATTTTGAAAAATTTTCATACAATCTTGTACGACAATTTGCACATTGTCGTTTGGGAAGATATTGTATGTTGTATGACAGATGGCATTCCTAAAGTGTCATATGGGTTCACATACATTTTCGTATCAAAGATGAACTGTCGTGTGGGTTGAGGTATATTGTCGTACGACATTTCACACCAGTATTTCAATTGTCATATGGGTTTTCTAATCAGTTTTTAAGGATTTCTGCCATGAATTTAATTGATTGCTAATCCTAACCCCTATTATTTTATGGTGTGTGATTGTTTTAAACAGCCTAACACTTTTTGTAGGACATGAGATCTGAGCATTGAAACCTATCTTTTTGGCCTATTCTTGTCTTGTCTTATAAGCCCTTGTTTGCAAAAAACCTGTCAGAAATCGCTTGTCGAAGAACGCTCAATCAACAAAAAATTTTGACTTGTAGTTTTGCAGGTTGCCAAAATCTTCATTGAGAAAACATTTTGTTTGGTTAATCTATTTTTCATAGGCACGTAGTTAATTAATTGCATGTGTCATATTGATATTGTGGTAGATATTGAGGGGATTATGTTATTCTCTTTTTAAAGAATCATAAACCTAGAAGGTATCTCCCCCTCACAATGTATGTACTATCTCTGGATTAACTCTTTTTGGAATATCTTGGATAGGGAAAAATACAAGGTTAGGGGATTATGCTCTTCTCTTTTGAGAGAATCAAAAACCCAGATCCTATGGTCCCTAACCTCACATTTCATTTAAACCTTTAGAGGGCCTGTCTGGTGAGGTAGAAATCTCTCAGGAATGACCCAAGTGGGGACAAGTCTTAAGTTGAATCTTCCACCCCACTATAAAATTTCACACTTCCTTGAGGTTAAAGCCTCGGAAGACATAATTGCACTTGTTCCTTGGATTTATTCCATGAACATGCTTGGATCTTGTGTAGAGCAGAGCCACTTCAATCTTGCATGTGAGACTATGCAAGTTTGAGTACTCATAGGGTTAATAGCCTCAATCTTGCCTACAGGACTATGGCAGACAGTTGTGAGCAAATGTCTTGATTAAAAGCCCAAGCTAGTTTGCAATCGATCTACCTCCAAGGTGAATAGTAATCACCCCAAGAAACTCATCATATCGAGCCCTCTTTGATGTTTGAACTTGGCTAATATGGCCTCCAACATCGATTGTGTGTTGTTGGACTATCATATTCTGAGGATTCATTGAGTGTGTGTTTAAGTCAATGAGAAAGTAATACATCTCTTCTCCTAGTTAGGTTAAGCTAGGTGTGTTTGATTTATTGATTCAATTCCCATGTGTTTTCTATGATTGTGAGCCTATTGCTATGATAAACATCCTCAGATAATCCAAAACACACAAATTCTAAAAACCAGAAAGCAAACCTGAAAAGAAAACTAAGACCAAAACACCAAAAATCCCAAAAATTGAAGCAAAATCCTTTTCTAGTGTAAACTATCATTCTACCCTAGCAATTATCGTATGATAATTGCTCAGTATTCCAAAGTGTTGTATCAGAACCCCCGAAGTGTCATATGAGAAGTAGTATATTATCGTACGAGAGTTGTTAGATCAATTGCTAGCTTTTACATTTATAGATTAGTTTTCACTTTCATTGATATCAAGTTTTAGATCAATTTCATATAGTTTTTATTGTTATTGCATTGGAAATCACAAAAACATAGATTAATCTTGCATTCATTTCAATAGATTTTTGCATTCAAATCCTTTTTTTAGGTGTTGCATTGTCACTGATCTCGGTCAAATTTGGGAATACCATACTCACGTCTTCTAGAAGGCAGTAAATCACCCGATTGATGATACTTTCATTGATTGTTTATTTTCTTATCATTAATCTGTAATGTTTTACTGAAGTGTTGTCTTCTGAATAGGTACAATTTTCACACACACATTTTTGGTGCCCACCGTGGGGCCCGATATCAAGTTTCCATTTCATATTTCATCAATTTTCTAATCATTATTCATCAAGTTCTCAGATTTTGAAAAAAAATTGTACAATCTTGTACGACAATTTGCAGATTGTCATTTGGGAAGATATTGTATGTCGTATGATAGATGACATTCCTGAAGTGTCGTATCAGTTCACATACATTTTCGTATCAAAGCCAAACTGTCATGTGGGTTGAGGTATATTGTCGTACGACATTTCACACCAGTATTTCAATTGTCATATGGGTTTTTTAATCATCTTTTAAGGATTTCTGCCATGAAATTTGATTGATTGCTAATCCTAACCCCTATTGTTTTCTAGTGTGTGATTATTTTAAATATCCTAACACTTTTTGAAAGACATGAGATGAAGATCTGAGCATTGAAACCTATCTTTTTGGCCTATTCTTGTCTTGTCTTATAAGCCCTTGTTTGCAAAAAACCTATCAGAAATCACTTGTCGAAGAACGCTCAATCAACAAAAATTTCTGACTTGTGGTTTTGTAGGTTGCCAAAATCTTCATTGAGAAAACATTGTGTTTGGTTAATCTCTTTTTCATAGGCACATAGTTAAGTAATTATGTGTGTCATATTGATATTGTGGTAGATATTGAGGGGATTATTCTCTTAGACTCTTTTTAAGGAATCAGAAACCTAGAAGGTATCTCCCCCTCGCAATGTGTGTACTATCTCTTGATTAACCTTGTTTGGCATGTCTTGGATAGGGAAAAATACAAGTTAGGGGATTATTCTCTTATCTTTCGAGAGAATCAAAAACTTGAATCTTGTGGTCCCTAACCTCATATTTCATTTAAACCTTTAGAGGGCCTATTTGGTGAGGTAGAAATCTCTTAGGAACAACCCAAGTGGGGACAAGTCTTAAGCTGACTCTTCCACCCCACTATAAAATTTCACTCTTCCTTGAGGTTAAAGCCTCAGAATACATAGTTGCGCTTGTTCCTTAGATTTATTCCATGAACATGCTTGGATCTTGTGTAGAGTGGAGCTACTTCAATCTTTCTTGTGAGACTACGTAGCTTTGAGTACTCATAGGGTTAACAGCCTCAATCCTTCTTACGGGACTATGGGAGACAGTTGTGAGCAGATGACTTGATTAAAAGCCTAAGCTATTTTTCCACTGATCTACCTCTGAGGTGAATAGTAATCACCCCAAGAAACTCATCATATCAAGCCCTCCTTGATGTTTGAACTCAGCTAATATGGCCTCCAACATCCATTGCATGTTGTTGGACTATCATATTCTTAGGAGTCATTGAGTGTGTGTCTAGGTCAATGAGAAAGTAATACATCTCTTCTCCTAGTTAGGTTAAGCTAGGTGTGTTTGATTTATTGAGTCAATTCCCATGTGTTTTTTGTGATTGTGAGCCTATTACTATGATAAACATCCTTAGAAAATCCAAAACACATAGATTCTGAAAACCAAAAAGTAAACCTAAAAAGAAAATTGATACCAAAACACTACAAATCCCAAAAATTGAAGCAAAATCCTTTTCTGGTGTAAACTGTCATTCTACCCTAGCAATTGTCGTACGATAATTGCATAGTATTCCAAAGTGTTGTATCAGAACCCCCGAAGTGTCATATCAGAAGCAATATATTGTCATACGAGAGTTGTTAGAAATCCCAAGTAAAAATCAATTCCTGGTGTCAATTATCATACGAGATACTAGATTATCATGCCAGGCCTATTTTGTGTCATACAATCCTATATACCGTCATACGACATTTTGCACAAATTTCCAAAAAAATCTAATGTTGACAAAAATCTAGTTAACCTTTAGCTTTGGTCAAAATTCTATCATAAAATCCATTGTGATAGGTACATAGCAGAGAAACAGTGATCCATCTTGTTTTCCCAAAGTGATCTATATTTCTCGATTTGTCATCATGTTGATTAATCTGGAACACATCTCATCCTGTGTCAAAAACCCTGTCAAAACAACCTCAATCTATCAAAGGCTAAGTGTCATGAATTCGTGTCCACCATCCTTTGGGTGTCTACCTATACATCTTGGGCATAGTATCCTTCACATACGTCCAATCTACCTTTTCATCAACAATCTAATCCAATCTTGAGAAGGTTGCGTCACTTGATTATTCCTAAATCAAATTATCATTCAATTTTCTTATCTTGCTCCAAGATTTACCTTCAGGTTAATGGTGGAAACTAGATCCTCATCACATAGAAAACCAAGAGAAGATCCAAAGACATCACCTTCATCTTCTCTTATTGTTTAGTCTTTTCATCAACCATATGATCCTGATCTTTTCAAAGAAGATGAACTAGGAAATTCGTTCTTAAAAGGAGGTCACACAACTCCTCCTGAATCAACTCAAGAAGAAAACCAACACACTTCTATGTCTCAAAGAGAAGCTAGCCATGGTTCACAAGACCATGACACTGATGAGGATAGGGCTCAAGATCCCACACCTTCAAAAATTGCACAATATTGAGATGATGATCTCTTTAAGAAACTCATGAAGCATTTCCTATGAGAGGATAAAGAGACATACTTCCTCGAATTATCCCAACAAGGGGCTAAAATTCCTCACAATTTTAATGTTGATGACATTGTAACACAAGAGGAAGAGACCCCTATCACAACCATGATGAAGCAGATGCATGCTATGCAAGTCAAACTTAACAAACTAGAAAAAGAGAAAGAACCCAAAGAATTCTCTATGGATGCCCTATGTGCATTTCCATTTTATCGAAGCATGTATATGCCACCATTCTCGAAAGGGGTGGAACTACCAAAAATATGAAAACTATGATAGAAATTTAGATCCTCAAGATCATGTTAGAGAATTATGCACTTTATACATGGAATTCATGCATGAACCAACATACTTAACGTGTCTCTTCTCACGATCTTTGGGAGCGGCAGCCATCAACTGGTTCTCCAAAATACCTCCAACAATCAAAAATTTTGAGGAGTTGATCAATTTTTTCTATCAGCAATACTCCTACAATATCTAGCATCTAGTCACAATGATCGATATCTACAACTTGAAACAGAAGGCAGGAGAACCCCTCATGACTTTCCTCAAACATTGGAGGAAGAAGTTCTCACTTTATTCCTAACAAAATCTGGAAAATTAGAAACTAGAAATCTTCATCAATAATCTGATCCTAGAAATCAACTATCATCTTCAGATGTAAAATCATACCTCATTTGACAAAATGGTGGATAGTGCCATGAAAATACAAGATGTACTTGTTCACAAGGGAGATATCATGCTTTATAAAGAAAACAAGTATAATTCAAGTTCCACTTCACACAATAAAGACAAAGTCAAATTTTGGAACAAAAACAAAAATATTGTCACAGATAGTGTTATTGATCACATTAATGTTCCACCCAAAGCACCAGCATTTAACCTCACAATTGGCACTCAAGCCATAAAATCCTCCAAGAAGCAGACAACTAAGCTTCCTAAAAAGTCAAATGAATACAAATTGTGGGTTACAAAACCAAAATTCGAGTTCACTCCTTTAGGAGAGTCCTTGGAATCTTCCATGAGAACTTTGTTGGAAAATAACATCATCACATTACCTAAGATAAAACCATATGACCCAAAAATCAAACCTAAGTGGTGGAAGGAGACTGATTTATGTGATTTTCACCAAAACAAGGGTCATAAAACCAACAATTGCATGCATCTAAAACATCTTATTCAAGACAAAATTGACGCTAGAGAAATTGTGATTGACAACCATAAATCCAACAATAATTATACAGCATTCACATAACCTTTTCTAAAACACACTAAAGGAGAGTCATCTTCTAAACCAAATGTGGGTGCTAAGGTCAATTACACATGCTCTGATAACAATGATGTCATCAACATGGTAGATCCATGCGCATCTCAGCACTATAATGTCATCACCATTGTCAAGAAGGACAAAGAAAATAGATCGGCTAACGCAGTCACTCAATCTCAAGCTCAGATAACTCTTCTAGGACCAAACTCGGGTTCATCAAACACCCTGAAAGTACCATTCAATCTTGCATCTGCAACTAAAAAAAGGACTGCATCTAAATCTTCCAATCCTAAATAGTCCAAAACAATAGCTTTTGGATACAGCATTATCCAACAACTCCAACACACTAATGCAAAGATCTCTATATTTGAGTTGCTTCAAATTTCTCCTTCTCATCAGGTTGTCCTAGACAAAGCTCTCATCAGTTCTAATATTCTAGAAAATCTTGATCTTGATCAATTCCAAACCATGGTGGGTCATTTAAATTCTCCTCAAGACATTTCCTTTTTAGAGGAAGACGATAGTCCACTAAGTCTCCCACATAACCAGCCATTGCATATTGAAGTCTTGATTGAGAACCGTCATGTCAAGCATTGTTTGATAGATGGAGGAGCTGGTCTAAACATTTGTTCATCTAAACTAGTTACACAACTGGAATTGTCAGAAGATGTTATTGATCCTAAAAATAAAATAACCATAAAAACATATGATGAGAAAGAAAGATCTTCCAAAGGGGTCATCTGTTACCTATCGAAACTAGACTTTTCATCAGAGATATCACTTGTCAAGTATTGAACCTCCTGTTGGCCTATAACATCCTCTTAGGAAGGCCCTGGATTCACGAAATGAAATCTATCCCATCAACATACCATCAATGTTTCAAGTTTCCCTATGATGGAGTAGAGGTCACAATACCAACAAACATGTCAGCATCTTGCAATGGTTTAAAGGAAATTTCTAACAAGCTTTTCCCACACAACAAAGAGTCTTCTACCAAGAAGAGAGACATAGCATCCACATCCAAAATGGAAGACATAGCTAAGGAGGTCAAAATCAAAGATACAGGTACATGGGAGAATACACAATAGAACCATTTTTATCTCTTACATCTCTCCCACTCTCGCCTAAATCTTATGGGCTACATTCAGAGAGAATGAAACCTAGAACTAAAGAACCACTGGTTATTTTTAATGGGAGTTTCATCAAAGAATGGGTGTCCAAACAAGAGTCTGATGAGGAAGAAGTTTTACTAGCCTCGCTATATAAAGATGAATCTTAGTCACAAAAAATTCAAAAATGTGAATCCAAATCACTTAAGGTTCCTTCAAAATCATATGGACCTGGACACAAGCTAATTTCCAAAATGGGATATACTGAAATAGGACCTTTAGGAAAAAGAGGAAAAGGTATCATGCAACCCATTGAACATTATGGGAGGACAAACAAAGATACTAAAGGCATAGGTTATCAGATGAAACCTTTCCATATCAGTAGAAACTCTACTCATGTCATCGAACAAAAAGAACCAGGAATGGATATTCAACAAGAAGAAGAAACACATCATTCAAGAAGTGATGATTCAGACACAATGGATGCCTTTCCTTATGAACGTATACCTCAACACATCTTAGACCTTCTTAATGATGAAAATAAGCCTAAGGAACAAGTCAATGTGGTAGACACACAAGCACCTACTACTACAAAATAACATACCGGTCCAGAAGAAGGAGAGACATCCCTCACCATAGCTGAACATTTAGGACACTCTATTGATTCTAAGATAGATTCTCATGAATATGAATTCCATTTGGACTCTGAAGGAAACCCTGCTTGGGGATTCGTCTTGATTTCACACATGTTCTTGACTTTCCTAGAGATTTTAATGAGGAATCTAATGAATTTGAATGGGGATTCATTCCAAAACAAAAAGAAGAGGAGCTCATGATAGAAAAACATATTTATGTTATTTACCAATACGCACCTACAACTAACATGAGTCTAGAACTACATGACAGACCTCATGAAATTGAATCACTTATTACTAACATAGGATCCAATGATGATGTTCAGATGCTTAATGGACTAAATATCTTGAGTGGTAATATCACCTTTGAATTTGAGAGTTGGGTCAGAACCAATGATAACAACATTGTGTGCATAAACACTGTTAGGCAGTCCTTCCCTTCCCTTACTATCAAACATCTTGAACTTATTAACCAAACATCCATAGATCTGAGCCAAGATATCCATACTTTTCGAACAGACTATGCTTTAGCATGTTACTTGAATGCGGTTAAACCTATGAGAACTTCCATCAGTGAGCCTAGCATCAGCATGATAGAGTTGGATATCAAGTACCTCAATCAAAAGAATAAAAAGAAAAAGAAAAAGATCTCTAGGGGTAAAAACCACTATGTGGAAGTCTCAAAGCCAAAAATAGTATAAATAAATGACATGTCCAAGGGTGAAAACCTCTCTGAGGCACCCGAGGATGAGATATTTGATGTCCTTCTGAGTCACTTACAGGACAAATTGCCAATTTTGATAGAGCCAACTCAATCTATCAATTTGGGCATAGCAGAGGAACCTCAGATGATTCATGTTGCACAATCCCTATCAAAAGAAGAGAAATGGGCATTTACCAAATTCTTAATGGAGAAAAAGATAAACTTTACCTGGAAATATTCAGACATGTTGGGGTTAGATCCTAATCTTATTATGCATCATCTTTCTATTGCTCCAGGAGTTAAACCAATCAAATAGAAATTGTGAAAAATCCATCCTCATGTTGCACTTCTTGTCAAAGTTGAACTAGAAAAATTACTCAATGCAGGATTTATTCAAGTAATAGACTGTTGAATGGATATCAAACATTATTTTCGTGTCAAAACCAAATAAGTCTATACGAGTATGCACAGATTTCAGAGATGTAAACAAATCATGCCCAAAGAATGACTTTCCACTACCAAACATTGATATGATAGTGGATATGACTATGGGATTTGAAATGTACTCTTTAATGGATGGCTTCTCTAGATATAACCAAATAAAGATAGCTCCAGAAGATCAAGAGAATATAGCTTTCACCTGTGCATGGGGTACTTTCTGCTAGAGCGTAACGTCATTTGGTCTTAAGAATTCTGGTGCTACTTATCAAAGAGTTATGACATCCATATTTCATGATATGATGCATAAAAACATGGAGGACTATTTAGATGACACATTGGCTCAATCAATGAAAAGATCTGAACACCAAGCTGACTTGGGTACAATACTAGATAGAATGGAAAAATTTAGTCTCAAGCTAAATCCCAAGAAATGTGCCTTTGGTGTCACTTCAGGAAAGCTCCTAGGATACATTATTTCAAAGAAAGGTATCAAAGTGGATCCAGCAAAGGTCAAAGCAATCATGGAGATGCAATCTCCTAAGAATGTCAGTCAAATGCATACTTTTCAAGGAAGGGTATAATCCATCAGATGCTTCATTTCTCAATTAGCTGATATATCACAACCTTTCACTAAAACATTGCATAAAGGTGTGAACTACAAATGGAGCAAGGAATGTGAAAAGAATTTTAATCATATCAAGAAATACTTGGAAAATTCACTAATTCTCATGCCTCCTATTCATGGAAAGCCATTGATATTGTATGTTTCCGCAACAAATACATCACTGGGGGCATTACTGGCATAACATGATGAAAATAAATGAGAAAGAGCTATATATTACATCAGCAGGACCTTAGTGGCTTATGTAAATAATTACTCTATGATAGAGAAGGTATGTCTAGTTGTCATCTTTGTATCACAGAAACTGAGACATTACATGTTGGCTCACACCATACACCACGTAGAAAAGATTGATCCACTAAAATACTTGTTAAGTAAAGCTTCTTTAACATGTAGATTATCAAAAAGGGTAATGCTACTGAGTGATGCTGACATTGAGTATGTTGAAAGGAAATCCATCGAAGGACAAATCATCACAGATCAACTAGCTGAAGCACCAATGTTTGATCACCAAGCAATGCAAGTAGAATTCACTGATGCCTCTATCATGCACATATCCTCCAAAATGTGGAAGTTAAATTCTTTGACAGGTCCTATACACAAAATTGATCTAGAGTTGGCATCCTATTTATCACTCCACAAGGTTACTCCATTCCAAAAGCATTCAAAATCAAATTTCCTTGCACCAACAACATAGTAGAATATGAAGATCTATTAAATGGAATTAATTTGGCACTAGAATGGAGAGTGATGGAATTACACATTCATGGAGACTCTCAACTGGTTATTCACAAATTCAATGATATGTACCAAATAAAGGATGAGAAGCTGATTCTATACAAATGGATGGTAGATGATCTCAAGAAATACTTCATTTCTATCATGTTTGAATAGATGCCAAGAATTAAAAATAAAGCAACTAATGGTATGGATACACTGTCATCTTTACTACAGCAACCAGAACATGAGCTACACTATGAGTTTCTGGTGGAAGCACTGTCATTCCCTTCCTATGATTACCCAGAAACCCACATCATTTGCACCATTATTGTTCATGACTCCTCACGCTACAAAACTATCTATTCCTACCTTCCAGACCAAGTCATTCCCGACACCATTAATCATCATGAAAAATGTTACCTTATATGAAACGTGTCACGGTATGTCATCATTGGTAATGATCTATATAAACAAAGTCTAGATGGTACACTCCTTAGATGTTTAGAATGAGAAGAGTCAAAATGTGCATTAGAGGAAGTCCACGAAGGTATTTGTGGGTCACATTCTAATGGTTTGACATTAGATTGAAAACTCATTAGGGCGGGGTACTATTGGCCAGATATGGAGAAACAAGCTGTGAAATATGCTAAGAACTATAAGAATTGTTAGATCCATGGTAACTTAATTCACGTGCTAGGTAGAGATCTGATTCCATTTAAAACATAATGGCCTTTTCAACAATGGGTATTTGATCTCATAGGAGCCATATGTAATATATATAAATATATCTATTAATGGATATATTTTTATATGTATGGAGGGGGTGTGTTATTAAAGGGGGATTATGATTGATTTGATTTGTGTGTGGAAAATTTTTTGGACATATAAACTTAATAAAACATAAATAATTATCTTGATAAGGATAAGATTCATAAATCACTTTTTTTGGTGTCTGTGTTCAGTTTCAGGAAATTCTATAACCGGATCTAGGCTGGAAATATAGAAATAGAGAAACCCCAGAAACCTTCTATCTTTCTCAACAAGGTTGTCCTTGACCTATAGCAAGGGTAAGATCTTACCCTAGGGTACAATCTTACCCCGAAAGGTCATCCTTGACCTGCACTATTCTGACAGAAATTCTATTTGCGGATCTTAGAAGTACACCGAAAGGGTACTCAAATCTGAACCGCAATTCATTGTCTCGCACCTATACCTACAAGAAAAAGAGGGTTTTTTTTTGTTTGGATGAGGGGTTTTCCTTGGTCAAAACCTGGTTTGGAATCAATCTTTAAAGTAGAATTGAAATATAGAATGCTAGCAAGTAGTATAAATAGATTATGAAGCTATGATACTCAATAGATATGCAATTACATTTGAAATGTAAACAAGTATGTTAATATGAAAGCTTGGACTTAAAACTAACAAATGTAAATCAAAATCTCCATGATTGTATGCTTGGAATCCACCTTGAAGAGAGAATGAGTAGATCTTGAAGATAAACAAAAGGATCTTGAAGGAAGATCACACCACCATGATGGTTAGATCTAGGGTTTGAATGATGAATCTTGAATACTTGAACCAAATTCCTCCAAAGGCTTGAATGCTTGAATCCTTGATCTTTAATGAAGAGCTTGAATACTTTAATATAGATGATGACTTGATTACTCACTTGAAAATTCTTTCTTGAAGGATGGAGTTCTTGCTTGAGAGTGCTTGAGCATGAAAGTGGATGGTGAAAATGAGAGGAGGAAGGCTTCCTTTTATACTAGTCGAGGGAATAAAATTATAGAGAGGCTGGCATAGGAGAATCCAATTAAGCCTTAACCCCTAGAAATGGACCTAGATTAAATACAATTTAAGAGTTTACCATTCTGAAACCCAAAACAGTCGACCTGATAGAGAGAAAATAAACTTTTGAGTTTCCCCTCACATCCAAAAAAATTTCCAATGAAAAGGGGGACCTAGGTCAAGGATGAGGTCAACTTTAACCTAGGTCAAGGTCAAGGTTGACCTTGACCGAGGGGTTTAGGACCCCTATAAAATGACCTAGAAGAGGAAACCAGTGCCCGGGGAGGCCAAACAGAGCCCTAAATAGGTACAAAAGATTGGGAAGGAGGCAGAAAATAGAGGACAACATGATGATAGCCCCAAAACACCCCCTAAGGAGGGCTAAAAATTTTTAACATGGTCCAATTAAGCCTTAGCCCCTATAAATGGACCTAGATTAAATACAATTTAAGAGTTTACCATTCTGAAACCCGAAACAGCCAACCCAAAAGCGGGAAAATAAACTTTTGAGTTTCCCCCCGCATTTGGAAAACTTTCCAATGAAAATGGGGACCTAGGTCAAGGATGAGGTCAACTTTGACCTAGGTCAAGGTCAAGTTTGACCTTGACCTAGGGGCTTAGGAACCCTGGAAAATGAGCCAGAAGAGGAAAATAGTACCCGAGGAGGCCCAAATAGAGCCCTAAACAGGCACAGAAGATTGGAAGGAGGCATAAAATAGAGGAAAACATGATGATGGCCCCAAAACACCCCCTAAGGAGGGCTAAACATTGTTAACATGGAAGTGCTTCCATTTTAAGATGGTACATTAAGCCCCCACTTTAGTGAGAGTATGGAAATCGAACATGCTCACAATAAAGGAGAAGAAAGATCCAAGTGGATTCGCAATGAGATATAATAACACTTAGTTAAGGACACAAGCCCCCAAACTAAGGATTCTAATTCAATGTACACGCACGAGGGTGTGAAAACAAACATAAAACCTAAAACAAACCAAAATCAACTAGTAAAGGAAACCTTGCTAAGAAATGCCTCCTATACTAATATCATATTTGGAAAGCTATCATAAAAGCACAAATGATTACATAAGAAAGACAAGAGAAACACTATAAATATTTCTTAACTGAAATAAAGTTATTTAATTAAAATTCATTTTTAATTAAATGATTTTATTTTATTTCATTAATATATATCTTTAAATTATATTATTTTATTTTATTTAATTAGGAGAGATATTATTTTTTTAAATTAAATAAATAAAATATCTTCTCCAAAATATCTTTTGTGATGGAAAAGGAAACAAATTGATTATTAAAAAAATGAAATAAATGCAATTCCATTTTCCTACAAACCTTCTAAAAATGACATTTGTTTCCTCTTTTCCATTTATCCCACATTGCTTCTAGATTTGCATTCAAATCCACATTTTACTATAAAAGGAGCCCTCTCCTTCTCAGTTACATATCCTGAATTTTCACATCATAGTTATGCTGCAAGTTTTCATAGAGCTTTCAATTTCATTATTGCATGTGTGATTTATCTCATTGGTTTAGCTTAAAATTCATATAGATTAATCTCATATAGACTATTTTAGATTGCATACTGTAGATTAATCTTCATTTTAGTTTAATTGCAAAGCACTTTAGTTTAAATTCAATAAAATAGTTTATTTCTTGCATTTACCATCATTTAGAATAGCTTTTCATTTGCATGCATGAACAAGATTCATGGAGATTAGCATGTTTTCTATTCATCTTTGAGTCTCTCGTTCCAAATGTGTACTTGCATGGGTAAGTTAGTTGATCTGAAGGCCTCACAATATTGATCCCTGCACATATTCGGATAGAGAGGTGTGAGTCAATTTGTGAGGACTCATTATTGAGTCTCCTTGCATGCAAGGATTCACAAAAGTGTCACAATTTTCGTGATACATTTTGGCACCCACCGTGTTATATTCGAAATCGGTTTCAAACTTCTCTGTTTTGGTTAAAAAAATTTGGTTCTTCAATTACTTGTTCCATTTCTATGTTCTGAATTTCTTGCTTGATTACATATTTTGAAGATGGGTTAAACTTTTGGCAATCAGAATTTAAAGATCTATGTTTGTTTTAACTCACAGTATCAGAGTTTTGGAATAGATTTTATTCATTACAAGCAAATTATGTTCAAGAACTGGGATTGGATTATGTATCAGTTTTTCTTTGAATGATTATTGAACAATGTTAGTCCTCTAGTCTTGTTGTTGATCTATTTCATAATAGATTCTAAGTGTTCGGATGTATTAACCAACACGGTTATCAACAAAGCCGATAGGGGAACAGTCATCTTTATTTCAAATCCCTATTTCTCGGGGAATAGTATTTTTATTTCTATCTATGTGACATGTCTAAAATGTATAATTTTTCCACTATGAGACGGTTTGTATTGTAGTTATCTTCATTACGTCAAGTTGTAGAAGTATCCATGGATCTTAATGCATTTTGATTCATCCTCATAGACTGCTAAAATCTTTGGCACGGCCGTAGCTCTCACAAATGCATTTCTAACGGTCCCTCCCAGTTCTTCGGCAGAGTAGCATTGTTGTAACATTTATATCTTTCCTGATACCAAAAACAATCAACTTTTAGCATTTGCATTAAAGATCGAGAACACAGACATATTTGGTCACTTTTACTAGCGATATTTTCCAACACTATTGTTAAACGTTGATATTCGTGGCCTCTATTCTTTTTTTTCTTTTTTTGTGGATTTTAAAACATGAATTTGGGATGGAAAGCAATTATTGTGAAATGTTCTCTCAAGCTACATTTTTGAATTTAAGTCTATCCATATTTCTTTGTCATTGGGCTGAGAATCTTCTTAATGTTTAGCGTGAGATTATGTCCATTATATTCAACGTTCAAATAGAATTTGGGAAAATTCAATTTACAATCTATCAAAGAGTGGATATTACAATAGCAAACCCAAAAGCCTTCCACAGTACTGAACTCCACAATATAGGAAACTTTCCTTAGTTAGTTTTAGTATTTTAGCTTTTACGTAGATTTAGTTTTTTTAGTAGTTTTTAATTAGATTTTGTTACAACTAATTTAGATTAGATTTTTAATATATTTCTTTTTTTTAATTAGATTTTTTAGTTTTTTAAGTTCAAATTAGATTTTTTTAATTTTGCTAATTTTAATTAGATTTTTAGTTTTTAAAGTTCAAATTAGATTTTTTTTTAATTTTGTTAATTTTGACTAGATTTTTATTTTTTTTAATTTAGATTAGTTTTTTTAAAAAAATTAGCTTAGTGCTAGATTAATTTAATTTTGATTTTAGTTTTGTTAATTAAATTTTTAGATTAAATTTTGTTTAATTAGATTAGATGTTAATTAGACTAATTTCTAATCTTAGTTGTGCTTCCTCTTTTTAGACGGTTAATCTTTTGCCTTTTTGTGCAGGGAGGAGGCATCTTTTTTGTTCGATTGTAGATCTTTGGACCTAAGGTACGTTCTCACAATCCCTATAACACTTTGTTTGGGCATAAAATTTACCTCTCATGTGTTTGGCTTGAGTGTTACACGCTTTCATAGAACACATTTTCTTTTATGCTCTTAATGGAAAATAAACGAACATAGATTTGCTTTCATAGAAGTTTGTGTTTAAGTGCATGCGTGTCTTTTAACATTAAGTAATTCTCAGTTTCAAATATCAGTAGTATTGATTAGCAGTCTTAGATTACTTGTGATTGATCTAGATTGCTATCTTGGGTTATTGGACTCGCTAATCCATCGGCCCCTCGTTCCACCCCGTGGTTGCAAGGTCAGCACCACATTAAAGGGGAGGGGTCTATAGGAAAGAAGCGTTAATTTTTCCACTAGGCAACCCTTTTGTGCTTTCTGGAACTCACTTGTTTTCTAGGTTGTGGACTCGTTTGTAGCTTATGTCAGGTGTTAAGTGTTCCACCTTGTGGACTCACCTCATATTTTCTCTAAGCGTTAAGTGTTCCACCTTTAGTGCTTTTCAATACTTTTTTTATTGTGAATTACTTACCTTTTCATTTTCTAGAAGGCCTGCTTGGGGATTTCATCACCTCAAGGGATGACCTTAACTCCTATGTTTTGGTAGAGTATAAATATCAGGAGGTGAATCCAAAGACACCTCTCTTGGGAATGAGTTAGATTTCACTCTTGGCTAAGCCTCAAAGAACTTTATACCTTTGAGAAGTGGAGGAGATTTGGGTTACCGTCTCCCCCCGACTATGTGATTTCTAATTCTTCTCATCTATGGATTTGGGCCTCACGTACCTTGCGTATATCAAGGATGCCCTTTAGAAAAGCCATGTATATCCTTCTAGACAGCTTGCTAGGATGTTGTTGTGTTCTGAGTGCCTACTAAAACATCTTCAAGAACATACACAAGTAGCATCTTTAAGGAGTAGCATACTAAGTCACTATTCTTGTTCATGTGCAAGGTTGCTTTGCCCCTTGCTCATTGTTTGAAGACAACTGATTGCTTGAACTCCTTGATTGCTATCTTATGTGCCTAACCAATGCTAAAAATCTATTGATGTACTTCCTTCATCTTTGAAAATGAACAACAAACTGAAATACTGAGTTCTTCGATTAGGTGACTTGTCCCAGTTCTAGAGACCTATTCTGTATTTAGGGTTCTTGTTTCCTTGACATTTTGAGTTAGTGATCCTTGATCTTATAAGCGATTTTGCTTGAGATTGGAAAATCAAGAACTATTCCTATCAAATAGATAAATTTTTAGACTCTTTGATAACACACTTGGAGAGTGCTAGTAATCTCTTCATCCACCCATTTTCATACAATTCAAACTCAGTATACTTTGTGTAAGTCATCCTCCTGATCCATACGTGCTAGGGTATTCACCCAAGAATTGAGCACCTCTATGGCAATGTTGGTTTGCACCTATTTGCAATAGTTCTATTTCACTATTTCTCTCGGACAAGAGAAAACTTTTACTATCCTAGTCTGGTATTGACATTTCCTAGAATTGTCTGTTTGCCTGAACTCTCCCTTTCATGTCAGTAACAACAAGATATCAAGTGAGCCAAGGAAAGTGACCTCAGATAGTCTTCAACCAACTACCCCCAATTCAAACTCATCAAAAGAGAAAGGAAAAGGAACCAATATTTGACCAGTCACCTAGGAGTAAGTCTGAAACTTGGTTTGACCCAAAGAGCCATTTTAGTGATTTGAGTACCCCCTCAGCACCTTCCCACTCAGGTATGGATATGAGTTATACCATGACTCGATGAGAGAGGGAAGCTATGGATCAAAACCTTGATGATATCTATGAAAGACACAGAGACAAGATTTTGTTTGGTAATTCCTCTCATGATGCTCAACCTAGTTCACCCCCCATCAGCACTAGGTACCTAGATGCACATCAAAGAGCCGAAAGGCATGAGAGACAAGCTCACCTAGAACAATGGTCACAACATGAAGACCAAGACAATGAACCTGGTGATGCTCATGTCAATGCAACGTATACCAATGATTTGTACAAACATTCAAGACCAAACTCTCCACTTTGAACAACCTCAAGGCATACAAGTGAGAGGCTAAAAATAATTGAGCGGGAAAAATAGGCTGCAAAAAATGAACGAGCTACAAAAGAAGAAAAACTTAGGCTTCTAGAAGAGGAACAACAAGCCTTGTTGGATATATAGAGAAAAGCATTCCAAGAGGAGCAAGATAGGTTGTTAGCCCAACAATTAAACAATCAATTCAACAACAGGGGTGCTAACAGTGGAAATAATTCTCCTCCCTCCACCCCTTCCAGAACACCAAGAAGTAGAAGGCGGTCAAGAACCCCTTCTAGATCTCCTAGTCCTAGAGGAAGAAGGGCCTCTCAGTATGCTCACTATAGGAGGCAAACCCCTCCCAGAAACTCAAGACCACACTCCCAACATGTACATCATGGTTCCCAACATGGAGGTGGTAGCTCACAATATGACCTCGATACTCAAGACTTCATGTGAATGCAACAAGAGCCTATCTTCCAACAGTATGTGGATAGGTATTTGGAACAAAATAAAGATAAATTCTTGGAAATTCTAATCAACAAGGGTGCCAGAGTCCCTTATAATTTTGATGTGGACAACAAAATACAAAAGCAAAATCCCTCTCAAGAGGAAGAAATTTTCCAAATGAAGCAAATGATGGAGAAAATGATGCAACCTAAGAGCTCATTCTCACTAGACTTGATTTGTCCTAATCCATTCGACAAGAGTGTGAGTATGAAGGATTTTCCAAGGAGGGTGGAATTCCCTCAATATGATAAATATGATGGCAATGGTGATCCACACGACCATGTGTGCTAGTTCTATACTATTAGTATAGAACTGGTGCACATGGTCATGTGGTACTATGAGCTTTGAATTCCATCAGGATGACTCCTATTTGATGAGGTTGTTCCCTAGAAGTCTTAAAGGACAAGCAATGGAATGGTTTACCAATATCACTCCCCCTATCAAGACTTTTAGAGAACTTGTTCATAGATTCATTCAACACTTCACATTTAATCTGTCAAGATCTATTACTATGTTGGACCTATGCAACTTGAAACAAAATCAAGGGGAACCCTTTGTTACCTTCTTGCAAAGGTGGAGAAGACAGTGCTCTCAATATCCTAGGATGATCCATGAGGATGAAAAGATTGACATACCTGTTAGTAACTTGGTGCCTGAAATGAGATATGAGATTAAAAAGATAGTCTTCAATTCCTTTGATACCATGGTTGAAACTGCATGCCGCATTGAGGATGTTCTAAAAGAACAAGGCATTTTGACCAAACATAGCAACAATGGCAACAATGGTCAACACAACAACAAGGATAAAGGGAATAACAACAATTGGAATAAGAAAAAACAAGTTGTCAATGATGGAGTTGTAGACTCTTCCCAACCTAAAGATCAAGGTGTCCTTCACTTGTCCAGTGCAGTTCAAGCTATGAAGCTCAATGCACCTCCTCAGCAAGAAAGTAAACCAAGACATCAGGAGAGACCCAAAAAGGAGAAGAAAAAATTTACCAAATTGGGTGACTCATATGAGGATGTTCTCAAAACTCTCATTGCTAACAACTTGGCACATCCTCAAGATCCTACAAAACATTACATCCCTGACATTAAGCCACATTGGTGGGATGAGAAGGCTTTTTGCACATTTCATAATGGCATTGGGCATACCATTGAGAATTTTTGGAAACTCAAGCACATTATCCATGATCTCATTGAGAATGGAAAGCTTAAGGTGGATGGATTGAACACCAATGTTGATCACAAATAACTTAAAGAGTCGTTGCCTAAGTATGACAAGGGGGAAACCTCTAAACCAAAGGATGGCAAGGCTACAATCAACTACACTTACACAGTGGCAAAAAATTTGGTAAACATGCTTGAAGTTGTGGAGCCAAGTGTTAATATGATGAGGGTTAAGGACTCACATGATTATGACTCTCCCCCTATCTTTGACAAAGAACCTATTGTGGTGCTGAGAGGTCCTCATTCTAGGTTATCTTCTCAAGCCCTTAATGTTGTTACCAGGAGTCAAGGCCCTATTGTTCTTAGAGATCCTAGTTCAGGTCCATCCAACAAACCCAAGCAAGTGGCATCCAAGAATGTCACCAAGTCCGCCACTGCTCCCAAACCAAACTACAATCTTGTAGATCAGTTACAAAAAATTCCAGCCCAAATATCAATCTTAGAGCTTCTAGAGTTGTCCCCTAGACATAAACAGATCCTTGAGGATGCTTTGCACATAGCAAATGTCCCCAAAAACATAGATATAGACCAATTTCAAGGCATGGTGAATCACATTACTAGCCCACATTACCTCTCTTTCTCAGAAGATGATGACAAATCCCTAATCCATCCACATAATCTTGCCCTTCACATTGAAGTAATGATTCATAAAACTTGTGTCAGGTGCGTGTTGATAGATGGGGGTGCTAGGCTAAATATTTGTACTTTAATTTTGTTAAAAACTTTGGGCTATTCAGAGGAGGTGATCAACACTAAAAAGAAGATCACTATAAAGGCCTATGATGAGGCAAAATGAAGTTCTAAGGGGTTAGCTGTCCTTCCTGTCAGGATTGGCCCAGTTGAAAAAGATATCTTGTTCCAAATTGTTGATACTGGACCCCTTGCATACAACATTTTATTGGCTAGAACATGGATTCATGACATGAAGGTAGTGCCATCTACCTACCACCAGTGTGTTAAGTTCCCCTACAATGGAGTAGAAATTTTCATACCAGGGGATAACACCTTATCAATTAATTCAATCTCAGCTAATGTTCATGTCCCTCTTAATTGAGAAGCAGAGGATTATCAAGCAACTTTAACAGACTATCAAGACAAGTTTTATTCAGTAGACCTTGGCATGGGGGGGTATCAACTTGACTCTTTTGCAAAGATGCATGTTTCCCCTAGGTCCTATGGAAAGCCTTCACAGGAGATGAAACCACCTTCTTCGGCAATGACACTATTTGACAAGTTTGTTGAATCCTTAGTACCAATACAAGATGAAAAAGAGGAAGTAGCTATTCAAGATTGGATATACAAAGAGGAGAAGTACCAGCACAATGAAAATTTCTCCCCCTCTCCTAAGTCCTATGGGAGAGGATATACTTTTGTCAAGAAGATGGGTTATCCAGGATATGGCCCTCTTAGTCATAGGTTAGATGCTAGAGCCGAACCACTTAATCATGATCTTTTTGGACGTAAGTCTAAGAAACTGATTGGCCTAGGTTTTATGAAGAATAAAAAGTGCATTGTCCTCATTCCTGATAGGGGGGATAGTGAAGATGACATAGAATATGTACCAGATTTGACAAATCAACAAGACATGATAGATGATTGGGTACCTTCAACAAATCTCCTTTGGGGAGATTCCAGAGATTTAACAATTGACAGTCCTCCTATCCTAGCTGCGATAGATAGTGACTATATGAATGCAAGATTGACTATGGATAGTATCTCCATCCCAGCTACAACGGATGGTGATAATTCAAATAATTTTGTGATTGAGAAAATTGTTAGAGGAGAGGAACCTCTTCCAAATCTTGAGGCTTCTACATCACGAGGCCCCAACAACAATTTAGAAATAGACTCTCATGAGTTTGAATGGGATTCACTCTCAGATGCAACAGTTGACTTGGATATGGATGTTGTCCATACTTATAGTTCTCAACCTAATGTAGCTAATGAGTCATGTGTCAGATTAGAAGATTGGAACCCACGTGTCACATTAGTGGATGATTCTTCGCTTGAAAGGATAAATTTTGATTTAGACACCTTAGAGGGATACTTGATAGACTCCAATTCTATAGTCACCAGAGATGACATCACCTATATCCTTAATATTGAACCAGTCATTAACCTACCCCTTATTGACCCCAACCCTATTGATTGGTCTCAATGTTATCAAGAGCCTCAACTCTTGACATTTCACAATGATTATGAGATCACCTACTATCTGAATGCCATTGAACCTGTAGTCTCTTCCACTAGTGAACCAGCTACTAGTATGACAAAACCTGACATCAAGTACCTTAGTCATAAGATAAAAAGAAAAGAAAAAAATAATAAGAGTTCTGATGGTGAAAACCACTGTATGGCGGTGTCAGAACCAAAAAAAGTAAAAATAAAAGACGTATCCAAAGGTGAAAACCTCTCTAAGGCACCTACGGATGAGGTACTTGATAGTCTCCCAAGCTATTTTCAGGATAGATCATCAGTATTGGTTGAACCTATAGAAGCTGTTAATTTGGGCACAGAAGCGGCTCCAAAAATTGTACACTTGGCTAAATCTTTATCACCTCAAGAAAAGAAAGCCTACACTAAGTTCCTCCAAAAGAAGAAAATTAATTTTGCATGGACATATTCAGACATGCTAGGGTTGGACACTAATCTCATTATGCATCATTTTTCCATAGCTCTAGGTGTGAAACCAGTCAAACAAAAGTTGAGAAAAATGCACCCTCATATAGCTCTTTTAGTGAAAGCTGAATTAGAAAAGCTCCTTGGTGCAGGATTCATTAGAGCCATAGACTATGCTGACTAGATTTCCAAAATTATACCTATTTCTAAACATGATAAATCCATCTGAATCTACATAGATTTTAGAGATCTTAACAGAGCATGCCCAAAGGATGATTTTCCACTTCCTAACATAGACATGATAGTGGACATGATGGTAGGCTATGAGATCTATTCCTTGATGGATGGGTTTTCTAGGTATAATCAAATCAAGATTGCTCCTAAGGATCAGGAAAAGACTGCATTCACATGTGCATGGGGTACTTATTGTTGGAATGTCATGCCCTTTGGATTGAAAAATGTAGGAGCTACTTACCAAAGAGCTATTACAACCATCTTCCATGACATGATGCATAAGAATATGGAAGATTATGTGGATGACACCCTCACTAAGTCTAAGAAAATAGGAACACATCTGGCTAATTTAGAAGTAATTCTGGATCACATGGAACAATTTCAACTAAGATTAAACCCCAAAAAGTGTGCATTTGGTGTTATTTCTAGCAAATTATTGGGATTCATCATTTCAGCCAAAGGGATAGAAGTGGACCCTGAAAAGGTCCAAGCCATTATAGACATTCCACCTCCCAAAAATGTCAGTCAAATGAGGAGTCTTCAAGGATGCCTTCAATCCATAAGGAGGTTTATTTCACAATTGGTAAATAGATTGCAGCCCTTTAACAAAAATTTGCATAAAGGTGTTCAATGTGTCTGGAATGAGGATTGCCAGAAGAGCATGGATGAAATTAAGGAATACTTGGCAAGTCCTCCCATCTTAATGCCCCCCATTCCAGGAAAACCCCTCATTTTGTATGTCTTAGCTACTGAATCTTCACTGGGGGCATTGTTGGCTCAATTAGATGAACAAGGGAAAGAAAGGGCCATATATTATATTAGCCACACTCTTGTTGCTTATGAGGTCAATTATACTAGTATTGAAAAAGCTTGCCTTGCAGTAGTGTTTGCTTCTCAAAAATTGTGACACTATATGCTTGCGCACACCATACACCTCATAGCAAAAATTGATCCTCTCAAATACTTGCTCGGTAAAGATGCTCTCACGGGTAGACTTGCTAAATGGATGATGATTCTTTCTAAATTTGACATAGAGTATGTTAAGGGCAAGGAAATCAAAGGCCAGGCTATTGCAGATCAACTGGCTAATTTCCCAATTCAAGATAATATGCCCATTCAAGTCAATTTCCTAGATGAGCATCTTATGTACATGATTGAGAGATCCTAGAAACTATTCTTTGATGGTTCCTACATGGAAAATGGTTCTGGAGCTGGTGTGTTGTTTGTCTCTCCTCATGGGTACACTATTCCCAAATCCTGCAAGTTACTCTTCCCATGCACAAAAAACATAGCCGAGTATGAGGCTTTAACAAATGGACTAAAAATGGCTATAGAGTGGAATATCACATAACTACATATCTATAGGGATTCTTAGCTAATCATTAATCAAGTCAATGAGCAATACCAAACAAAAGATGACAAGTTGATACCTTACAAAAAAATGGTTGATTCATTAAGATGGTATTTTACTTTTGTCACTTTTCAGCAAATCCCTAAGGCTAAGAACAAAGCAGCATGTGTTATGGCCACCCTTGCTTCGCTTCTCCAATTAGAAGAACATGAGTCCAAATATGAATTCCTGGTGGAAGAGCTATGACATCCCATATTTGACTCACCTAAAAGCCATGTCATTTGTACCCTTGTCAATCATGAATCCTCCCGCTATGGTGCTACTTACTCATATCTTCATGATGGCATCATCCCCGACACATTTAAATGATCTGAAAGAAGAAACCTTGTCCGTAATGCCTCTCACCATTCCCTCATCTTTGGTGATTTGTATAGAAGGGGTCTAGATGGGATACTTCTTAGGTGCTTAGAAAAGGAGGAATCTGATCAAGCGCTAGTTGACATCCATGAGGGCATATGTGGGGGACATTCTAGTGGTCTTTCCATGGCTAGAAGGTTTCTTAGGGTGGGGTTGTTGGAAATTTGGCTAATGTGGATGCATAGATGTTGTCATTATGGCAACATATGATCTCTATTAAGAGCACAAAATCTAGAATGCAAGTATGCAAAGTTGAAGGAAGAAATTGTCTAAGTTTGGATACAGTGATCCTGACAGAGCACCCGATGAAGATTTAGTTGGCAACATCCACTGGAGCAATATTTTTGTTTGCATAGTTAACTAAAGCTTCTATATAGTATGAGGATACCCCATCTTAGTGCACATAAAGTTTGGAGTAGTACAGACAAAGTTATTCAAAGTTTACCGAAGATAGTTTTTCAGACAAAGCAGTTTTTGGAGACAGTTTTAGCGAAAGAGTTAAGGGATTATTTTTGCTTGTCAAAATAATGACTTAACATTATGAAGGGATGACATCCTAGATGTTTACTCTTGGATAATGATTTTGGATTCTGACCATGTAAAGTTATTAGCTTTAATAACTCATATATTAGGCATACTTGAAATGTAATGAAAATATGAGATGTGATATGTAAAAAGAAAGAAAAGATAACTTGCAATAGTTTTTTATTATGATAGCAGCAAAGGCTATTGATGTGAAGTTGTAAGCAGTACCATATTATAGTTAGAAACATTTTTGTATTACCTGTTTGGGCAGTGAGCTCAGCTGGTGATCAAGTTTTGTAATCTAAACTCCTAATAGGGTTAAGGCTTCTAACAAGGCCTAAAGTCCTTTACCCAGGATAGATCTACTATACATTGTAAATTGAATCCTAACAAGGTCCAATATCCCTAACAAGATACTTTTTATTAGTGATCTTTGTGGGTACCATCCCCACCAGGGTTTTCCCTTGGCCAGGGTTTCCTCGAGAACATATGATGTGTTATGAGTTCTTTCTATTTACTGCTATGTTTGTTAATCAGCTTGATAATCTTTGTATGCACTAAAGTAATCTGTTATATCCATAAGTGGGCAAAAGTAAAAGTTTGTGAAATATTGATTCACCCCCCCCCTCTCAGTATTTCCTATTTCTAACAATTGGTATCAGAGCACAGTTACTCGGAGAAGGAACATTCAAGGAAAGCTTAGTAGCCTGAGTAAGATCTCTATGGATATGGATCAACTTCAGAAGAATCTTGAAGAAGCTCTTGAACAGATTGATATGCTTACTGATGAAAGAAACTCCTTAAGAAGAAAATATGAAGATGCAAAGAATGCTATTGACAAATTAAAAGGTAAGATTGAAGATCTGAAATCTGAAAAGAAATATGATATGCTTGTTGAAGATTGTGATGAATTAGAAAAAGAAAATGAGATCCTTAAGCATGAGTTGAAGATAGTTAATCTGAAGCTTAGTATGAAATGGAAATTTGAGATCTGATAATGAAAGATTGAAAATTGAGAATGAAGATCTAAGGTCAAGACTTGAAAAAGAAACATCTGAATCTGAAAAAGTGAAAATGTAGTATGTGGAACTTGAGAAGTATAATAAAATTGTGAAAGGTGAACTAACTCAATCCAAACAACAACTTGAAAGGCTATATTCAAAAGGTGATAAGACTGAAAAACAAATTTCTTTTGAAGAACCATTCTTTGATAGGACTAGATTTGGATATAGTATGTTAGAACAAACCATGAAAGTAAGAAGCCAGATCTAAATACATCTAAAAGTGTGGAGGAAATAAAGCTAGATGAGAACACATTGGAAGATCCACCTAAAGAAGAACCACCTAGAGAGAAAGATGAATCAAAGCAAGAAGAATCAAAATAGGAAGAATCATCTAAAGGTATGCAAAGAGAATTCAAAGGTAGATGTTTTGCTTGTAATACTATTGGGCACATGAAGAGAGATTGAACAGGTAAGCAATTTAAATCTTTTAATGGACATTGTTATAATTGTCATAGTTTTGGACATAGAGCTAAAGAATGTAGAAGACCTAAAGTAATTTTGAATAATTATGATAGAAGGATTGGGAATGCTAACAATGCAGATAAGAAATCTATTGAAGAAATGAATCAAAGAAAAGTGGTAGTATGTTTTAGATGCAACAAAGTAGGACACATTGCTAGAAATTGCAGGTCACAGATTAACCAGCAAGGATAGAGATTTGGAAACAATGGAATCATTTGTTAGATATGCAACAAATTTGGACACTCAGCAAGATTTTGTCGAATGAACAATGGAGGCTATCATCATAACCCTAACCCTAGGAACAATGCAAGAAGGAATGAAAATGTAGGAAACAAAGAGAAAGGTTGTTGTAGCAATAAAGATGAAGTAGAATTTGACAAAGGCATAGATCAAGAAGGTATAGTCAGCACTGAAAGTAGTCAGGAAGGTAATGTAATTGATGGTAATGATGAATCTTTACCAGACCCTTCTTTAAGTACTTAAATTATGTAAGTTTCTATAGTTTAGGACTTAGGATTAGTGTAGATTAGGAATTTGAATGAGTTAAGTTTTGCGCAGTTAGATGTAGGTTTATTATGTTGTACTAATGCTATGGTTAAGTGTGCAAAAGAAAATATTATGTTTTGCGAGGTCGCAGAAAGTTTTATGGTTGCAGGTTTGCAGAATCAGCTTTTTGAGGTTTTAGCGGCAAAATGAATGAATGTGATGTTAGATTGAGTTAATGTGAAGTGTTATAAGGTTGAAATTGAATTTATTATGATTACAAAGTGATTGAAAAGAGATTTGAAAGAATAAAAGTGAGTTAAGGATGATTTGAAGAAGTTTGGAAGCAGTTTGCAGTGACAATCATATCGAAACCCTAGATTTGCAAAGTTTAGGTATTTCTTCATCTTTAATCAGTTGATAAGATGGATATTTCTATGGTTCATAATGTTAAGGATAAGAATAGACCAAAGATTAAGAAAGAACTAGTAGAACCAACTAAAATTGATGACAGTCTAGCATTATCATCCATACCAGACGGAGTATTGCACATTGAGAATGTTAAGGGATATTTAGGTTGTAAGTTTGAAACTTTGGGAGATGCAGATTTTAGTGATGATTATAGGAAATTGTACAATCAAGACATGTTAGTTAAACCAGCTTATGGGCACTTAGAGAATAATGAAATCATCAAATATTCCATGAAGTATGAATTCAATGATGAGGAATGTACCAAGATCATTTTAAGTAGAATCCATAATGGGAAATTCTGGATGGAAGATAGAGTTATTGATATAACTGCTGACCTATATCATGAAGTTACTGGATTATCTAAAGTTGGAGAGATTCCACTGAATGAAAAGAACATGAGAAATATTGTTTTAGATAACACTGGATCTAGTTGTAATGGTAGAGGAATTGTGATAAGTAAGATTAAGCAAGATGATGTTAGGTACCTTTGCAAGATCCTAACAACTAAATTATGTGGTAGTTCAAGGGAAGATGACATGGCTACAGGAATGATTCATGTAGTTTATCTTATGTGTGTTGAGAAGAAACCAGTAGACCTATGTGAAATCTAGAAAATTCAGTTATTTGAGAACTTAGAAAAGATTAAGAAGGCTAAGTACACTCAGTTTAGGTTTTCATCTCTGATAACCTATATGTTTTTCCATATTTTGATAAGATTTCCTTATACAGTAGATTGGAGTGGCAATGTGATCACAATGGAAAGAATAAACTCAGTTTACATGAAGCACCTTTTTTATAAAGTTAATGACAGTGTGAAGCTTGTGTTGAAGACTTTTCAGAATATTGTTAAGAACAAATCAAGGATTCCTCAATCCTTAGTTGAAAAGCATAAAGATGACATTTGTTTTATGGTTGACACTGATTTCACCTACATTGAAGCAGTTGAGCCTAGAATGGAATTCATAGACCCTCTTGGCTATGAAATATCTAAAGCAAAAATAGTAGGATATGTGAATAGATTGTTAAAGTGTGAGTTGGATGGTCATGCAAACAGGTTTGGAACCTATGAAGAGAATTTTAACTCTGCAATAAGTTTGAGAGAAAAGAAGTAATCTAGTAAGAGAGTTGAATCTACTATGAAGAAAATATTGAAAGAATCTGGTATGTCAAGTCATGAGTTTGACATAGCTAAGAAGACTGCAGAAGCCCTGAGGCAAAGTGAAAATCTTGTAATTCCACCTGAGACATCAAGTGCAGATCCTATTGATCTGATTGCAATAAAGGTAAAAAATGAAGTACTTGAAAAAGATGAAGGAGATAAATCTTTTTCTCCTATTCCTAGCAAAAGAGTAAAAGTGAGTGCAAGAGGACCCGGTAAGAGATAGAAAGTCGTTGTACCACCTATTCCTAGAAATGTAGCAGTAATTAAAGATGATGATGTAGTTTCAGTCAAGAAGAAAACTTGGAAACCAAGAATTGAAAGAGTTAATGAAGATATATTGAAGCATGGAGACTTCACTAAGTTGAATAAATTCTATGATCTATATGGATCATTTGACAGATTGAACTTTGAAAATGCAATGGTTACACATATGATTGTGGTAGATAAGAAACTTAGCACCATTCATGGTAAGATCCCAAAAGATTTGTATAAAAGACTTGTGAATAGAAAATAGAGAGCACAAGAAGAAGACATGAAGATGAGAGAACATGTAATCAGACAGTTCTGTGAAGTTAAGGATGAAAATCATTTGAAGAGATTCTTGAAGTCTCTTGGAACTTTATTGAGAACTAAGAGAAGAACAATCCTTATAATGGGAGGCAAAAAGGAGGAAGTACAGAAAGAGACAGAGTAAGGAGTAATGCAAGTTCTTGCAGATATAGTTGCAGAAAAGCATGTTGTATCAAACCCTCAGTAGAAGCAATCAGAGGAACCGCATGCAAAGAAATTTGGCATTGAAGAAGTTCCATCTTCTTCACATATCAATATTGGCAAAGAATCAATGGATATTTAAGGCACCAAAGTGACTTTAGAATCAGATAATGTAGTATTTCATGATTTAGGAAATATTGTTGACAATTTGGCTTTGGGAGAGCAAGAAACGGTCATAGAATTAGAGAAGAATACAGAGGTAGAGGAAGCACCAACTGTATCAGAATCAGTTCCAGCAGAGCAGACAGTCAAAGGCAAACAAATTTTGATAGAGGCCACTACCTCTAGTGCACCTTATAAACCAGTTGAAGACATTAGTGTGTGTGTGAAAATTGTACCTGATCTGTAGACACAAGACTCAGTAAAACATTAGAGGTTAGCTATAATCAAATCATGCAAAATTAAAATCTAATCTAACCAAGCGATTTACTGCCTTCTAGTAGGTGCGAGATTAATGTTCTCAGATTGTTATCGAGATCAGTGACCTAGATGATACCTAAATGAAGGATTTGAATGCAATTGATCTAGATATGAGATTGAATGCAATTAATCTATATTTTTTATATTTTCTATGCAATAAGAATGATAAAAACTGATATGAATCTATGCTAATATGAAATTGATATGCTATGAATGCTATTGAAAATTGATATGCAATGCTAATCTAACAATGATATGCAATATGAATGCAAAAATAAGATTGATCTCACAAAGATGTCGATTCGCAAGAGCTTTGATTCTTCAATTCCAATTCTTCAGCGTGATTGTGCAAAAATATGAGATCCTGTGGATGCAAATTTAAGAGATGATTGAGAGATGAATTATGAAGAGATGAGCCTTGTTTTTATAGAAATCCAGGGCTTTGGAGGTGCATGGGAAAAAGCCATAAATCACTCAAATAACTCAGGTTGATTTTTGAGTTATTTTTAAATAAAGGATAATTAACTCACAAAAACATGCAAAAGCTAAGCTTTAACTCAAAATAGAGTTTAGCTTTAATTGATAATTGATAGTTGTTTGCTTTTATGATTGTGCATGTTTTATTTATGAATTAATTTAATAATAAAGTGATTTATTTCCAACTTAACTGCTTTTAAAAATAAAATAATTGATTTATGGGTTAATCAATTATTTAATCAAACTTTTATTAAAAACTATATTATTAAATAATGACAACTTGCTTTAATTAATTAAATAAGAATTTAATAAATTATTCATATGATATTAGATTTATTGTCAAAATTAAATAATACAATTAATAATAGATATAATTAAATTTAATTACACAATTAAGTGGCAAATATTAAATCTAATTAATTAAATATGAAAATATTCAATTAATCAAACTTTAGGATAAATGTGATTTATTGCCAAATAATTATAAAATTAAAGATAATTATGATGATTAGGAATATTGCTAGGAATATTCCCTGATGCAAAATTTAAGATAATCAATTAGATTTGATGATGTTCAGATGTGCCTTAGGTTAGGACTTCGATGTCGATTTTGTTTGATTTGTCGATGTAGGAGGTTAATGAACTTATAGCCCATTTTTGGGGTATTACAATTAGTGGAGCTGACAGTAAGAAGAGGCATATTGGCTCAATGTTTGAAGACCTTGGAAAAGAAGTTGAAGATGATGATCAGCTTGAGTTCATCACATCTCTGAACAAAATTATTGGAAAGAATAAGAAGGTGAAAGACCTTGAAGGCAAAGTTAGATTTTTGACAGAGAAACTTGAGAGTGTGATCAGCACTAAGGTATCTGAATTAGATCCACTTGAGAAAGCTCAATTAGTAATAAATTCTTTTAACTCTGAATTTTCTAACTTGAAGGATATTGCGAAGATAAAAGTTCAGGAAGACTTTGAAGCAAAAATGCAGCAAACTTTAAGTGTAAATATTCGGAATGATATTGGTAGTTTAGATGTATGCATAAAGAATTTGAGGAGATATTTTGAGACAGGAAAGAATTTGTATATACAGTGCACCAAATCAGAAATCCTAATAGTTGAAGAGGATGAGAAGATCAGAGAGAAGTTAGATGCTATTTCAGCTGAGACAAACACCTTGACAAGCCCTAATGTCAAGATAAGTTCTGTTGAGAAGAACATAAGGAAATTGAAAGATGAAATCAGAATGATAGCAGAGGAGAAGAACAAAAAGATGATTAGGGTTAACATCTTGAGAGAGCATGTCTCAATCAAGATATCAATTGTTGAAGATCAAATTGAGCAGTGTCTTTCAGCAAAGACATCATTTCAGAAGTTTAGTTTCAATTCCCTGCAAGCTTTTCAAACAGTAGCATACGAATTGAGTACTCTACTCAATGTTGCTGAATCCATCAGGATGATATGGGAGAAAGATTTTGAATCTTGGAAGTTAGAGTTTGGTGATTGTGTTGCAAGCCTACCCGCTTTGCAATAACTGATAATAAGGTATAAAGTTTTTTGAAATTTTTGGACACCCTATCTTTGTCATTGTTGTCAAAGGGGGAGAGATAGTAGTAGAAAATTGTATAAATTTTGAGGAAGGATACTCATAGGGGGAGATATTCTATGGAGTATGATAATGTATTCATATTGTATAAAATTTTGGCCACAAAATTTTGTATAAGTGTTTTTTGAAGTTTTGTTTGCACACTTAGCCAATTTTCCCATATGTTGCCACCAATGACAAAGGGGGAGATTGTTGGAAATTTGGCTAATGTGGATGCATAGATGTTGTCATTATGGAAAAATATGATCTCTATTAAGAGTGCAAAATTTGGAATGCAAGTATGCAAAGTTGAAGGAAGAAATTGTCTAAGTTTGGATACAGTGATCCTGACAGAGCACCCGATGAAGATTTAGTTGGCAACGTCCACTGGAGAAATGTTTTTGTTTTCATAGTTAACTAAAGCTTCTATAGAGTATGAGGATACCCCATCTTAGTGCACATAAATTTTGGAGCTGTACGGACAAAGTTATTCAAAGTTTACCGAAGACAGTTTTGCAGATAGAGTAGTTTTTGGAGACAGTTTTAGCGGAAGAGTTAAGGGATTATTTTTGCTTGTCAAAATAATGACTTAACATTATGAAGGGATGACATCCTAGATTTTTACTCTTGGATAATTATTTTGGATGCCGACCATGTAAATTTATTAGCTTTAATAACTCATATATTAGGCATACTTGAAATGTAATGAAAATATGAGATGTGATATGTAAAAAGAAAGAAAAGATAACTTGCGATAGTTGTTTATTATGATAGCAGCAAAGGCTATTGATGTGAAGTTGTAAACAGTACCATATTACAGTCAGAAACATTTTTGTATTACCTATTTGGGTAGTGAGCTCAGTTGGTGATCAGGTTTTGTAATCTAAACTCCTAACAGGGTTAAGGCTTCTAACAAGGCGTAAAGTCCTTTAACCAGGACAGATCTACTATACATTGTAAATTGACTCCTAACAGGGTCCAATATCCCTAACAGGATACTTTTGATTAGTGATCTTTGTGGGTACCATCCCCACCAGGGTTTTCCCTTGGCGAGGGTTTCCTCGAGAACATATGATGTGTTATGAGTTCTTTCTATTTACTGCTATGTTTGTTAATCAGCTTGATAATCTTTGTATGCACTAAAGTAATCTGTTATATCCATAAGTGAGCAAAAGAAAAATTTTGTGAAATACAGATTCACCCCCCACCCCCCCTCTCAGTATTTCCTATTTCTAACAGGGGTACTATTGGCCTACGATGCAGATAGATGCAGTAGCTTTTGCCAAGTCTTGTGAAAAATGTCAGAAACATGGACACCTGATACATGCTCCAGGTAGGGAGCTAATTCCTTCTATATCTCACTGGCCATTTTAGTGATGGGCCTTTGACCTTGTTGGGTAGATTCATCCCAACTCCTCAGGTGGACATAAGTTCATTATCACTGCTATTGACTACTTCACAAAATGGGTAGAGGTTGTTCCACTTTTTGTTGCCTCAGGCAAGACAATATCTTTATTCATTTTAAACCATATCATATGTCGATATGGAGTACCATCTAAGATCATCACTGACAATGGAGGTCAGTTCAAAAATAAGGACCTTACACAACTCTACCAAAGATTTAAGATAAAGCAACATTGGTCCTCCATTTACTTCCCGCAAGGAAATGGTCAGGCAGAGGCTTCAAATAAAACCATTCTCAAGATTTTACATAGAACAATTCATAAGAATGGTAGAGACTGGCACCTACAGATAAACCTAGCCTTGTGGGCCTATAGAATGAGTATTCATACTCCAACTGGGGCTACTCCTTTTGCCCTCACATACGGCGCTGAAGCAGTGTTACCTTTAGAGGTTGAGATTCCATCACTTAGGGTCTCTCTCAAAGGTCTAGTTACAAATGAAGACTATCGTGCCATGAGATTACAAGAATTGGAACTTCTGGATGAAAAGCATAAAGCATCATTTGACCATATGAGGGTCTACCAAAAGCGGATGTCCAAAGCATTTAACAAAAAGGTTCTCCCTAGAGAATTCCAAGTAGGAGATCTTGTCCTACAAGAGAATCCTAAGAACCAACAAAACAGAGAACAAAAGGGAAAATTTGAACCTAATTGGCTTGGACCCTACATTATCATAGCAGCTTTTGGTACAGGTGCTTATCTACTATCTACTGAAGAGGGGGAGCAGCTCCCTGAGCCTATCAATGTTTTGCATGTGAAGAAGTTCTATCCTTGATGCCCATTCTGTCTGGGGGTATCCTTTGTATATACCTTATTGATCCTGAAAAAATTCCAAAAAAATTCATATATGATGCTGAAAAAAATCAAAAAAAATCAAAAAACTCAAAAAAATACAAAAATTCAAAAAAAAATAGAAAAAGTGCCTTGGTGAAAACCTGGAAAAAGGCGCCTTGGTAGCAAAAAAATACAAAAAAAAATTATAAAAAGTCCTGAAAAAAATTCTTCCAAGTGGTGAAAACCTGGAAACAGACGCTACTTGAGGCCTCGGCACCCCTATTTCTTAGCATGTGTTCTCGACACTTAGCCTTTCTCCATCATGCCTTGTCCTTGTTGCCTTGGTTTGGAATTGGTCTTTGTCTTTGTCTAGGGGGCATCACTGTGTTAGCTTTGGTCTCTTGGATATGCTTGTCTTTAGAACACCTCACAAATAGTGTTTTTCAACACCAACCCAACTATATTTTCAACACAACCCCTGACATCGAGTGTTTTTCAACACTTATCAGTTTGGTCTTATCCAGTTTGATCATGTGATCTTACCTACTTGCATGCATTCGATCCTTATCCTCAGAACTTAGTATCAGTTTACACACTTAAAATTTTTAAACGCAACACTTAATGCTTGAGATATGTCATGAGCTTTTCTTTGTATGCTGATTGATATTGATTTTCATTGAATGTCCTTGTCTAAAAAGTCTCTCCGTGATGCATAGATAGAGGACTTGGGGCATGGGGCATGTTTTTATTTTCTTTCTGCTTACAGGTGTTGTCTTGAACCTCTTCAGTGTCCCTTGTTGTCTCCTTGACACACTTAGGAGATTTAAGGCGTCATCCTTGACTATTTTTGCACAATCGTTCTCATGGTCATCCCGGCATTTATGCCTTGATGTGAGCATGGTTTTGCTACATTAAATTAGGTAAGCTAACATTGCAGTCATCTTGACCTTTATGTCTTTGATGCTCATGTTAGAATCTTTCCACATTCCAATCTGATATAAATCACATTCATATCTTCATAGTTGCATTTGTGACTAGTGTTGATTGTGTGATTGTCCGATGTCCGGTAATAATGGCCCAATGATGAAAATAAGTTCTCTTACATTCTCTAATGAATGATGAACACAAAAAAAACCTATGTTACCCATGCACGTACACCTTTGCATTTTCATGTAGCTTGCATTATTTAGACTTCATGTTAAATTTGCACTTTTAGGTTGCATTATGAGTTTGAGAGGGTTTCCTTCATCTTTCTTGTGGACTTTCATCAACTATGATCACATTCTTCATTTCCTTATCTTCTTTCATGATCTCAATCAAAATTTTCTATCTTAAATAATTGATTGATTTTGATGCATCCTCTTTCTTGAGGAAAATTCTCTTACTTCTCTCTATTTATTTCCATTTCTTCCAAACTTTTGTCTTCCATTTGCTTTCACCCCACTTCTTTTCTTCTAATTCAACCTTGCGGCATAATCTTTCTTGCTGATCTACCTTGGTTCTATGATTTTTCTATTTTTCAACTTACATCAAGAACCTTATGTTTTATTCTATTTGATCAAATTTTTCAATTTACTATTTCTTCTCTATCTCATTTCAATTTCGATCACGAGGGGGCAGTACCTACCAAAGTTCAATCCTTGATTCGGCTTTATCAATTTTATCAATTGCTTCTCTTAGGACAACCTTGCTTGAGATTCTTATCTCTTATTTGAGACTTGACAATTACCTATTCACAGGTGTTGGCCTTGTCTTTTTTAGTCTACTTATTTATGTCCTAATGTGTTCCCATCCGTCAAACACACATCTGGGTTGTTTTGTGATCCCAAATCGATCTCACACTTCAATTCCATTCTTTGACTGCATGTGATCCCAAGTTGACCTCACATTAGTCAAAGAGGGGCAAATGTATGCACCCTAAAATGGTCGCCTAGACTTTGGGCCCCATTTATTCAATTATCAAAAATCAATCCCTGAATCAATGCTTTGCAACATATTCAAATTAAACTTCTTTGATCAAATCGTAACCATTTGAATTATTTCATTTCTTCCTGAGGTTTAAATATTTAATTAATTAAGAAAAATAAATCCCTTTTAAATAAATTAAATAATATTATTTATTTGAAATAAATATTTCTTAACTGAAATAAAGTTATTTAATTAAAATTCATTTTTAATTAAATGATTTTATTTTATTTCATTAATATATATCTTTAAATTATATTATTTTATTTTATTTTATTAGGGGAGATATTATTTTTTTAAATTAAATAAATAAAATATCTTCTCCAAAATATCTTTTGTGATGGAAAAGGAAACAAATCGATTATTAAAAAAATAAAATAAATGCAATTCCATTTTCCTACAAACCTTCTAAAAATGACATTTGTTTCCTCTTTTCCATTTATCCCACATTGCTTCTAGATTTGCATTCAAATCCACATTTTACTATAAAAGGAGCCCTCTCCTTCTCAGTTACATATCCTGAATTTTCACATCATAGTTATGCTACAAGTTTTCATAGAGCTTTCAATTTCATTATTGCATGTGTGATTTATCTCATTGGTTTAGCTTAAAATTCATATAGATTAATCTCATATAGACTATTTTAGATTGCATATTGTAGATTAATCTTCATTTTAGTTTAATTGCAAAGCACTTTAGTTTAAATTCAATAAAATAGTTTATTTCTTGCATTTACCATCATTTAGAATAGCTTTTCATTTGCATGCATGAACAAGATTCATGGAGATTAGCATGTTTGCTATGCATCTTTGAATCTCTCATTCTGAATGTGTACTTGCATGGGTAAGTTAGTTGATTTGAAGGCCTCACAATATTGATCCCTGCACATATTCAGATAGAGAGCTATGAGTCAATTTGCGAGGACTCATTATTGAGTCTCCTTGCATGCAAGGATTCACAGAAGTGTCACAATTTTCATAATACATAAATAAGATAGCTTCATGATCCAATCCTACTAGCATGAAAGTGAAAAGAGAGAAAAGAGAAAGTGATTACCTCACCCAATAAGATGTCCACCTTACCGTGAATCACCAAGGACGTAGAGCCCAACAGGTAACCAGACCTGATAGTTCACCCAACAAACTATGCTTTGAAATTGTAATGTGTCTTTTGACGACCTTTGGAATACCCATAGATCCACCTTCTTGTATCACTATGAATATAAAATGTGTGTCCCTCCATGATTTAGCAATGTATGTGCATTACCTTCTGTGGATTTAGCATATTGAAAATTGAAAAATGTGTGTCTCTTCGGGATTTAGCAACTTGTGCGTGTTACCTTTAGAGGATTTAGCATATTGAAAATTGAAAAATGCACATCTCTTCAAGATTTAGCAACTTATGTGCATTACCTTTAGAGGATTTAGCATATTGAAAATTGAAAAATGCATGTCTCTTCAGGATTTAGCAACTTATGTGCGTTGCCTTCAGAGGATTTAGCATAAAAATGAAAAATTATAATACAAAGGAGACCCTATATATGCCCCCCTCCTTATCATGGATGTCTACTAGACATGATAAGGAAGAGGAAGAGGATACCTACTTCACAATGTAAGGAGATATCCTGCTTACCAACAATGCACACTATATTCTTAGCAAAGGGTATTGACCCCTACAACCAATATTATAGATAATCATTAAAAGGATATATCACTCATGGAAAAGTATCCTCAAAAAAAGAGATCTTATCAACAAGACCCCCATCATAGAGTATTGCTTTTAGATAAAATATCATCTTTCAAAGATAAACCAAGTGGGAACAAAGATTCAATCATCAAGCCCCCTGCAATCAAGAGGAAGAGGAACCTTTGAATTGAGGGAAACAACTCTAATCACCAAAGCAAGGGAAAGATTTTATAAAGAACATAATTTTCAAAATAGAGAAGAGGTGATGACCTAGGAAAACAACCTCTCATATAAAAAGGATATCCATAGTCAAAACATCGGTCAGTATAATGAAATAATGTTGCAAGATAAACAAATGCCACTACGCTAAGGAAAGCAGATCCCTAGACAAAGAGAAAGAAAGAAGAACCTTGCCCCATAGGGATGAAAGTAAGGGATACCTTTTCAAAACAAATGTCTTTAGAAAAGACATCTCAAATAAAATCTATGAATGATTATAAACATAATAAAAAACCATAGAAAGAAAGGAAAGAAAGAATATTGATTAAGCTCAATAAAAAAGCCTAATGGATCCTAGAAGACTGGATGGAAATACACCTCTTGCCCCCCAGTCTAGAGATAAGAGGAGAAGAGATCTATATTATATCAGAATAAGGGGTATCCCCTATATCAAAATTATGAAGGAATTGTAAAACTGCACGAGAGTGGGATATAATTCCTAAAGTAGCTCTTTCTCTAACATATAACTTGAAATGCACACAATCAGCAAGTAAATGTGTATTACTATAATGAAAAGGACATGTATACTTATATAGAGCATATATTGACATAGGTTTAAATATTTCTTTATTGGAATTCATTAACTAAACATACACCTTTTTAGCCACCTCTTGATGAATATCAGGGTTATCTAAGGTAGGTGTAGGGAGAAGAGGAGGACAATGATCAACATCAACCACCTTGAATTGAGATTGTGAACAACCAACACCATGCATACCTTGTTTAGGGGGTATATGAATCAGTTACTTAATACCATGCTCATTAACACCAAGCCCTAAACCTTTATAACCTTGTTTAGTCATCATATTATATCCCATAGTGTACATATCATGTAAAGCTTCTACAGGAGGTGATTGTTTATTGTGTTCATGAGTAAAGGTTGTATAAGGTGGAATAATAGGTTTAGAAGAATTTTTTCTCTTCCCTTTAATATCTTTTTGGATTAGATAAGAAGGGGAAGGTAAATCCAATAATTCTTGCACATCTGCATCCTGAACCATATTTTGAATCTCATCATAAGTATGAGAAGAACTAGGGATAGCGGATGGAGAATTAGGCATATTAGGAATGTTAGAAATCAGATTAGGATTAGGAATATTAGGAACTATATTAGGAAGTATAGGATTAGGATTAGGAATATTAGGAGATGGTGTATCATCTACCAAATTCTTCACATAATCCAAAAGAGTAATAAGTCCTCCACATAAATCCTTATTGAAAGTTTTGAAAGTAGGAAGACTAGTATCAGTCAATCTCACAATAGCATAGCCAACTGAAAAATGAAGAGTAACCAACATAATGAATTGGATGATACTCTCATAAACATTCTAGGTATGGTAAAGAGATGCCAAGAGAAGGATAATAAAGAAAATAATCACACACCAAAGCATCTTAAAGATCTTCATAGAAAATGAAATGCAAGAAATTTTTGTATTTTGTTGAATATATGGATTTTTTTGTATTTTTTAATTTAAAATGAAAGAGCATAAAATAAATCTAATCTTAAGGAAAGAAAGCAAAGCATCTAACACCAAAAAGAAAGATTTGTCTATCGCGGGTTCACCAAAATGTAATATATAAAAATATATTTGTTTAGGGATATATTTTTATATGTATGGAGGGGGTGTGTTGTTAAAGGGGGATTATGATTGATTTGATTTGTGTGTGGAAAATTTTGTGGACATATAAACTTAATAAAACATAAATACTTATCTTGATAAGGAGAAGATTCAAAAATCACTATTTTCTAGTGTCTGTGTTTGGTTTAGGGAAATTTTGCAACCAGATCTGGGCTAGAAATGTAGAAACAAAGAAAACCTAGAAACCTTTTGTCTTTCTGAGCAAGGTCATCCTTGACCTGTAACAAGGGTAAGATCTTACCCCAGGCTACAATCTTATGTTAGAAAGTAAATTCCACCAAGATAACTAAGAGGGGGGGGGGGGTGAATCAGTTATCTAATAATTATAACTTTTATCAACTTCAATAGCATTAAACCATGTAAGAAATATAATTACCAACCATAGAAAGATATTCATACACAATAACACAATGACACAAGATATGTTGACTAGGGAACCTCTTGATCAAAGAGTAAACCCCGGTGGGAATGATGCCCACAAAAGATGCACTAATATGAATATTCCTTGTGAAAGGATGGACTCTATTAGGAGTCTTATGAAATACATTCCTCTATTTCTTGGTGCTCTTGCTTACCGACTAGATTATTTTGGATAAGATCGGCTTGGCTGACTGATGCATTTAATTTGGGTCACACTCCTCATGTTATGGATTGACCACTGGATGTGTGGGGACCTAGCTCTAGTGTGTTGCATTCTTTTATGTGGATCTGATGACCATTGGGGCCATCTTTGAGAGTTTATTTATTTTGTAAGGCTATGTGAGAGCTGACAAATGTTTTAGTATTTAATATTTGTTTGTAAGGGATAATTGTTTCATTAGTCGACTTGTGGCTGGGAATCAGTATTTATAGGATGTTTGGGTAGATTTTTAGGGCATCAGATTGTTGGAAGGAAGGTTAGTAGCCTATGAGCTTAGGAGCAGGAAGATTGCTTGGAAGTTTGGGTACAAGTTTAGATCTTTCCTGGGTGCCTACCAGTGTGTTGTGTGTTACAGACCTAGGCTAGCTAAATGCTGATGTTGGGGAAAAGATTTGGATCCTGTGAGATCTTGTAGATTGTTACTTGCATTGTAATTGGACATAATCGGGAAGGCCTTACAGCCTGGCACATTGCATGTAATCAGTAATTTGATGAATAAAGACTTCTATTTTGTTTCAAATCTATTTTTGTTGTTGTGTATTTCCATTGCATATTGGTTTGGATGCAAGGTCAGTCAGTCCTTAATTGGATCCACCAGCCTTGACTGCATCAAGTGGTATCAGAGCACATTTTGTTCCTGTTTAAGCAAAATCTATTCCTGTTGGAGCCGAGTGGATCTTGTGTGTTTGTGTCTAGATCTTGATTTCAAGATGCCTCCAAGGAGAGCTTGTGAGATCTCTAAAGAAGAGGAAGCTACTGGAGAATTCAGTATTGATGATTTTAGGGCCTTGCAGAAACAAGTGCAAATCTGCAAGAGGAGTTAAGAAAGAAGAAGCCTACCTTGAAAGAGGATAGTGATGATGAATTTGAGAAAGATCATTTTGAAGAAGCTAGAGATCTGGAGGAAAATCAAATTCTGAAAGCTATGTCTAAGATTGGGAAAAGACCTAAGATTGAAGTTTTTGCATTTTTTGGAAGCCTTAGGCCAAAATAATTGATTAATTGGATTAATGAGATTGATAAATACTTTGAGTATGAAGAAATAGAAGATCCTGATAGGGTTAGATTTGCAAAGACTAAGTTAAAGGGTCATGCAAATATCTGGTGGAGAGAAGTTCAGTTGGAAAGAGGTAGAAGAGGAAAAGAAAAGATCACTAAGTGGAACCAAATGGTTGACAAGTTGAAGAAGCAATTCATTCTGGTGGATTATGAATTGGACATGTTTAAGAAGATGCAAGCTATGAAATAGACTAACAAATCAGTACAAGAGTATACTGAGGAGTTTTATAGAATCCTGATTAGGACTGGTCATTCTAAATTTGATAAAGAAAAGGTTGCTAGGTATATCTATGGTTTGAGACCTAGTATTCAAGAAGAGTTACTTACTATGTGGATGACAACAATCAGTGATGCTTATCAGATGGCATTAAAGATTGAAGAGAAGCTGAATAAGAAGTATGAAGGAAAATAGAACAATAGGAGCCGAGGTGGTAAAACTAGTGAGATAGTTGCTAAGAGTAATGTGACAGAGAATCCTAAGTCAGATGTGGGATCTAGCGGTGGACAAGTTACTAAGAATGTTGGATAGAGAGGAAAGTGGAAGAATGAGTTTACTAGCACTTGTTATAACTATGGTGAAGCTGGTCATAGAAGTTGGTAGTGTTCTAAGAAAAGAGTTGCATTAGCTGCTAAAGAAGATATTGAGAATGTTCCAAAAAAAGGTGAGACACTCATCACTAGGAGATTAGCTACATGTGTTCATGAACTGATGCAAAGAAGGAATTTGTTCAAAACTAGATGTAAGTGCAAGGATAAGGTATTTAATGTTATAGTTGATGGTGGTAGTTCTGAAAACTTTGTTTTAGATGAAATGGTTAGTAAGTTGAATTTGGAAAGAAGGAAACATCCTAGTCCTTATCAGATTAGTTGGATACAAGATATTTCTAAGATCAGAGTTGAAGAACAATGCTTGGTTAAGTTTCAGATTGGATCTTACCTTGATGAGATATTGTGTGATGTATTGCCTATGGATGCTTGTCATTTGTTGCTCAGTAGACCCTGGCAGTTTGATAGGAATGTTTTGTTTGATGGTCGTGCTAACACCTATGTGGTTAGGCATGAAGGAGCTCAGCATAAGCTAATACCTTTATAGGAGATAGGGGTTAAAGGATGTGGAGTTATCAGGTGTTGTCCTTATGATAAACCTCAGGAGCAGAGGGTTGATGAACCTATTCCTGTGAAGTCTAGATTGAAGAAGGAGAATGATATCTCTAAAGATTTTGTTGAGATTAAGAAACGGATGGTCTTGTTGGCAGAGATGGTTCAACAGATGGTGAAATTTGTGACACAGAGAGATGTAGATGATACTGAGTTGATTGAAAAGTCTAGAAGGGATGAACCTTATCGAGGCACTGATGTGATCAGTAGTGGTCATAGTTGGTTGTTATCCCTTGAGGCATTCCTGATTTCCTTATGAGAAAATCTTTCTTACATGAGGTTTTTTATGCAGGAGCATCTTAGGATTCTTGGCAATCTTGTATCAACCAAAAATATGTTTGTCTTTGAAGGTAGATTTTTAGTTTTGATCTTGGTTTGATGGAGTTCTTGCTCGGTTTGGGAGACTAGTTTCTCGATTTATGTGGTTACCAGGGTGTTTGGTCTCTGAAGAATGCTCAATGACTGAAGGCATCGGTTCACTAGCACTCGGTGATAACTACCTTGCTTGGTCATGCTTGGGCATGGTCAGTCAACTGGTGCTTGGTTATTTCCTCTATTTCTTGATGTTCTTGCTTACCGATTGGATTGTTTTGGATAAGATCATCTTGGCCGACTGGTGCATTTAATTTGGGTCACACTCCTCATGGTATGGATTGACCATTGGACATGTGGGGACCTATCTCTGGCATGTTGCATTCTTTTATGTGGATCTAATGACCATTGGGGCCATCTTTGAGAGTTTATTTATTTTGTAAGGCTATGTGAGAGCCGACTAATGTTTTAGCATTTAATATTTGTTTGTAAGGGATAATTGTTTCATTAGCCAACTTGTGGATGGGAATTAGTATTTATAGGATGCTTGGGTAGATGTTTAGGGCATCATATTGTTGGAAGGAAGGTTAGTATCCTGCAAGCTTAGGAGCAGGAAGATTGTTTGGAAGTTTGAGTACAAGTTTAGATCTTTCCTGGGTGCCTACCAGTGTGTTGTGTATTACAGACCTAGGCTATCTGAATGTTGATGTTGGGGAAAAGATTTGGATCCTACAAGATCTTATAGACTATTACTTGCATTGTAATTGGTTGTAACTGGGAAGGCCTTACAACCTGGCACATTGCATGTAATCGGTACTTTGATGAATAAAGACTTCTATTTTATTTCAGATCTATTATTGTTGTGTATTTCCACTGCATATTGGTTTGGCTACAAGGTTGGTCAGTCCTCAATTGGATCCACCAGCCTTGACTGCATCAGTACCATAGGTGCCCATCCCATCAAAAAAGCATTATGCTAACAGTCTAACATGATAACCCCTCTTATCATCCCAGTGATGATGCACTCTAGGCGGTGCATCTACCCATATCTTTGAACCAATGCCTCCCAAGGGATCTGCTAGGTGATCTTCTCATATGCCCTGAATATGGTTTGAAATGCCTATAGCCCTATGTTCCTTGAACTAAGGTATTCAAGGTAGGGACCGTGGAATGGGATCTGGAGGATGCGGTATACATCCTCGGGTGTGATAGTAATCTCCCTTGCCAGGAGATGGAACATTTGTGTCTCGGAGTGGAATTGCTCTATGAGCACTGTAATTAGATTGTGATTTGCCTTAATCTTTTGTAAACCAATAAGATGCTTGAATCCACAGGTAGCCAGATGAACTCTAAGTGGATCCAGGAGTGATATACATAGCCTCTAGGTAGCTAAATGTGAAACACGAACATGGATGTCAGGATACCTAACCAACAAGCACAAAAAGTGAAGGTGACATCAAAAACTTGCTTAAAATCATTACCAAATGCACATAAATTGAAAAAGTAAACATTCTGAAAGGTGCATAAAATGCCATTAAAACAAGCTGAGAAATCAAAAATTTTGAAAAATATCATTAAGTACCCTAAAAATGCTTGTTGTTTTTCATACGACATTTCATAAAACAATTCACTCATGTCAAGTGTCGTACAACACTATACATAAACCCATATGACATTTTGGTTTCTTATGACACTCTACAAGTTGTTGTATGACAACTGTGGTATCTGATGAAATGTCGTACGAGAGATGGGTATCTCCCATACAACACTATACACTAACACACATGACATGTGAAGTTGACTTGAATTTCCATATGACACTCTACAAGTTGTCGTACAACAATCTATGAATGAGAATTCAAAATTGCGTAAAAAGACTAAAAAATCCTAAAAATGATTAAAACATGTGCTAAATTGAATTCAAAAGGTGTTCAAACGTCCACTTACCAGGTTCCCATACTTTCAAGGCCACTGAAACCATTGAGAATGCTTGAATCAATGTGAGATTGAGACCACCATTTTTCTCTCAGAGGGCTCTGCAAAATCTCAAAAGTCAATGGTAAAAATGATTTGAAAGTTACCCCTTTCGGCCTTATATAGGTTTTGACCTAATTTTTCAAAGTGCTCCAATTTGCGTGAAAACAACACCCCTAGCTAATTGTGACATCCTGAATCCATTTTTAGGATCAAAATCAAAATTTGAGATCGTTTCACTTGTCAAAAATGTATTTTAAAATTTTGGACCCAAGATAGCCGACTACTTGCATAATTGACTTTCATGACATTACAAAAATCCATAACTTAACCTATTTGATCATCTACCATCACATTTTTAGAATTTCAACTTGGTCAACCCATGGTTAAACTTGGTCAATAGGGCCTCAAAATGATGCAGAATGCATCCCCGTACATATACAACCAACTCTAAAGTCGATCACATTGCTCCATATCAATTCAAACTGGCTTTCTTGCCTGATTTTGATTTTAATCCCAAAGGGAGCATGATATTACACATCATTAATCAAATATGTCAAACAAATCTTCTTCAGCAATCAAGACAACAACCAAGTCTAATTTTTGACTTCATCAAAAGTCCTTGTCTCTTGGGGCATATTGCTTGGGGCATATTAGATTCATCGAAATCCATATCAATCTGGTATTTTCTCTTAATCTTGTAAATTATATCAGCTCTTCATAACCATCGATTCAATTATGTTATCTCCTTGATTCTTCGTAACTAAAGGGTTCAGAGTTGGTATCCTTTCCTTTGGATAAACAAGTCTAGAGTCAGGATATTCAATTCCTCATAATCATAGGTTCAGAATCAAGCATTTTATCACTTCTTCATAATCACAAGTTTAGAGTTATTATTGTTGACATCATCTTTGATTATTTAGTCAATAAGGACTTGAATCAATATCTCCAAATCTTCCAATCGATTTCTATCTTGGAATCGGTTAATCAAACCAAGATTAGTTTCTCCATCAAACATATTTATCTTTGAACCATTGCACTTTGCACAGTAATTCAAAGAGGGGCAAAATGTAATACCCCAAAAATGGGCTTCAGTACCATTAACCTCTCACATCAACAAATCGATCAAAATTGACCTAAAAGTCCTAACCTAAGGCACATCTGCACATCAAGTAATCAAAACCCTAATCGATCCTATCACAAATTTGTATCAGGGAATATTCCTAATTTATCCTAATTATCTCTAATTAAATATTATTTTGCAATAAATGATATTATTTTATTTATCCTAAGTGTACTTGATTGAATATGATAAATATTTAATTAATTAAACTTAATTTAGCCACTTAATCACTTTAATTATATTTAATTAAATTATTCATAATTAATGTTGTTTATTTGATAATTAATCAAAAATTCTAAAAATAATCAATTGAATATTTATTTAATTGATTAATTTGAATTGACAAATTTAATAATATAATTTTGGATAAAGTTTGATTAAAAAAATTGATTAACCCATAAATCAGTTATTTTTAAATTAAATCAGAAAAGTTGAAAATAAAACACATGGAAATTAAATAAAAATCATAATTATCTATGCAAAAATTAGAAGATCGGTTAAACTCAAAATCAACTCTTGGACTCATTTTGTTAACTTTCTAAACTCAACATGTGATTATGAGTTAAAAAGTAGATTGGAGTGATCTCAACTTCCAATTATGAGTTAAAAAGTTGATTTGCATGATTTTCATTAGATAACTCTTTCTAATTCCTTGATTACTTGCCAATCAATTCAAGTTAATCAGGGAGTGATTTTTGGCTTTTCCATGAGTTCTCAAACCTGGATTTCTATATAAATGACCCTCGGTCCTTCACAATCATGTGTACAATTTTAAGAACAACAGAGTTATATTGTCGAGTTCTTGCGAGATTGTGAATCCATTTTTTAGATCAATTGCTAGCTTTTGCATTTATAGCTTAGTTTTCATTTTCATTGATATCAAGTTTTAGATCAATTTCATATAGTTTTTATTGTTATTGCATTGAAAATCACAAAACATAGATTAATCTTGCATTCATTTCAATAGATTTTTTCATTCAAATCCTTCGTTTAGGCATTGCATTGTCACTAATCTCATTCAAATCTAGGAATACCATACTCACGTCGTCTAGAAGGCAATAAATTTCTTGATTGATGATACATTCACTGATTGTTTATTTTCTTATCATTAATCTGTAATATTTTACTAAAGTGTTGTGTCTTTTGAACAGGTACATTTTTCACACACACACACACACTTGTCTATACAAAGTAGCATATAGAAATAGAGTCTCTATATCAATCATTAGTTTAGTTCCCAATTCACAAAGACTAGAAACATGATTATCATCATGCATTTAAATCTAGTTCTAAAATATTCTAACCATGTTTGCGTTGAGAAAGAAAAATACCTTTAGGTGTTTGCCAAATTTGCATACCCAAAAAAATGTAATAAACTTGAATCAATCATTTAAAATTCCTTATTAAATTGAAACTATTGTCACTAAGGATTGCACCTGTAAGAGCTAAGAATGAAACTTAGCAATCCTGTGAAACATAAGAATACTTTTAGGTTGTGGGGAACCTGTGATGAAAGTAAACCTTTGGATTAAGGGTTAGTTTCCCCTTGGATCATCTTGAAACTTAAACTAACTTTTGGAGGAAAAGGGAAGAAAGTGCATAAATTGATATAACTGAAAGGAAACTAAGGTGATTCACCAACTTTTAAGGATCCACAGATTGAAGATATGCCCACACTGAAACATGAAATATGACTTAAAAACTCACAAATTGATCCTATCATTATGATATTCCTTGAAATAAAGAGGTACTAGATTAAAAGGAAGGGAAGGAGCTTCCACAACCTAAAATCTAGATGTACACAGATTAGGACTAAGAATAACAAAACACCTTTCTGAATACCCAATTTGAACAAGCATGCAAAGTAAAGGATATGAACTGGATCATAATAACCTTGACATGGAATTCAATAGAAAACTCAAAAATAATTAGGAAAAAGGACTATTGTTGTATATTCAATAAAAAGGGGCCAAATATAATCTGCATCATCGAGATCTACAAACATTCAAATCTTAGAGTGAGATAGAATGGAAGAACTCAGTGATGCAGATTGTATTTGGCCCATTTTTAGTGAATATGCAGTAGTAGTCCTTCTTGTTCCTAATTTTTTTTTAGTTTTCTATTGAATTCCATGTCAAGGTTATTGTAATCCAGTTCATATCCTTTACTTTGCATGCTCATTCAAACTAGGTATTCAAAAAGGTGTTTTGTTATTCTCAGTCCTAATCTGTGTATATTTAGATTTTAGGTTGTGGAAGCTCTTTCCCTTCCTTTTAATCAAGTACCTCTTTATTTCAAGGAATATCAAAACAATAGAATCAATTTGTGAGATACAAAGTCATATTTCATATTTCATTGTGGGTATATCTTCAATCTATGGATCCTTAAAATTTGGTGAATCACCATAGTTACCTTTCAGTTATTTCAATTTATGCACTATCTTCCCTTTTCCTCCAAAAGTTAGTTTAATTTTTAAGGTGATCCAAGGGGAAGTCAGCCCTTAATCTAGAGGTTTACTTTCATCATAGGTTCTGCACAACCTAAAAGTATTCCCATGTTGCATAGGATTGTTGAGTTTCATACTTAGCTCTTATAGGTGCAATCTTTAGTGACAACATTTTTTGGCATGCCTAGTAGGACAGAGACTCTTTAAGCCATAATTCTGAGATATTTCCATATGATTTATTATTAGGTATGAGCATTTACTATGTTTTTATTCTAAAGATATCATACCTGGCAAATCTAGTCTTGTTTCGTGCAGATCAACCTTTAGCTTCAGTGGTATTCCAACCAGGTAGAGTAAGAATCCTTTTACATATATAGAGCTACCTTCATCTAAGAAGAGGACTAATGCAACCCAATCTAGTGCATCTCAACCTGCTGGTTCCAATCCTATTCCTGCAAGTGTTATCGTTATCCCACTAATCCCATTTGTTCAAGTAGCCCTAGAAATTCAAGTTCCCTTAAATCCACCAATGGCTAGGAACCACCCTTTTTGGTCTTTAACCAGGGTACCCCTCTAAATTTATAGCAATATAATGATATAACTGTATCAGCTCTTAAAATCTTACCCATCTTTATAGGAGAAGATCAAATCTCTACCATTGAAAACATAAGAGATGCTGCATCCCTTTGTGTCCTCTACAACATAACCCATGATAATGTGGTTGTGAGGTTGTGAGGTTGTTAGAAGCATCACTTAAGGGTAAGGCTTTGCAATGGTTCAAGGGTTTAGCATTTAATTCTATAGCAAGTTGGGATGAGCTAGATGAAGCCTTGACCAATCAGTTTGAAGATAAGTTTGACCACCTTTCTTTGGTAGAGCACTTAACTACTATAAAGAGGGCACCTCATGAGCACATGATGGATTTCAATTTTAGGTTCCAAAGGACATGGAACCAGATCTTGGAAATAGTTATGCCTTCAAGCCAATATGTTTTCTTGTATTACTTGAGGGCACTTAATAGTGACATTTTTGTCATGATCCAATTTATGGGAGGAAATAACTTACCGAAAGCCTTTAATATTACCATAAGGGCTGAGAATAGTCTCATCCAAGATGGTAAAATAACCCCAAGGCCTCCAATGCCTATCTTTCTAGAATTAAAACTTGTCACCAAAGAAATTTTAGCTTTGGCATCTATTCCACCCTCCCTATCTCCTTCCCAACAGGTTACTAGTCCATTTATAGATCAGTCCCAAGAGTTGAAGGACATTAAAAAGACCTTGCAAAATTTTACCAATGAGCTTGTTAACCTCAAAAGGTAGCAGTTACAACCTTACCAGTAGCCTGACCAAGCTCCATATCAAGCTCAATACTAGTAAAATAGGCCCCCTTATCAATCAAGTCAGCAAGGCCAAGAAAGGAACTATAACCAAAGAGCTAGCCAACCCTACAAGCCTAACATTCCTAGTACTTCTAGGCAGATTTTTCCTATACCACAAAACAATATGGCACAAGAATATCAATCTCATGGTGTAGAAAAATGTTATGGCTCCACAAGAGATTCTAAAAGAGGCTGAGATTTAGCAAATTCAATTGACTTCCCCAAGTGAGCTCAATACACCTGAGGTGGATCTTATTAATTTCCAAAAGGAGGAGTTCTATGGGGTTAACTTTTCCCTCAAGGATAATCAAAATTATGTCCAGTTTTCAGCTAACACAAGATCTAAGAAGAATGCCATGGATGTTGAGCAACCATCTTCTACAAGTTAGCAGACTTTAGTTGTGGTTTCACAGCCCAAGGATATCTAATTTTTTCCTCAAGGACAACCTATACCAATCAAGGAGTTTTTCAAGACAGCAGCACAACTTGCACCAGCACAATCAGAGGTTGCTACAGGAAAGGGATAGCCAAAGGTATGCTTGGGTTCCTTTAATATTATAGAAAAAATGAAGAAAACTTCTATAAGTGTTCCCATGCTAAATACTTTAGCCATTCTTGGACAAAAGGAAATAATGCTTGATGCTTTATCTAAGATTTTATTGAATGATAAGGATTCTTCAGAACAACCTAGGGTTTTATTAGTTGATGTGTCTCAGAAGGATTAGAAAAGTGAAAAGGATGGCTTGTAGCCCACCAATAATCAATAGACTCCATAGGTCAAGCCTCCTCCCTTTTATGTCACTATTATCATTGGAAAATTCTTAGTGCATAATTGTATGATTGACTCAGGAGCAAGCAGTTCAGTCATGTCTAAGCAGTTAGCCGACACCTTAGGGTTTCCTTATGAGCTTTAGATAGGCATGTATTCCAATTAGATGGATCATGAGTTAGTATGGTTTGGGTGATAAAGGACCTAAGCCTCACCTTACATGAGTGTCCTAATTTCTCAATCCCTTGGGATGTCTATGTTATTGACCTACCACCCTACTTTTCCATTTGCCTCAGCAGAGACTTTATCGCTAGGTTGGGTGCATATCTTTCAACAAATTGGTCTCATTTGTATTTTAGGACCAGGTATCCAATACAAGGGTTAGAATCAAATTACAAGCCTTTGCAAAAGACCATGTGGAGCCCTATACACCTAGTCCCATAAATGCCAACCTAACATTCTGTCAAAAAGATTTTTTTGTTTTAGAACTAAAGACCACTACTGAGAATATTCCAAATATTGCCTTGGATGAATGGACATAAGAAAACCTAGAGGATGATCCCTTTAGAAACATGGAGGTGTCTGGCATAGGAATGTATATCATTCATGAATAGAATGAAGTGATCCTAATTTTGATGAAGAAAAAGGATAAGGATCTAGAACAACAAAAGAATGATCTATGGCAGTTGTTCTTTGATGGTGCCAGAAGCAAGATTGGTGCAAGAGGAGGGGTTGATCTAGTTTCACCATAAAATAAAAGGTATTACTCTATTGTATTCTCTTCCTTTAGCTACACTAATAATACAATAGAATATGAGGCTTTAATTCATGGTTTAGAGTGGACCAAAAAGAGAGGCATCAAGTTTTTGCAAGTCTTTGGTGATAGTGAGCTGATAGTTAATCAGATTCGTAATACTAACCTCACCAAAAATGATGTTCTTAAGATGTATAAGCACAAATTTTGGGATCTAATTGAAGATTTTGATGCTTTTAATCTAATCTTTGTTCCAAGAAATCAGAACAAGCAAGTAGACAAGTTGGCTGTTATGGGGGCTGAATATAACATTCCTAAAGAGGTCAAGAACACTGAAGTGTAGTAGTATGTGAGGATCCTTGTAAGACCTTCAGCCCTAGATAATCAGGTAAGTTGGCAAGTCTTTGAAAGTGATGAATAGATCTCAAATTTTTTGATGGAAGAAGCTAAATTTACTAATGCTATTCAGAGTAAACATGCTCATCAATACAATGATCAGATGTTGCAATTGAAAACTAACAAGTTACCCAAGGGACTAGTCACCATTGAGTCTATCTCTAACTCTGATGACCAACTTAGAGGAGATAAGGAAAGCATAACCATGAAGGAGGAATATTATCAACCTATGAGATACTTTTGGATAAGTTCCTCAAACTTGGAAAGGTATGTACTCAACCTGAGCAGCAAGCTTTTGTCTCATTATGCTGGGAATTTAGTGATGTGTTTGCATGGGAATATTATGACTTGAAAGGGTTTAACCCTCATTTATCTCAACAGAATATTGAGCTTGAACCCAATGCTCAACTTGTGAGACAAAAGAAAAGACCTATTAACCCCAAGTTAGAGGTGTTAATGAAGGTAAAACTAAGAAAAATAATTGAGGATTACATTATATTTCCTATCAAGCATACTTCTTGGGTTTCTAACTTGGTGCCTATCAGGAAAAAGAATGGTGAAATCCAATTATGTGTGGATTTCATAGACCTTAACAGAGCCTCACTAAAGGATCACCACCCATTGCCCTCCATGGAATAGATATTATAGTTTTTTTAGGTTTTGATAGGTTCTCATTGCTAGATGGCTTTTCTGGTTACAATCAAGTCCTAGTAAGGGAGGAAGATCAATACAAAACAGCCTTTACCACTAAGTGGGGCACCATGGCATACAGACAGATTCCTTTTGGGTTATCTAATGCTAGTGCAACCTTCTAGAAATCCATGGAGATGGAATTTTCTGGCCTAATGTATAATTTTTTCCTAGTTTATCTAGATGACATAACTATTTTTTCAAAGAATACTAATGATCACTTGGTTCATTTGAGACAAATCCTTGAGAGATGGAGAGAATTTGGAGTCTCATTGAACCCCAAGAAGTGCATCTTTGATGTCCATGAAGGTAGACTTCTAGGACATATTGTTTCTAAAGAGGGTATAACTATTGACCCTAAGAGGGTAACTGCAATCTCGGCACTGCCATTACCAGCATTCAAGAAAGGGCTACAAATTTTCTTGGGGAGAATCAATTTCTTGAGGATATTCATCCCAAATGTTGCAACATTGCTAAAACCTATGACTCAGATGCTAAAAAAGAATGCATCCTTCCATTGGAAAAGTGAAGGTAAAAAGTGTTTTGAATAAGTAAAGGAGGCAATAGCATCTTCCCCTACTCTGGTAAACCCTGATTTTTTAAAGGACTTCATTCTTTATGCATTTTGGAATACTAACACCATATCTACCATATTAGCTCAACAAAATGATGATAAATAAGAGAAACCAATACTTTTCCACAAACAAGGTTTGGATGGATATGAGTTGAACTAAACCTCTATGGAGAGGCATGTCCTAGTAGTGGTAAGAAGTTTGAAAAAAATTAGACATTTTCTTTCTAATAATATAGTTCATCTTATGGTTTCTCATCCCTGCATTAAAGATTTCCTTTTGAACAAAGATTTGAACCATAAAAGAGCTAGTTGGATTACTAAAGTAATGAAATATGATGTTCAAATCAAAGTTACTAATTTGATAAGAGGAAAAGGATTATGTGATCAAATGGAAAAAGGGAAAGATGACAACAATCAGTAAGAGGAAGATGTTATCCTAATCAATTAGAATTCAGAATAGAATGCAAATCCTACAAGTTGGACAGAAGAAATGAAGCACTACCTCCTAACTAGTGAGTGTCCCCAAGGTCTTGACAGTGCCAAGAGAAGGTATTTCAAGCTTCAAGCCATTCCTTTTTTCATTCTAGATGGTTTTTGTATAGAAAAGGATATAATGGTGTTCTGTTAAGATGTGTTGAGCCAAACCAGATAGATAGAATTATGGAAGAATTCCATGATGGAGCATCTGGATTCCATTTTGTAGAAAGAACTATTTCTTTGAAAGTGATGAGAGCAGTGTACTACTGGCCTAAATTTCATAAGGATGCATTTGCTTGGGTAAGAAAATGTAAGAATTATGCTTTATTTGCAGGCAAACTGAAGTTGGAAGCCTTTCCATTGCATCCTATCAAAGTGGAGAAACCCTTCATGAAATGGGGGTTATATTTCATTGGCCCCATCAACCCAACTTCTAGCTCTGGCCACAAATGGATTCTCATGGCCACAGACTACTTTACTAAATGGACAGAGGTTGTGGTTCTAAAAGAAGCAAATGAGAACTCTATCCTCAACTTATACCAGGACATTGTGTCAACATTTGGCACACCTAACTCTATTATCTCAGATAATTCCTTAGATTTCCTTGGAATGAAGATTGTTGAATGGGCAGTAAGACACAACATTTTTTTGAACACTTCATCCAACTATTACCCTTAGGGTAATGGTCAGGCAGAATCAGCTAATAAGAACCTGGTAAGGATCATCAAGAAAACCATTGAGGGGAAGTCGGCCCTTAATCTAGAGGTTTAATTTCATCATAGGTTCCCCACAACCTGAAAGTATTTTCATGTTTCACAGGATTGTTGAGTTTCATACTTAGCTCTTACGGGTGCAATCCTTAGTGATAACAAAAAATTCACATCACCAATCAAATTGTTAAAACTTGAAGTGATAATCAAATCATCAATGAATATATTGCATAATTACAATACCATCTTCACTTTTCTTGATATATAAATTGAGATCATTTTTTTCTTTTAAGGTTACCTTGAGAAATAAAGAATGCATTGATTTTAGAATACTATTCTCTTGGAGATTATTTTAAACCATAAATTTATTTCTTTAACTTTCAAACAAGATGTCCATTACCTTACCTAAGAAAACTAGGAGGTTGACATGTTAATTTCTTCTTCCAAATCATCATTCAAAATTTCACTTTTAGCATCCATTTGATGAATAATTCAATGCATATTAGAAGCTAAAGTGAGAATTGGTTTAATACTAGGCATTTTAGCTACAAGATAAAAAGTTTTTTTATATTCAAGTCTTCAATTTGAGAAAAACCTCTAGTAACTAATCTAGTTTTAAACTTACAAACTTCATTGTTTGCATTGAAATTAGTTTTATATAACCATTTACAAGAAATGAGATTCTTACCTTAAGAGAGAGGAATTAAATCCCTAGTTTGATTAGTAAGTAAAGTATCATATTCCTCTTGCATATCCTTTTCCCAATGTGGTTGAGGTTTAACATGAGAGAAATATTGAGGATCATTTGTATTCATAACATTAGACATCAAAGCATAATTCCAACAATTTTCTTTTCTAGCTTTAGATAGATTGGTTCCAGCTAAATAATCTTTACTTTATTGAAGCAAATATTTAAACCAATTAGGCTTCCATTTAGATGTAACAGGATCATACCTTGAAGAAGAAACATGAGGAGTAGAATTAACATTATCCTCATCACTGTCACAATGATTAAGAGATGCATTAAGAGGGTTAAGAGAATGATGATTGTCCTCCATAACCACAACTTTACATTGAGAAAATTCACTATCATGAACTTTGGAACAATAAAAACACCATTTTCAACAATACATACATCTCTAGCAACTTTAAATTTGTTAGTGATAGGAGTCTAAATTCTATAAGCTTTAGAATGTTCATCTTACCCAACAAATATATAAGAAAAAGATTTAGAATCTAACTTTTGTATTTTTTGTTTAGTTTTATTAACACAAGCAATGAAACCAAAATTCCAAAATGCTTTAGATCTTATGCTTCCTATTAGACCACACTTATTCATGAATTATATGCTTTAAAGATATGGTAGGAGTCCTATTAATATGCTAAGTGTATACACTAAAAATTGTCCTATCGTCTGAATTTTACTAATGTTCATCTTAATTAATCACATAATTTTAATTATTTGATTAATTTATGTCATTCTACGTTTTGTTATTTTTATTTTTTTGTGCAAGAACATAATCATGCGACGCAATCATGGATAAATCATTGTATTTCAATGTTTAATCACTGCATTTTCTCTTTCTTTGTCACAATCATTCTGTGTTTTCTAATAGCTTTTTGTTTATTTTTATTTCTGTGTGCAAGTTTATTTGCCGAAACTATGGATCTAATGATGTAATTGATTGTTTTTTATACGTGTTTGTTCTTTATTGATAGGCTATTCTTCTACTTTTTTATAGGCTTTTATTATTTATATGTGTTTGTAGGATCATTTGACACAATTGATAGCAATTTGATGCAAGTGCATAATGCAGAGACATGATTGAAAAATTAAATAATGTATACGTAGATTACATAGCTTCATCTGTATATAAAGTGATGCAACTACTCCATGTCTAAAAACTAGAGGCCTAAGAAAGTCAAATTAATTATCCTCTCGAGTTCAAAAATAGAAAGGAATAAAGTCGAATCAACCAAAATTTCATACCTGTAGCCAAAGTTGAGGAAGATCTTAATGACATGGAGGAAAAATAAGTCTTGATTAGGTATTATCAATGGGTATTGGCCTATTGTGAAAAAATATGATTTAATTATCAATCTTAGTAACCTTTATCCGGATGAATTTTAATTTCTAGATCTAGATCTTTTTGTTACTAATATCAAATTTGTAGTGTGTGGTGTGGAAGAAGCTCTTATTTGAATCACATTTCATTTTGGGTCTAAAATAAATGTTGTTTTTTTTCTATTTTTAGATTAAATAACACTTCAATTAGGGATTAATAATTGAACAATCTATCTGATGTGACTGGTGTGCTTGCACATTCTGTTATAGACCTTATTTTTATTTTTGTAGAGAGGCCTACCTAGGGATTTCATCACCCCAGGGACCAATCTTGAAAAGAAGTAAATCCCTTTGGCCAATATATAAATAAGGCTTGAAAAAACCTTAGTCTTACACTAGTCATATTGGTCTCAATGTGTTAGTGATAGCTCAAATCAGGTGAACATGCCTAAGGAACCAATGTGGCTATCTAGAGACTTAAGTGTCTCACCCTTAAATCTTGTTATTGGATAGCTCCATGGATCTTACTAGACATCATTTTTTGTAAAGCCAAAATCCCTTCTACTTTTTGACACAAGGTTTGTGATACATGGAACCCAAAGATACCCCTCATATACTCTTCAATTTAAGATAGAAAGTTTCTCGAGATATTCATATCTTTAGGAATTTGAAGCTTGGTATCCCCAAAACGTGAGTGTTGTGTCAGGGGGAGCTAGTGCTACCAAGATTCTATCTATCCTGTTGAATGGTATATTCTATTATAAGGGGATTCAACAAGGAGATCCTTTACCTGAGCCATAGGTATGATTATTTTCAGATCTATTGTTATTCACTATCACAACAACCATACTATTTTGTGTGTTCTTTATCCTAAAAATTTGACAAAAGACACAAAATGACAATACACAAATAATAAGATGAAATTAACAAATCCATGTTATGTAACTGATACATTTTGCAATGCAATTGACAAATCCATACTATGCAATTGTAATTATATGTTGTGCATTTGTTGTTTATTAGTTGTATTTGTTATAACTATGTAATGTAATTATTACTATCTTGTTACACAACTATTATAATTCGACGTAATTGCTTAAGATTTTTAACATGCATACTACTATAATTAGGTTTTTCAGGGGTAAAAGTACAAAGCTCTGTCTCACTTTTATAAAGAAAATGGCTAACATTGATCTTCAAGTTTTCAAATTGAATCACTAAAAAGTGGGATATATGTTGAGGATTTTTAAATGATGTAAACTAATGAAATGTTTATTTTTTAATGTATTTTATGTTTGTAATTTTTGTAAAAAATTAAAAAATTATACAAATATAGTTTTTCAGTAAAATAAAAACTAAAATTTAGTTTTTGATAAAATGTTAAAATCAAAGTTACATCGTCTGTCAACCTTTACATGGTATTTTTTCTTTTTTTATTCAATTTTTTTGTGTATATAGATAACTTAAAACTTTAGTGCATGGATATATCTTTTCACAATTTTTATATTAAGTGTATTTAAATATAAATTAAAAATTTATGTATACTAAAATATATCTCCTTCCATTCGACGTCACCTTTATCTTAAGTATTCATCCAAAATAGAAATAAATTATATCCTCTTGATATAGACTCGTTCCTCTACTACATCCTATTTTTTCTAAAAAAATTAACTAAATCTTACTATTTTTTCATGACAAGATAATAAACTGTATATTTTTGTCATGGTGACTACTTTCAATAAAAATTATATACAAAATAAGTCTCTCTCTAGAGAGCCAATTAGCTTAAATTTTGAGATGGATTGGCAGAGCAGAGGGTTTTTGTAGAAAAATGACAGGTTTGAATCTTAGAATAATGGTCGAAGGGTTTTTTGATAGCATGCAGGATTCACGTAAAAAAATAATAAATTGCCATGATGCCCCTATAATAGGAGGAGGGTCAGTAACAGAGGCTATCAATGGCAGGTAAAAAATGATAAGTGTCGATCAAATACTAAAGTGAGAATAGAGATAGTCGTGGATGGGTAAGGGAGCTACCAAAATGAGTGAGAGAGGAAACATCTAATGGACCGATTTGTTTCTACTAATCTCGGTGGGCTAGTGGATTTTGGAACCCTAGCCAAAAAAAATTGGAGACCGGAGATAGTTCAGGAGCATGAGGAAGGGATGAAGACTCCTCCATCCCAAATACAAAGCAGTGTGGTCTCTTTTTTGGTAAATGGTAAGGAATGGATGGATTATGTAAGTTATTTATGAATTCATGCTTTTTTTTAAAATGGGGGGGAATGGTCCACCTTTAGAAAAATTAAGGGTTGGTGTGATAGGAAATGGGGAAAAGTGTGTAGCTTAAAAACCCTTGAAAATGGTTTCTAGATGATAATAGTAGCCAGTGAACACAATAGGGATTTCATTTTAAATAGTGGCCCATATATGTTCGAAGGGAAAAAAATTTATATGAATCCATGGGAACCTAAATTTGACCCAACTAAGGAAGTGATCAAGGAGTTTCCAATTTGGATAGAACTGAGAAACTTACCATGGGAATATTGGAATGAGGATTCCTTCATGATGATAGGGAACAAACTCTAGGCAAATTTGTTAGCTTTATGGAGATGGTGGATACAGTCACTTTTCATATGTTCCCTAGAATATGCATTCTATGGCAATCATGCCACCCTTTTCCTAAAATGATAGAGATAACTATGGATGAAGGGGTCTAGAGGAAAGAACTCTTGGTTGAAGAGGATCTCATAGTATGCATTGATTGTCATGGTGAAGACCATGAAGTGGGTAGCTATGAAGGCATAGGAAAAGGGAAATCTTTGGTAAATGATAAATTGGAGCAGAGGGTTATGTCCCTGAAAAAGGAGCATATTAGAAGAAAGGATCATATATGCAAGGAACGAGTAGTTGAGGTGGTAGTATGGGAATGCTCTTTACTTGAACTTTCACATGAATTTCAGATATCCAATGAAGGGGGAAGGGATAACATGGGGAGTTTGAATTCATTAGAATTAGAGAGGAATGATTTTTTCTTTAGGACACCTGACTGTTAGGAAATTGATAGACTGAGTTAAGGAAGATTGGGTTGTAACAGGTCTAAAATAGAGCCAGAACAAATGGAAGTCACTTTGGGAAGGGAATTGGATAAACAGAGTGTGGATTATTTAGCTTGGCAAGGCCAAGAAGGAAGGAAATATGTAGGCAGTTGGTATGAAGGTAATGAGCCCTTTGGTCAAGCCAATGGATCATAGAACTAAGATTTTAAATGAAATACAATGGTCTAATAGGATGGGAAATCTTGAGAATGAGAGAGAGAATGGAGAAAGAGTGGTGATATAATTTGGGGAAGGGGCTTTACAAATTGAAGGCATTACTAAATTGAGTAGAGTGAAGGACATCAAAATCTCACCAATCAGAAATTTGGAAAGCTCCTTTGAAACTATTCAAGATTCAAGTGGGAACATAGTTGAATCAGACTCAAACTATGAGATAGAGGAAGATTTAGAGGAGGATTTCTTAGGTTTTGTTGATGAAGTCATTCTTTGTGAAAAATGAACTCTGGCACAAATGGATACAAAGGAGGAAAAAACTAAAGTTGGTGAGAAGAATAAGCATGGGCGTAAGTCTAACCAAGCTCTACTATTGCAAGTGAGCAGTGCAGTAGGCCAAAGAAATTTGAGATCGAGAATAGGCTATGTCTCATCCCAAGGAAAATGAGGTTGCTTTCATGGAATGTCAAGGGCTACAATGCCCCTGAAAAAATTCTCTTAATCAAGTGAGACCTGATGGGGATGGATAGGTGTTTTAGTAGCTGGAAGGGCTTGTGGGTGGAAGTGTAGGGTGCTTTGGGAGGTTTAGACATTCTATGGAAATATGAGTCTTTAGATATGGAGCTAATTCAATGGGCTGATAATTGGCAATGGGTGAAGGTTTTTTCAAAATAGTTAGGGGCAAGCTTTAACCTGGTTAATGTGTATGGCCCAAATAATTGCATATCAAAGAAGGAATGGTGGGGGGGAATTACAAGCTTACTAAATTTAATGGATAGGGAGATGTGCATCCTAGGGGGAAAACTCAATGCAATCCTAAGACCCTAAGAAAAGGTGGGGGGAAGAGGATGGATGAGCCAAAGTCAATAGGATTTTAATAATTTTGTGATGGACAACGGTTTAAAAGATATCCCTTTCAATAAAGGTGAATTTACTTGGACAAATAGGTGAGAAGGATTTTTTAATATAGCAGGGAAATTAGACCATTTTCTATTATCTAGGGATTGGATAGTAACCAATGGATGTGTGATGTGGAAACTTTTCCAATACATGGTTTGGATCATTATCCAATAGGCCTAAGATTTTAGGAGGATTATTCCCTAGACCGGTGCCCTTTCAAGTTTGAGGCAATGTGACTTAGAGCTGAAGGTTTTAAAGACATGGTGAATAGATGGTGGTTGTCTGCTCTGAAGGTTCAAGGTAATAAGGCTTTTGTCTTTTTCAAGAAATTGCAGTTCCTTAAGGAGAATTTGAAATTTTGGAATAGGGAGCATTTTTAGAACATTTTCAATCAAAAGTTAAAGTTAGAAGAATCTTTGAAGTCTCTAAATGAGAAATTAATTGAGTATGGTATGAGGGAAGATGATTTTGAGAAGGAAAAAAGGTTAATTAAGGAATATGTTGAAGTTATATCTAGGGAAGAGATATTTTAGAAGTAGAAGTCTCGGGAGACTTGGATGAATGATGGGGATAGAAAAACAAAGTTTTTTCATAATTCGGTCAAGATAAGACAAGCTCATAGTAAAAAAATTCCCATTCAAGATGAATTGGGCAGGGAGCTAAGGGAGGTGGAAGAAATAAATAAGGAAGCAGCAGATTTCTTCAGGAAGAGAGGACAAGAGACATATTTGAATAATCATGATCTGGACATAGTATTAAGTAGGATCCCAAGATGCATTTCTCAAGAGTAGAATAAGATGTTGATTGAAGCAGTAATAGTGAAAGATTTGAAGAAAGCCTTATGGGGTATGGGTAGAGAGAAGGATCTAGGCTCAGACAATTATCCTGCCCTCTTTTTTAGACCTTTTGGGATGTTATTGGACTTGATTTATGAGAGGTAATGGAGGAGTCATGTAGGGGTGGTTTTTTTCTTAAAGACCTTAATAATACTTTCATTTCTCTTATTCCAAAGAAGGTTGAGGTAGTCTCCTTTGAGGACTTATGTCCCATTTCCCTATGCAATACTATGTATAAAGTGATTTATAAAGTTATTGTAAACATATTGAAGAAGATCTTAGACTCAGTAATCTCTAATGAACAGAGTGGTTTCTGCTCGAGCAGATCAATTTTTTTCTCAAGGTATTAAGTAGACTTGGCTTTGATTTGAAGTGGGTGGAGTGGGTTAAAAGCTACATCATGACCCCATACTTTTAGGCTCTTGTAAATAGAAGTCTGCAAGGTTTTTTTTAGTTGGACAAAGGTATTCTCCAAGGCGATCCTTTTTCCCCCTTTTTGTTTATTATCATGGCAGAGGTGTTGGGTAGGATAATTGCATGGAAGAGAGAAGCTGGGCTCTGGAAAGGGGTAAAGGTTGTAGTTGTAATAGACTTTATGTCTCATATACAATTCATGGATGACACCTTTCTATTAGGTGAAGCCTTAGAAATAGAAGTAAGAGTTATGTGTGAAACCTTAGACTTGTATGGAAGAGTTCCATGGCGGCGTATAAATTGGAAAAAGTCTAAGTTTTTCTTATGTAATTATCCTTTGAGAAGATAAAGAGAGATTTGAAAATTCTAAATATCAAAGGGGGAATGCTTCTAGGTAAGTATTTGGGAATTCCCTTATTCCAAGTAATAAATAATTTGATCTATGGAAAGATTTAGTGGAAAAGTGTCTGAAGAAAATGGATGAATGGAAGGGTTGATGGCTAACTTTAGTGGGGATAATTCTTATGCTAAAATCAATGATCTCATCCATATTGATCTTTTCAATGATGTGCATGAGAATTCTAAAACAAGGTGCTTAAAGTAATTGAGTAGAAAATGAGGAAATTTTTCCGGAATGGGACAAGTGAGGAGGATAAATTACCATTACTAGCATGGGAGAAAATTTGCAAAGCTAAAGTTAATGGGGGGGTTGGATTGAGGGATTTGAATTTAATTAATGATTCTCTAGGGGCTAAATTGATATGGAGCCTATATAACTAGCCAAATCAGTTGTGGGCCCAAATCTTAAAATCCAAATACTTGGACTCAAAGATAAATGAGAGGATTTTTACTATCAGGAATCCTCTGAATGGGTCTGCTATATGGAATTTTATGATGTCATGTAGACATTTGATCACTGATCATATTTCTTGGAAGATTTTAAATGGAAAGAAGGAAAGGTTTTGGGATGATTCATGGAATGGTTATCCAATTGTAGTTGCTAATCAAACTTTACAGGAACTAAAAGAGGTGATGTGTGCAAGATGGGGTGAGAGAGTTGTGGATTATGTGGAAAGTGTGGAGGTTCCTTTAGGTATAATGTGGTAATGGAATGATTGCAATGTGGAATACCCTACAAAGCAACAGAAAGAGTTATTAGGAAATATTTTTAAGTAGCAGGAATTTTTCTTTGTGGATGAAGAGGACATAATTATATGGTGTGCTTCCTCTTCAGGACATTACTCAGTAAAGTTGGGTTATATATTTATGAGAGGGGAGGAGGAGAATAGGTTTAAAGCTTCATATTTGTGTTGGAACAAGGACTATCTTCCAAAGGCTAGGAACTTTTCCTGGTTAGCTATCCAAGGAAGAATCGTGGCTGATGAGAGAAGGAAGAGATTAGGTATTTATGGTCTCACAAAATGTGTGATGTGTGAAGAACATGAATAAATAGTGGATCACCTTCTCCTAAATTGTAGGGTGGCTATGGAGAGCAGGAATGAGGTGAGGAAGAAGTTGGGATGGCAGGGCCCATGGAAAAACACACTAATGGATTTCTTTATTAGCTAGCTCATACCTAGTGATAGATTTCTATTATCATGTGGATGGGTCATTTCTCCCTCTATGGTAATCTGGGAGATATGGAAGGAGAGAAATAGGCAAGTTTTCTTAGATAAGCGGGAGTCTATGGAAAGGTTGCAATGGTGGATCAATCACTTAATTGAGGAGGTTCTTAGTGTTGTTTCCTTCAAATGTTGATCTTTAAAGGTTTCTTTTACAAGGGAGGATAGTAGGATCCAAAAGCAATGGTCAGGTGTTAAAATCAGAAATCCTAATTGTTTTCAATAGAGGTAAAGACAAGGGAAAGGAGAGGAAAAGGTGCTTTGGGCTAATCCTAAGGTGGATTGGGTGAAAATAAATTTTGATGGGGTAGTGAGGGGTAACTCGTGACCATCAAGAGCTAGAGTTATTGTGTGAAACCATAAGGGATCTAAACAATTGCCTTTGGAGCTAAAATATTGGAGAATGGGACTAACAATATTGCAAAGGTGAAGGTAGCAATGTTGGTTGTGGAGTGTGCATAGAAGTTGGGAGTTAGGAAATTAAATTTATAAGAAGATTTTATGATTATTGTAGAAGCTATTAAACAACACAAAATAAATGCTTGGCACATAGAGAACTATATCCACAAAGTAAAGTAAATATTGGATGGATTAATAGACTTCAAAGTTAGTCATATAAAGAGGGAAGGCAATAAAGAGGCAGATGTGTTGCCAAAGTGGGCAATTGGTTTCACAGAGATTAGGGGCTTAAATTTTTTAATTATGTAGTCATTTAGATGGCATAGATTTGGGTTTAAATGAATTTATTAAATTTAATGATTTTATATTTGATGTAGGTGAATTACTGAACTTATTAGTTTTACAATTTTAAAGAAACTGATCTATTTATGATGAGATTGTAGAAAGGTGGTGGTAGAGGGCATTAATTATTTCTTTTGTTAAAGTCAGATGTGTGATGTGATTGTTAGTCTGTAGCAAGGCCTACTTTTTTAAGGTGAGGGAAAGGTATTTTTTTTCTCAGAGCGATTTCTTTGGAAGAATTTTGGAAGGGAGTTTGCAAGGTAGGTGTAAGGTTTGGACACCTTCACTTTAGAAAAAAAAAACACCAATAGAAATCCCTATTTGGACCTATAGCAGACGATCACTTGAATCTGTTATTAAAATGCCCTTCTCAAGGTGTTGTGTGGGTTGTGTAGCAGACTTTGGGGAGTCTTTTTTAGGAAGAAATGCATCATTGGAAGATAAATGTGGACATAGCTACCCAGATTATGGCTTGGGGTTTGGATTTGAATGAAGAGATCCCAGTGGTGAGGTGGGCGATGAATTCCTTGTTCCCAAGTGATGTAATTGTTGGTTTGGAGTTGAAACTAGAATGGGTCTTTTTGAGCTATGGGTTCAATTATAGTGAATTCTTTGAGAATGAGCGAGAAGGAAATGAGATTAAGTGTTACTCATTTATATGGTGGCCTAAAAGAGTGAACCATCATACCTACAAGGAACATATTGCAGTGGAAAAGAAGAATTTGAAGGAGAGATAAGGGCTTTCCAAGATGCAGAGGCAAGGAAAGTAGTGGGTTTTCCTGTGGTGTATACGCGGAGGAGGTCTATTAACCCAAAGAGGTAGAGGATGGTGGTGCGGGTGCACTACCCAAATTAAGTTTTGAATCTAATATGATTTTTTACTGTAGGTCTTGGTGACTTCTTTTGTGTTTTTTGGGGTGGTTGGAAATGATGAAGGATGCAAGGGTTTTTGTCCAAGAATGGAAATCTGAAGCAATCTTAGTTATTGGTCGAAAGGAATGAATTCAAAGCTGAAGTTTTTTGGAATAATATGTACTTTTGATATTTTGGATGTGACTAATGCAACATTTGGAAAGCATGTTACTCAAAAAATGTAATGCTTAGAGAAAAGCTATTGTAATGTTTTTTATCGGTGAAGGGAGAATGTAGTTATCATGTAGATAATGTAGTGTTAGGTTTATAAGTGTGTGGGATAGGCCATATAGAATCAGCCTTTTTGAACTTTTATGTAATTCCTAGTATTAATTAATAAAATATATATTATTACCGACCAAAAAGAAATCTATACAAAATATAAAAGGTAATTAAAATATTAAAAAGATATATTTTTAGAAAAGTTCACTTATAGATCTACAAAAGGGTATTTTATTTTTATTTTTTTAAATATCAAGAAAAGGACTAGGAATTGTTGAATCATCACTTTTTTCAAAAAAACAAATTTGGGTAATTTGACCCAAAGTTGTCTAAAATATGCATTTAATAGGCACTTCCAATTAGAAAATTTGAGATGCATATCTAACTTAGCTAAAATGAATCTAGCTAGACCATATGTTTTACCAAAATTATTATTTAGTTAGAAATACTTAAATTTAGTTGTGTTGATAAGTTGGCCTAAAGTGTGACACACCTTTGTACTTTTACCCTCAAACTTGTCCTCAATCTCTATCCAGATTCTTATGTTCTTGTAATTATCAATTGGGACTACATATCTCCTTAGGACCTCTTGCATCTTTAATGTACCCTTGCATATAGTAAATCATCCCCTTGCATGTTTAGTGTATCCTTGCATATAGGAATTCATCCCCTTATATGTTTAGTGTACCCTTTCATATAGGATTTCATCCCTTGCATGCTTAGTTTTCTCCTTGCATTTAGGAATCCCATCCTTGCATTATCATTATATTTAGGGTCTTTATTTTGAAATTTCAAAAATCACAAAAACATAGGTTATATTTTCCTAGGGTTTGACATTATACCTTTAGGGTTATTCTTAGGAATTAGAGGCTTCACATTTTGGTCATTTCCATAGTGATTTTTAGAATAATTTTAATCTCCTCCAAATCAACTATCTTTTTATCACGATCAAAACTTTGTCATTTTGTCAACTTATCAATTTTTCCTAATATTGAGGTCAAAAGAACTCTTCTAATCACTTCCATTATCTCCTAAAATTTTTGTTCTGAAAGTTTTTTAAAATTTCAATTTTAGTTACTTTTGTTTAGACCTTAGTTCATACCTTAGTCATTATTTTTCCTCTTTGCATAAATTTTAGTGTCATACCTAACCATCATAATCATCATTGTATGTCTTCCATATAACTTAGTCTCACATTCCAAAAAAATCAAAAACCCAAAAAAAATATTATTTTCATACCTAGTCGTCATAATTTTCATTTTGCATCTTGCATACCTTAGTATTGCACTCTAAAAAAAACAAGAAAACCCAAAAACTTGAAAAAATTAGAGTCATACCTAGTTGCCATTATCATCTTGCATAAGTATCATTCTTATGTTTTATTCCCTTAGGGTCACTTGCATATGCTAATCACATGAGATCACAAAAGAACAAAGGTTAAATGGATCCCAAAAATTACCCTATGTTTTACATGACCTGCAACATGGACTTTAGCACACCAATAACCCTATAATGTTCCCATAGGGAAAGAATAGCTTTACCACTATTACCCCCCTTTACCTCCACCAGGAGATGAATTTTCAACTAAAAACATTAGTGCATAATGTACCCAAGAGGAAATCAATCATGCACTACAAGACCTAAGAATTATGGCCATTATGGATGCATTAAAATCTATTGACCCCAATCAATACTTGTATACACCCTGAATTGGTCAAACCAAATTCAACCAAATTCAAGCAAGGAAAATCAAGCAATTATTTATCAAAGCATGAATTAATTAAAAATCAAGCCAAAGTGGATTAATTAAATCAAGGATCAAATAACTATGTGATTGATTTAATCAATTAATTGTATAGTTCAATCAATTAATTTAATTCAACCTATTCAAAGAAAAGACATGGCTAAATAAATTAATTTTTTTAATTAATAAATCCTAAATTACCTCAACAACCAATAAGGATAAAACTCAATCAACCAATGAGGTAAGAGTATTTTGATAACATGGATCACTAATAGTCTTTGTTATCTTAACCCTTCAATTTGCCTTTGAAATCTTGACCATTCAGTTTGTCCCTTTGTCCCAATATTCAAAACACAAAACTCACTTACTTGGCTAAGTATGAGTTAATTCAACCCTCATCTAACTCACTCTCCTAATTTTGGAAATCCTATAAATAGGATGCATTCCTAGAGAAAGTTATCCATTTTTCATTTTCTTTATTAGATCAATTTGAATTTAATTTAGTCTTACAATAGCCTGATTAGCTTTTAATTCATCATGTTCTTAGCTTAATTTGCATCATGTAGCTTAATTTTAACTCTTATCTTAGAGGTTGTCACTTTAGTAATGCTTTGCAAATCTAAGAGAATTCATATTGTCCTTCTAATTAGAGAACCATAGGATATTTATCAATTTCTTCAATTCAAAGTTCTAATTACCTTAAATCTTTCATGTTTTTGAGTTGAATTGTTTGAACTAATCCTATGAAGGTATTTCTTATACAAAAAATGGCACCCACCATGGGTCATACTTGCCTCTACTAATCATTTTTTTTAACTTTGAGTTATTTATGATGCAAAATTGAGATTTGCGAGTGTGGATGACCAAAATAGTGCCTATGCCCTATCAAATAGCGCCTATGCCTTGTAAAATAGTGTATGTACACTATATTTTTTGTTCTTATGCCTTCCATTACAATGCCTATACTCTTCTTTATAGTGCCTATGATCAGGGATTTGACTTTGAATCAATCTTTTAGCTCCTTTACTGTATATTCTAGCTCTTATTTATTGTCTTTCAGCTCTTAGACACCAAAATTTAGTGTATGTGTATATAATTGTAGCTCCCATGCACATTATTTTATCTCTTCTATAATTTTTTTGCGTGCTTATGTAACTTCTTTGTGGACTTCTATAACTTTTATGTGCACTTCTACAAATTATTATAGATCCTATGCAAATTCTTATAGCGCTTATGCATTTTGATTGAAATTTTGTAAATATTTGAGCTAATCTTGTGTGAAATTATTTTTAGATGGCTAAACATAGAAAATTGAAGAGTCCCACTACCTGAATTCTTGGTTATTGCAAGAGTAAAGAGGATAAGAAAGAAAGTAAGAGGTGGAATAAGGTGAAATCTTCCATTATATCCAAAAAAAATCTACAAGAAAGGGCACTTATGCATTGTTATTGGAGAATAATAGATCTTTATCAAACTTTATCTAACATGACATATATTCCTTTAGATGATACTTCCTTTGATGCTCCTATTTGATTTTGATCAATACTTTTAGTTGAATTTGTGCATTTCCCTTTGTATCTGGTTTTTTTTCACTTTGTCTTAGAATGTGTTAGACTAATGTTTGTGAAGGGGATGCTAAGGAGCTATAACTATTGCTTTGGTAAGTATAAAATGCAAAATAAAAACTTCAAAATTCCATTATCCTTTGATATCTTTGAATGAGGTAACACTAATCCCTTTGCATTTTTCTTAAATTATGGCATTCAAAGTTCAAAATCTAGCTTAAGTATAAAATGCTTACTTGTTTGTTAAATTAGGCCTATGCTCTTCACTTTCATAGTACATAAAAATGCCAAACATGCCAAGTTTCTCAATAGAAAGGAGTCAAGGAATGAACAAACACTAAATTGAAGCCTCATTTTTTGTGAATGAAAGCATTAGGCCTATGCTCTTCACTTTCATAGTGAATCAAAATTTCAAATGTGCTCTAATTCCACTAGATTAAAGGCTTGGGAAAGAACCTTGTTAATTTTGTTTGGAAGTGAAGAGTAATAGGGATATGCTCTCATCCTTCTTAGGGTGATCAAACTCCTAGACCTAGTCTCCATTTCATCTCTTTTCTTTCATGAACATGATAGGAGCTTAGAGGTCTCACCTCCCAAGTACTTTAACATATCTGGTGAGTGGGGCAGCCTAAAGTGGGAACAAGGCAAAGCCAGTCTCTTCCAACCCACTATAAACAAAGTAGGTCTTCTTGAATTCAATACTTCTAAGGGAAAAAGTATCATGTGCCTAGTATTATTTTGGGTCTATAGGACCTAAATAGCATTTGTGCTACCATGAGGCCTTGTATGATTCAATAAAAAAAAATTACAAAATCCCAAACTAAATCCCAACTACAATAGCAAGCCTACCTTTTTAAGCCATGTTGAACCAATTGACCTTAGGTAGATTTCTTGGAAAAAAAAATTTGTGAAAGGCCCATGGGAATGATCTAAAACATACACTCTTGTTAGCTTAAGGGTTTGAAAACAATAATATAAGGGCTTGTTGTGTTTGATGATCAAATATATCAGAGGAGAACATCCATTGAAAACTATAATTCAAATTAAAAGGTTTAAATGTTATTTTAATGTCAATTTAGACAAGATAGCATTTCATCAAATTGTCTTTGCAAGAAGATAGAACCATGATTAGGGAAGAGATACCTTATCAAGATGAAACTCCTTATTCACCTTATCAACCTTTTCAAGAGGAAGAGCAAGAAAAACAAGAAACAATGCAAAAAAATTCTTGGAATGATAACCTCAATGGTGCTAACAACACTAATGAGGCCAATAATTCCAACAACACCAACAATGCTAACACCAACAATGGAAAAAATGATAATGATAATCACAACCATTGCAATCATGATGCCACTCAAGAGAGAGTTAATGAAGAGGCACAACATCTCTTGTTTATCAAAGTGATGGAAAAACTCCTAGAAATGAATAAAGAGAGATATTTCTTAAATCTAGCACAATTAGGGGTCAAATGATTATGAGACTTCAAAATTGAAATGAGATGAGGAGAAATAAAACCCTATATGAGTTATGAACAAAAAACTTAAATTATTTCAAACTCAATTGGACAACACAAAGAAGGAAGCAACTCCTAAACAATTCTCAATTGAAGCAATTTTTCCTTTTCCTTTTGATAGGAATATATTCATGATACCATTTTCTCAAAATGTGGTTTTTCCCAAATATGAAAAATATATCGATACAACTAACCCACAAGACCACTTGAGGGAATATTGCACACTAAGCATGCAATTTATGCATTAACCCACTTACTTGATGAGATTATTTCATAGAAGTCTTGGTGGGCAGGCAATAGAGTGGTTTTCAAAACTACCTCACGGTATCATAACATTTGAGGAATTGGCTTCCAAATTTGTCACTCATTACTCTTATAATATTGAGCATGAGGTCACCATTTTGGATTTATGTAAAATAAAACAATTAAATGGTGAAGCATTTTTTAAAAATTTTACAAAGATGGAGGAAAGTCCTTGCTAGATATCCAAAAGAATGTACCAAAGAAAGAAAAGATGGGCATATTCATAAAAAACTTGACCACAGAGATGAACTACCTGTTACAACTTTAATGTCCCCCAATATTTTACAAGGTTATTGAAAATGGAATCAAAATAGAGGGATTTTTAGTGAGGAAAGGAGAACTAAAACTTTACAAGGATAACAAAATTTTCTCTAACAATAACAACAATATCAATGAAAAACTTAGATTTTGGTTGTAAAACACCAATAAGAAAATTTTCAATGATGGAGTAGTGGATTCTAATAATCTCAAACCTAAACATTGTTAGCTTGTGGTGACTGATCAAGAAAGTACTGTACACTTTTCCTCCTGCCCTCCCTCGAGGTGAATTTTTTTGAGGCCAACATATTTTCAGCTATTTTTTGGGCCGACATGTTGTAACTCCTTCTAACCCTAAAGCGGAAAAATATTGTATAATATGGCTTAGGGTTAGGGATTTCATAATGTATGGTTTTAGTACTTGCGATAGAATTGAGTTGTAAGGGATTACAGATTGTAATCAGGTTGTAATCACTAGATAATAATAATATTGGACTCATTGTTGGTGGACGTAGCCCATGGATTGGGTGAACCACGTTAAATCTTTGTGTCTTATGTTCTCTTCTATTTGGTTTATGTTTTTCTGATAATTGGTTATATTTGCATGTAATTGTTATTTCTTCATTGTTAATCCTAACAAACATTTCAACATGGCAAGTGGATATTCTACTCAAACCAATAATATTAATCAATCATCAAATTCCCCTTTCAATAATAACAACAATTACAACAAACAAAAACCTAGCTTCATGTCTCAATTCACATCATCAAACCCAATGATAAAGTTTATCCCTTTAGGTGAATCACTTGAGGATTCTTTAAAGACTCTACTTGAAAACAAAATCATCACTTTACCGGAGTCTAGACCATATGAACCTCAAGTCAAACCAAGTTGGTGGAATGATTTACATCATTGTGCATATCATCAAAACAAGGGTCATACTACCAAATATTGTATGAGATTAAAACATGTAATTCAAGATCTAATTGATGATGAGACAATTAAAGTTGGTGGGCCTAGAAATAATGAATATCATACAGCCTTCAAAACCCCTTTCTTAAATCATGAGAAAGGTGAGTCATCCAATGCAAATAAAAATAGCAAGAATGGAAATAATACGGTTACCTTTTCTCATACTTATGACAAAACAATCAATTCTTTATGAGGTTTTGAAAATATCATCAATGTTTTGGTGGTAAAAGAGAAACAAGAAAAGGAATCTTCTAATGTTATCACAAGGGGACAAGCTTCAAAAGTAACCTTACCAGGAATATCTACCAAGACTAACATGAACAATTTTCCATCATCTTCATCAAGGCAATACAATCTAGTAGATCAACTTCTCAAAACTCTGGCTCAAATTTCTATTTTGGATTTGTTGAAAATTTCACCTTCACATAAAGAAATCTTGGAAAAACTTCTTGTTGATACAACAGTTCCCACAAACTTGGATGTAGATCAGTTCCAAACCATGGTTGGTCTTCTTATAGCTGCTCATTGTTTATCCTTTTCTGAACAAGATAACATGTATTCAAATCATCCTCAAAATCTTCCATTGCATATTGAATTCTTAATACATAAACATCATGTCAAAAGAGTCCTAAATGATGGAGGTGATGGTTTGAACATATGCACATTGAGCCTAGTCAAAGCCTTAGGATATTTTGAAAATGTTGTTCATCCTAAAAGAAATATAACAATCAAGGCTTATAATGAAGAAGAAATATCTTCAAAAGGGATGGTTATTTTACCTATTAGAGTGGGTCTCATTCAAAACTAAATATTTTTCCAAGTTCTAGACCTAAAATTGACTAATAATATCTTATTCAGGAGACTGTGGATCCATGAAATGCAGGTGGTGCCTTCTAATTATTAATAATGTTTAAAATTTCCATACATGGGCCAAGAAATAACTATCAATGGAAACTTAAATCCATTTCAATATTGTAATAATATCAAACCAATGACAAATTATTTTGTGCCACACAATAGTGAAAGTCCCACTTTAAAGACATCTCAAGAACAAAATAAGGAATATATCTCAAGTTAAACCATCAAAGAGAAAGAGAAAGAAAATTCAAAGGATCAAACTACCACATAAAGTAACAAAGATGAAATTCCTTCTTCATCCAACAAAAGCAAAGAAAAAGTGATATTTTTGAAGTCAAATGAAGAAAGTCCTAATTCCAAAAGTTTAAATTCTTCTATCCCAGAGGAAAAAGAATCAAAATCCTCTAGATGTGAAAAAGGAAAAGAAAATATAACACATTATGAAAAGATGGACAATATGATGAATAATTTTAAAAAACAATGTGAATTACATCAAAAGGGGGTGGGAGAATACTCCTTATCAATGATAGACATGCCTAATTCTCCTAGATCTCATTGAAAACCACAAAGATACAATGAAAACTTTGTAAGGCCTCACAATTTCTTAAATGAAAAAGAATAAAATGAGATCCTAAATTGGCTTTATAAAGATGATGAAGAAGAAAGTTCAGATAAAAGAGTCCAACACATTAGCATTCCCACACATCAATATGGGAAAGGTTATCAAATCGTGAAAAATATGGGATACCAAGGAATGGGGCCTATTAGGAAAAGAAAGGAAGGATTGTTGGAACCAATAGAAACCACATGGAGATCAAGAAAATAAAAATCATGATTAGGGTATCTTTAACAAGATTCTAGTCAAAATAATTATTCTCATTCTTATGAACAAATAAATAAGTTAGAGTCTTCTAGTGATGATGATAAAAATAAGTGGGAATGGGAATCTATGTCAAATGAGTCATATCATGATAAAGAGTTTGATGTTATTCACTCCTATGCACAAGTACCAAAAGAGAAATCAAGTTAAAATCAAGAAGCATTAAGTTCAAATGCTCAAATTTCCAACTCATAATGGGTAGGAGAGCCATACATACCTCATTCTTAGGAGGATCTCTAGTGTTAGGTTTAACCTACAAGATTTTTACCTGCAAGAAACTTAAGAGGACTCTACTAAGGAGGATTTTGAACCAAGCTCTATGGATCATTTAGAAGAGGCTCATATTATAGACCTAAATAATACAATGTATGAACATTAAAATGAAATCATGACCCTAAATCTAGTGGACCCAAATGAAATTGGTCCTTTACCACTTGTCCATCCTAAATTGATTGATTGGGATCAATTGGAGTCAAATGACCTACCTATTTTCCAAAATGAACATTATTTGGCCTTATACCTAAACATGGTTGAGCCTTCTTTCACCATGGGATAATATCAAAAATAAAAAACTGAGGGAGGTGTGAAGCTTCTTAGTCAAAAAGAGAAAAAGAAAATAAAAAAGAAAATGAAAATATCTAGTGGTGAAAACCACTATGTGGCAGTGCTAGATCATGAAAAATTAAAAATAAATGATGAATCTAAAGGTGAAAACCCAATTGTGGCACCTAAAGATGAGGATCTTGACACCTTGCCAGAGCACTATGATGAAAGGTATTCTATTTTAATTGATCCAATAGAAATATTCAACATTGGGACCATGGAAGAACCAAAGATGATCAAGCTAGCTACATCATTAACTCAAGTAGAAAGACAAGAGTTCATTGAATTCTTTAAAGAAAGACAAGTGAATTTTGCATGGTCATATCTAGATATGCTAGGGTTGGATCCATATCTTATCATGCATCACTTGAACATAGCACCAAGAGATAAGCTAGCCAAGAAAAAATTGAGTAAAATGCATCCCCACATAGCACTCTTGGTTAAAGTGGAATTAAAAAATCTCTTAGATACAGGATTCATAAGACCCATTACTTATTCATAATGGATTTCAAACATAGTACCATTTTCAAAACCAAAAATGAGCATAAGAGTGTGCACAATTTTTAGGGACGTCAATAAAGCATGCCCTAATGATGAATTTCCCTTGCCAATCATTAATACAATAGTTTTGATAGTAGGTCAATCAATTTTTTCACTTATGGATGGATTCAGCAGTTATAACCAAATAAAGGTATCTCCTTAGGATTAAAAAAACCGCATTTACATGTTCTTAGGGAACATTTTGTTAGAACGTGATGCTATTTGGGATTAAAAATGTTGGAGAAACATATCAAAGGGCTATGACTACAATATTCGATGACATAATGCATAATTTTATGGAAGACTATGTTGATGATATCCTAGCAAATTCACACATAAGGAAGGAATACTTGCCCATTTTAGAGATGCTTTTCACAAGATTGGAACAATTCAAAGTTAGATTAAACCCAAAGAAGATTGCTTTTGGTGTACAATCTAGAAAGCTACATGGTTATATTGCATCTGCAAAAGGAATAGAGATGAACCCTAAAAAATTCAAATCTATCATAGAAATGGGAGCACCTAGAAATATAAGCCAATTAAGATTACTACAAGGAAGAATTTCATAATTAAGAAGATTCGTTTCACAATTGGCGTAGAAATGTCATCCTTTCACACAATTATTACATAAAGACATAACATTCAAATGGGATAATCAATGTGAAGAATCATTTTCACTCTTGAAGAAATACTTGGAAAATCCACCTATATTAGTGTCACCTATGTTGGAATGGAAAGATAAGGGACTGAGAGGAGAGGGTTGAATCAGTGCCCTCAATAACTTTTAACTAAATATTCAATCTACAAATAGTAGTATCTAATCTATCCAATTGAATCCATTGTTTGCAACATTCATTCAATTGAATTGGTAAATGTAAAGTGCATGAAAACAAACAATAAATCAATCACATAACATAAGTATTTTGTTTATGCAGAAACCCTTTGTTAGAAGGTAAAAATTGCAGTGGGGATGACACCCACAAATTCTTCACTACTGCAGATAATAAAGTATGTCGGTTAAGGCTACAAGTTGTGATCACTTCTGGTGATCTTACCCTATTAGGAGTAACAATCAGATCGACTAAATCTACCATGTTAAAGGATTTAAAAAACACTACTTGAGTGTGTACTCGGTTAAGAGATTTACAAACAAACTATTAATTCTACTTTGTTAGGAGATTTTACTAACTCTGTTACAATGATTAGAAAATAATAGAAATGTATCTGTAAATGAAAACTATACTTTGTCTGAATTAGATTTATGATATATTGAATGAATATCACCTTTATGTGAAGTAAACTGTCCATTGATCTACTCAGTAGCCTTCAATGTTTTTGAATAAACTGAATGTTTTGATAACTGTTTTGTCATGCAAACCTTGTCTGAATTCTGATGTCTTGAGCTGCAACTACTACTTCAAGATCTCTCTTTCATATTCCAAAATGATATCAATTACAAATATATAGAAAACTACATGACCTAATTAGGTTTACATCATCTTAGGAAAACCTAAGATCTACTATGTATAAAATTGACCTAGATCTAGCTTTACATAGAAATCATTATTACATTTAATGATTACATCTACAATAAATAATTCTTGATCTTGGTAAAACATTTTATGAATCTGTGTAACCATTTACATAGGTAGATGTGTCATTACTGATTACTATGATGTTTCCTGGATTGCTTGGTAAACACAGCCTTTCCTACTCGGTGAATATACTAGCGCTCGGTGCCCAATCTACTTGGTGTTTATTGACACTCGGTGCTTGATTCACTCTGATGCTTAGTAAATATGCTCTTGTGCCTAGTTAAACCTGATTATTATTAACTCTTGGTTCTACCTTGTGTTAGATTGGTATGAGGACTTGATTGATTAACCGACTAGCATATTGTAGCTTTATGTTCTTCCTTTTACTGACTGATCATCTTAGATAACCAACTGATTCTAAATTGATACTAATGACAACATCTAATGCTCAAAATAGAGATAACAATCTCCCCCCTTTGGCATTAGTATCAAAACTTTTAATGTATATAAACCATCATATCTCAAACTATCCTTACACTTTATATACACATAAGTCAAAAATTACTCAAAACTCCCCCTTGTTGCATGCTCTCGGTATGTATGTAACAAACTTAGCATATATTTATACAATTTTCATATACATTATGTTTCCCCCTTTTTGAGATTAATTCCATAAACAAAAAGGTGTACTTACATCCTGTCAAAAATGTCCTTGTGGGTTTTCATGAGAGAATCTAAGAGGTTTTCCCATTCCTCTTTCAAGTTGGTGAGAGCAATATGCTCAAGACCGACTTGTGCGTGCATATCAAAAATGTTCTCCAACACTGAAATGTTAGGTGTAGAGACTAAGGCTTGTGCCTTGACAATATGATGCTCAATTATTTTTAGGTGAGGAAGCAATTCTGCTTGGAGCTTGGTGACTTGGTCACATATCTTATCCTCCTGCTTCCTCAAATCTTCTCTTAACCACCTAAGTTCTTGTACTTTGAGTATATACTTATGCAAAGAATCTAGCTTGGTTAAGGAGGCATTTACACTAGCTTGGATATCGGTATCTAGCTTCTTAATATTTTCACTGATCTCAGCAGTGAAGGTTTCCACAGTGCATAACTTGAATAGAAGTTGAATTATTTTTTGATTAATATATTGGAGATCAGTTATTACCTCAAAAAGCTTCACTTTGTTTATCTCCACTTCTAGGCTGATCTTTTCTACAAATTTGTTTTGGATCTTTGCCTCTTCCCTTTCTTCAATTCTCTTTTCTACATCAATATCTGGGGCATTTATTTCATTGGCAAGAGTAGCAAGCTGGTCCAATATCGGTGTCTCTTCATTAATCTAGACCTCAGGTACAACCTATTGCAAGATGTCTCTAACATCTTCAAGAATCTACTTGCTCTTTCTTTCTTTCCTCAGCTTCTCTTGACCTACCTTCCTTGTGCATAGTTCCCCATATTTTTTAAGTGCTTCAGGGTCCAAGGTCCTTAGGTCACATGCAGGTATTTCTATTACTTCTTCAAGTGTGATCGGCCCTTTTCCATGATTTTTCTTCTTTTTCTTAGGCTCTTGTGGTGATATCTTAACAAAAGGAACTATATCCTTTATCTCAACACTCTTCTTAGCATGCTCTGTAGACACTATGTCATCTTTCTTCTACTCCTCGATAACCTATGTGTCAGTCGATTGGGAGGGAGTGGTAAATGTAGTATCTATCGATGTAGACTCTATAGGCTTAGGGTCATCTTGTCCCTATGTTTCTACCTCTTTCTCCTTAGGTGAATTTTCTTTTATAGTATGGGTTGTACTTGTTTCATGTTCCCCTCATGTGTCATTCAATTTCTCAGGGATTGAGCCTTCGGGTGCTTCATGAGTAACAATATCAACTACTTGCATTAAGATCAGATGATCACCTGATATAGAGCTTACTGTTGGCTTGGTTGTGGTTCCCTCTTCTTGTGGTTGATCTCCAGCAATGGTGACATCCTCATCATCCTTGATGTCATCAGGATCACAATTTTTTATGTCCTCAATGAGTACATCATATGAATCATTACTAATTCCCTATGTTTCCATTTGATCTGGTGTAACCTGAATTAAGCTTATCTCCTCGGTGGCATATGTTGTATCAGGTACCTCGATATCTTATATATCAATTTTTTGCTTCCGTGCTAGTTCAGCATCATCAGTATGAATTCCCTTACCTTTTCTCTTAAGTTTCTTCTCAAGAATAATGGCTAAGGCCATCTTTTCAGACTCAGCTTGGGAAAGTAATATGGAAGTCCACAAAAGTTGACTAATCTCATCTATATCTACCAAATTCTTATCAAGTATCTGTAGTGCATGGCTCTTCACTAGAAATCTCTTTGAATACTTATTCATCAATTCCTCAATTTTAGGAATTATCAATGTTGGCATTGTCGAAACTAGGGATTGTTCCCTCATTCTTTTCTCTGCATTCAAGGCATATGTCCATTTTTGTGAATTATTTCTTCTAATGTCTTGGGTAAATGTTTGGTGAATTCAATTGGTACCCTCTTGAATCTGATCATCATTTGGATGATAGCCTCTTCAATTTTGTTCTGGTCTTCAATTTTCAAGTGCTCAAACCAACCAATTTCAGGATCACTTAATCCTCCATTTTCAATTAGTTCTTCAATGACCTCATCAACTGATCGACTCTTATTTACAAAAATTTTAAAATGATCATTATCATCTTCATCATCATCTAAATCATCTTTCCCTCTAATTAGCTTCCTTCTTTTCTTAGGGGCCTTGGTACAAGATTTATTACCTCTCTTTTTGTAAGTCTTTGTTGGTGTTGTTGTTGTTGGCCTAGATATCTTCACAACTCCTTTCTTCAGTGGACGTGAAGCTACAATTGTTGACTATGTATGTTACCTTGTCTACACTTCTAACTTCTTCTTCTTTGGAGTGGGGGAAGGAGAAACCAGCATAGAATCTGCGTCTTTATCAGACTTAGTTTATATTTACAATTGAATATGGACCTAGAATTTAGCCATAGACCTCAACATGGTCATTTCTCAATGATCATATACAAAGATGAACATGAATTGTCCACTTTGCACACTCAATTGAATTGACCTATCACCTCCTATTTAGATGGGGTTTGAATTTACTCTCAGAATTGAGAGCCCAACAACCATAGACCAAGCTAAAATGGAGGATTTAAATGCTAAAAAAAAATGATTGTAGATGAAAGGAATTAAGCTAAAATGAGAATTCAATTGTAATCTAAGAATGAGAATGCAAATCAATCTAAGATGCTTGAAATGAAATGAGAATTAAACTAAGAGCATAATAAGTAAACTAGATTAAATATGAGAGTGCAAGATTATGCTAAGAAATTAAAACTATTCTAAATATGTAATGTGAAAAGCTTAGTCAATATGAAAATGAGACAACAATTCGACAAAGTTTTAGTGCTCAAAAATTGCCTCTTCAAATGAGGAATGAGAGGTTCATAATATAGAAGACCCTGGGTGGAAACTAAAGAGTTTCTTGCAAAGAAACGATCATCTCTTTATCTCCTTGGTGGGAGGTGAAACAATTTGGAGAGAATTATCTAATTAATTAAATGAAATATTGCCACATGGGTGGCTTTTTGAATTATTTGAATTATTAAATCCAAACAAGAGTATTTCATTTAAAGAACTAAATAAATATTTAATTCCTTTGATGTGTATTAGCTAAAGGGGGTGGAATTAAATTAATTAAAGCACTAGGACTTTAGAATTAAATTAATTAATCATAGGGATTATTTAGCCAATAAATGTTGATATATTTAGGAATTAAATATAGTGTATGTTTAATGCAAATTTGAGGTTTTTTGCATTTGATATCAAGTCAAATAAAGTCAATTAGGAGACAAAATTACCTAGTACAATAGGAGTTTGATGATGTAGAAATTTTGAAGGAATGCACTAAAATTGATTAGAATTGTAAGGTGCCAATTTTGGGGTATTACATTTTGCCCCTCTTTGAATTGATGTGCGAGTAGCACGTTGATTCATAGAATAGTCTAATGTGATGGTTGATGAGGTTTTAGGATTATCTCTAGAACAAAGCTTAACCCTCAGAAGTCAAGGTTAGAATGCTAAGACACCAATCAGATCGAGTTGCAGAACCATCTCTAGAATGAAGCTTGATTCTCTGAAGCCTAAGTTATATTGTGAAGGCATTGGTCAGATTACCACTTTGAAGGAAAACTTTCCCCGGAACGAGGCTCAATCTTTAGGAGTCAGGGTTAGATTGCCCCAATACCTATTGATTAAATGATAACTGGTGTAGATTTAGGACTATCTCCAGAACAAAGCTTAGTCCTTCGAGACCCAGGTTAGATTGCCCAAATATCAGTCAAAAATAGATTTCAAGAGCCATCTCCAGAATGAAGCTTGACTTTCAGGGATTAGGGTTAGATTGCCCCAATTCCTAATAGATTTCAAGAACCATCTCTAGAATGAAGCTTGATCCTTGAGGATCTGAGTTAGATTGCTCAGATACCTAACAGATAGATAACAAGATGACAAGATGCAAGGCCCAAAGATGGCCCTAGTGATGAGAACTTTTGATTCAGATCAGACTGATTCGAGAATGATTCGACAAGATTCAATGATGTAATCATCTTGCCCCCTCGAGAGTGAAATTGAAAGATGACATGTCAGGAAGATGATTAACAAAAAAAGGTTGCAGATATAGATAAAATCAAAGATCCAAAGGAACTTGGAACAGATTGTGGAAGAGTCAAGAAGCTGCAGAAGCGATTCGAAGTGATTTGAAGGTCTTGTTGACCAAGTTTGACCATAGTTGACCAAATTTGACTAGAGTTGACTTTTGATGAAAACATTGAAGGTCCCAAGAAAATGATGATGAGATAAGATTCTGGCAAGAAAATGTTACCAGAAGATCGATTGCACAAGCGTCTGATCATGTTGATCCTAGAAATTTTAAAACACGATTTTAAGCTCTAGAGATGTCAAATTTTGATTTTGATCTCGAAAATGGATTCAGAATGGTCAATTTAGCCAAGGGTGAAGTTTTCATGTAAAATGGACCACTTTTGAAAATTAGGTCAAAAGCTATATAAGGCCCAAAGGGGTCATTTTCAAATCATTATTCACTTTTGTCTTTAGCAAATTTGAGAGCTCATAATGAAATGGAGAATGTGCTAGTGTGATCACATTAATTCGAGCACTCCCGACATCACAGTCAGCTAGTGGATTGTGACCCACCTGTGAGTAGTCAAACACTCAGCCTGTATTTTAAATTTTTATCACTTTTTAGAGATTTAGGCTAGATTTAATGTATTTTAAGTCTTGTCCCGCCAAACATCGCACGAGGAAATAGTTTCCTCGCGTAGGCCTCGAGCACCTTGAGCACGATAAAAGACCCAAAGAGGGCTTCCTCACATGAGGTGCACACCGATGCTATGTGAGAAACCATCCTTAGTGATGATCTCTCGAGAAAACTAAGAGAAAGTCTCATGCGAGGGAGAAATCACACACAGGGCCTCTACTTCCTTGTGCGGGAAACTGTTGCATAGTTTGAAAGGTTAAGTCCAATTTTACACAAAATTTTCCAAGTAGAGCATCTGATAGGTAGTTTAGGATAGGCACATAGCTTTAATTATTGTTTTGCTTTGAAAATCATCATGATTGAGATACTGAACGAGTGTTGTCACTTGCATTGCAAGTTGACTTCCCAAATATTATGTTTCGATCTCACCACCCGATCATCGCTGAGCTAGTGCAACGGTTGGATGATGTTGAGGGTACCCACATAGATGGGTTGGGATTGTCTTACTTATGTGATGTACCTGATATTTGAGTAAATCATGGTCTACTAGGTGCATTGGTTGAGTGTTTCCATTTGGAGATGAACACCTTCCACTTGTCGGTAGGGGAGATGACAGTCACCCTAGAGGACATCTATAGGATTCTAAGGGTACCATTCAATGGCACACACATGGAGTATGATATCCAGTCGAGAGCGAGCACATTGGCATTGAGAGCCATATTTTAGGATGAGTTGGTGATGGGTTGAGCTATCTCATGGGAGGATCTGGTCAGCCAATATGGAGCAAGCCACAGGTTGGCAGTTGTTCTAGCAGCATTTCTAGGCTTTTATCTTATGCCAGATCGAGGATAGCACGGGCTAGAGTGTGGCTGGGGGTGCATGCTACAATTCATGCTAAATAGGCTAGTTGTGAGGTTTAGATAGGGTGAGTGTATGTTAGCCCAGATGTATCATGAGATGCACAAGATCGTGTATCAGGGTTCTAGGACTATGGCTGCATGAGTCTTCATTCTTCATATATGGGCCTGGGAGTACCTCATCGTATGCAAGCCAATTTTTCATGATACTAGACATCCATTGAAGCCCTATATCTACAGGTACGTAGGTCTTATGACTTAGCCAACGCTGGGTAAGATGGAGCAGTGGTGAGGGTAGCTAGATGACATGGTTGCAATGGTTTGGCAGCCATGGGCAGCGACAGAGGTATGGGATGATGCTAGGCATGAGCTCCCTCACATGTTCTTTTCACATCCTCTGATTGGTCATACTATTTCTATCATTGAGCACTTCCCACTTATATGGGTCTTACGGCAGTTTGGGAGGCCATGGTATGTCTCTCAAGAGTACTATACCTATGCTCGATTCACCAATGAGGTGAAGAAGGGTTGGTAGTTGAGGTTAGACTAGGGAAGATGTATGATTGAGGCACGGGTACCACCAGCTTGGTGGGATTATTTAGTAGGTGTGACCAATGCAGGGATGACACCTACATACAAGAATCACATATTGGCACATCCTTATCTGAGATTCATAGATCTTGTTGCCATGGGCCAATGGGTATAGCAAGTAGCACAGTAGTAGGCAGCCCAGCCACCACCATAATAGTAGGTAGCACAATAATAGCCTACATAGTAGTAGGTTGCACAGTAGTAATGGGTGATCAGACCGAGGGCCAGATAGGTGGACATTCCTACTAGACCAATGGGCATAGATTCAGGTGCAAGCCCCAGTGATACACAAGGAAGATCCACTAGGCAGAGGATTGGAGACTCATCTTAGTAGCCACCTCCTAACAAGGAGGCATAGGTCAAGGACACTGATATGCAGGATTAGGCTGCACAGGATCCACCTGCGAGAGGTCAGGCCACACAATTACAAGAGGCTCTGCAAAAGAGCTGAGAGAGGATCTGGTAGGTGTAGAGAGAGAGATGAATTTCATACACAGGTCATCATGTAGGAGACCCGAGTGGTAGAGAGAGATTGAGGTATCAGAGGGGCTACAGGAGGCATTGGCTAGGGCTCAAATAGAGACCCAATATGAGGTTGCACATGCAGCATACTATTATGCAACATATGTCGATGTAGTGCTAGATTTAGTAGAGCAGGTTCCACCATTTTTAGAATATGTTGGGGCACAGGCAATCCCACAGGGACCACCACCATAGGCACCACCATAGGCACCGCCATAAGGACCACCACCACCTCCTCCACTGGGTGGAAATGGGTAGAATTAGATCTAGGACATATGATGATACATTGATGTATTGCCCCATTTTTTATAGATTGTGCTTGAGTAGCACCATTATTTTGTACACTAAATTTGATCAATATATATATATATATATGAGCTCAACTTTTGGCATCATTGTACTTGTGTATATATTGCTTTAGATTTGTTTATGTGTTATGAGATGTTTCCTATATGATTAGATGAATAGATATGAGACGCACATGATTCCTTTACATATATGCAAATGAATATGCACATGTTTTATTTTATATATGAGTATGCAATGTGAAATGCAATGATAGATGATATATGAATAAATGAAATGTATGATTTGATTTATGCTTATAATGAATGCACATGTAGATGTAGAATGTATGCATATGAGTTTATGGATGCAATGAAAATACAATGGAAATGTAATGTTTATGGTACTAATCATCTCATGCAGGATTTTGCAATATATGATAGGTACTAACCAAAAGAATGTTTGAAGATTGAGAGTGAGGATCAGACACTTATGCAGTCAAGATGAACCAGGGACTAAAGATGAGAACCATCGATGATTGAATCCAGGAGAAGACAATGAAGTAAGCACCAAACTACTATCTCAATACAAGCCTAGAATGAAAATGTAAGCCTAAGATAAATGCAAACCCTAGGACTTGGTTGTTGGACCCATTAGATAATTATCATCATAAAGTTTTTAGTATCAGACGATCACAAGATGTCATACAACCCTCACTAACATTACAATCATGAGAATATGAATATGAAATTAGTCTTAGATTTGTTAGAATGAGGTGTAAGCATTAGGGCACAAGAAGCCAAAATGACCTAAACACCTATTCTTTTTGATTTAGCAAGTTAACATAAGCAATCAAAGCACAGTTGCTAGAATGACCTGAATGTTTCTTGCATAAAAACATGCCAAACACATGAGAGTTCCTCCTTTTTCCAAGTGAATGATAAGAATTTTAAAGGTTCTCGCAATGACCCTTATGTTCACTTCACAGGACGAGCATCAGAAATTTCACTTGTAGCAGAAAGAAGTCACTCAACAGACAAGGAGAAGAACCAACCTCACCAAAGTTTCCATATAAAAGGAGTCAAGGTACACATGGCCATCCAACATGAGATGAAGGCTCTCATAGTGGACACCCATCTTATATAGATTCATTGGATCATTTGAACTAAACTAGCAAACAAAAAATAAGGAAAATATCATGCCCCCAGTCTTCGCATCTCTCGGTCAAGATAGATGTCTTAGAGTTTCTCAAGGAGGAATGATAAACTGAAAAGACAAGCACACAAAAGAAAAGTTCAACGTGCTTTAGAGAGTTACAAATCTAGTTTCATTTTCAATTTCAGCAGATTGATGTCAGATCAAAAGTATACAGCATGAGAAGTCTCAATAGGATGGCGACAGTAGGTAGATGCAGTGAGAACTACTGGTGACTGACGCGAGAGATAGTCTCAAGGAGAAATCAGAGTGCTAAACAAAGTATTAGCAAGTAGACCCAATGAGAACCACTGGTGACTAGTACAAGAGATCCTCAAGGAGAGAGATCTGAGAGTGAAAAAAACATCAGTAGGTAGACGTAGTGAGAACCACTGGTGACTGATGTATGAGGGATTCTCAAGAAGAGAGATTTGAGTGATAGCTAGGTATCAGTAGGTAGACGCAGTGAGAACCACTGGTGATTGATACACAAGAGATCCTCTAGGAGAGAAATCTCAATAATAGCTAGGCATCAGTAGGCAGAGGTAGTGAGAACTACTGGTGATTGATGCAAGGAAAATCCTCTGAAAATGATAGGACAAATCCCCCTAGACTAGGAAGGTTCCCCCAAGTGTGACCAGTTTCAATCCATGTAGAGTCGAGCATAATCTCAAAGATAACTGAGAGTGAGTGCATGAGCTAGTATACTAAAGTAGGAAATGAACTAAAGTAGGAAACAAACTAAAGTAGGAAAGGTGAGAAAGCAAACTACACAAGGCCAAGCGGTGTTGCAATAGGTATAGCATTGGGGAACAAGAGACACCTGTTTACCAGGTTTTCACCATCTTGGCAGAGATTCTATTTTTTCTAGCATGATGCTTGTTTGCCAGGTTTTCATTAATGGCACATTTTTTCTTTTTCAATTTTTTTGTACTTTTCTCTTTTTGATTTTTTTGTATTTTTTCAATTTTCAATTTTTTTTGTATTTTTTAATTTTTCAAATTTTTTTGTACTTTTGTATTTTTTAATTCTTTTTTATTATTATCAAGGCACCTATTTGCCAGGTTTTCACCAAGATAATAGATGAATCAAAGCACCTGTTCGCTAGGTTTTCACTAAAATGATCATTTTTTTCCAGGACATTTTGCAATTTTTAGGATTTTTTCATAATAAAGTATGTACATGAGCACACAAAAAATGTCTCAGCTGTAGAAATGCTTTAGGTGTAAAGCATTGATCAGCTCTTTGAGTTGTTCTCCTTTAGTAGTAGGGAGTTGGTAAGCACCAGACCCAAACGCTATAGTGATAATGTACAGACCAAGCTAGTTTGGTTCAAACTTTCCCTTCTAGATCTGTTGTTGTTGATTCTTGGGGTTCTCTCTTAGGATGAGATCACCCACTTGGAATTCCCTTGGTCTAACCTTCTTATTATAGTGCTTAGAAATTCTTTTCTGGTATGCTCTTAGATGATCAAACACCACTTTTCAATGTTCATCCAGTAACTCTAGCTCTTGTAGCTGAGATATTCTAATATCTTCATCAGTAATGAGGCCCTTTAGAGAGACTCATAATGTAGGAATCTCAACCTCAATAGGCAACACAGCATCTACACCATAAACTAAGGCAAAGGGTGTGGCCCCTATTAGTGTTTGAATGCTTGTTCAATAGGCCCATAAAGCTAGATTAATTTGGAGGTGCCAATCTACCAGATTTGTGAACTGTTATGTGCATGATCTTAAGGATTGTCTTGTTGGAAGCTTATGCCTATCCATTACCCTAAGGATAATAGATCGATGACCAATGTTGAAAGATTCTAAACTTAGTATATAAATCCTTTAGATCCTTTTTCTTGAACTCCCCCCCGTTGTCAGCGATTATTGAGGAGGGTACACCATATCTACAAATGATGTAATTCAGTATAAACTGGGCTACAGATTTGCCATTAGCTATAGTTAGAGGCATTGTCTTGACCCATTTGGTAAAATAATATGTGGCAGTGATAATGAACTTGTGCCCTCTTGAGGAAGAAGGATGAATCTAACCCACCAAATCAAAGGCCCATTGCTGAAACGGCCAGAAATAGATGAAGGGAATGAGCTCCTTGGCAGGAGCATGAATCAAATTTTTGTGAAGCTGACACTATTTGAAAGATTTTGCATATTGTATAGCTTCTTTTTCCATATTCGGCCAATAGTAACCAGCTCTAATAATTTTACAAGCCAATGTCAAGCTGGTTGAATGAGAACCACATATGCCTTCATGCACCTCAGCTAATGCATGTTTGGACTCATCAGATTCTAGACACCTAAGGAGGGTACCATCTATACCTCACCTATACAAGTCATTAGCTACAATAACATAGCGTGAAGCACTATAGATTAGGTGACATTTTTTGTTATGGGTGTAAGTGTCTGGAATAATTTGGTCTTGGAGGTAGGAGTAGATATGATGGTAGTGGGATGAATCATGTCCAATGACTAAACAGATCATCCTAGATTCAAGGGTATTGTAGGCTAGGTAGCGTAATGTCTCCACCAAGAATTCATGTCTGAAGTTATTTTCTGGCATTTTTAGCATGGAGGCAAGAGTAGCCATGGCATCAACTACTTTGTCATCTACTCTTGGAACCTATTGGAAAGTGATATGTGCAAAGTATTTTCTCATATCATCGACCATCTATTTATAAGGCACTAGCTTATCATCTTTTATCTAATAGATATCATTAACCTAATTGATGACCAATTGTGAGTATCCAAAGACTTTAAGTTCATCTACATGCCATTCAATGGTTATCTTCATGCCATTGATTAAAGCTTCATGCTCAGCAATGTTGTTTGTGCAAAGGAACAACATCTTATAAGCCTTTGGTAAAGAGTATCTATGTGGTGTGAAAAATAGTACTCTGGCACCTGACCCTTGCTGGGTGAAAGATCCATCGAAGAACATGTTCCAAGTTTGATGTGTAAGAAGCATTATAGACTCATCTAGAAATTCAATGTTTAATGGTTGATGATACTTGAGAGGAGCTTTTGCCAACTAATCTATAATTGCTTGTCCTTTAATGGCCTTTCTCTCTACATACTCAATGTCAAACTCACTGAGTATCATGACCCATTTTGCCAGTCTACCTATGAGGGAAGCTTTGTTGAGTAAGTACTTTAATGGATCAATTTTAGCAATAAGTCTTGTAGTGTGAGCAAGCATATAGTGATGCAGCTTTTGTGAAGCAAACACCACTACTAAGCAAGCTTTTTCAATGATAGAGTAATTTGCCTCATATGAAACCAGTGTTTTGCTGATGTAATAAATGGCTTGTTCATTTTTATTTTGGTCTTCTTGAGCCAATAGGGCACCTAAAGATGTGTCTTTAGCTGAGATATAAATGATGAGTGGCTTCCCATGAATAGGAGGCATCAAGATTGGTGAGTTTGCAAGATATTGTTTGATCTATGTAAGTCCTCTATCATAGTCTTTGTTCCACTCATAAGTCACACCTTTATGTAGATTTTTGGTGAATGGTTGTGACTTATCAGCTAGTTGTGCAATGAAGTGCCGAATAGATTTTAGTCTACCTTGAAGTCCTCTCATCTAACTAATGTTCTTTGGTGGAGGCATTTCCATGATAGCTTGAACTTTCTTAGGATCTACCTCTATGCCTTTAGCAGATATGATATAACCCAATAGCTTGCCAGAAGTGAAACCAAATGTACACTTTTTTGGGTTGAGCCTCAAACTGAATTGTTCCATTTGATCTAGTATAGGACCCAAATTTGTAAGTTGTTATTTCCATTGCATACTCTTAGCCAAAGTGTCATCTACATAATCTTCCATTGTTTTGTGCATCATTTCATGAAAGATGGTGGTCATAGCCCTTTGATATGTAGCTCCAGCATTTTTAAGGCCAAAGGGCATGACATTTCAATAGAAAGTTCCCCAAGCACACGTGAAAGTAGTCTTTTCTTGGTTTTCTAGTGTGATCTTTATCTGATTGTAACTGGAGAAACCATCCATTAGTGAATACATTTCATAGTCTGTTGTCATATCAACAATCATGTCAATATTGGGTAATGGAAAGTCATCTTTAGGACATGCTTTATTTAGGTCCCAGAAGTCTGTGCAAACTTGAATGGATTTATCATGCTTAGTAATAGGAACAATATTGGAAATCCATTCTACGTAATGAATGGCTCTGATGAAACCAGCTTTGAGAATTTTTTCTAACTCTGCCTTGACTAAGAGTGCCACATGTGAATGCATCTTACAAAGCTTTTGTTTGATAGGCTTAATGCCTAGTGCAATAGATAGATGATGCATGATTAGATTGGGATCCAATTCAGGCATATCAAAGTAAGTCCATGCAAAATTGATTTTCTTGCTTCGAAAGAAACTGGTGAGCTCTTCTTTCTCTTTTGTAGATAATGATTGTTCCAAATGAATAATCTAAGGTGCAGCTTTTGTACCCAAGTTCACTGGTTGGGTTAGCTCAATCAGCACTGATGATCTTTCTTGAAAATGACTAGGAAGTGTATCAAGTATCTTATCCTTGGGTGCCTCAGAGAGGTTTTCACCCTCAAATACGTCTTTTATTTTTATTTTTTTTGGCTTTGACACTACCACAATGTGGTTTTCACCATCAGAGAACCTATTCTTTTTTCTTTTAATTTTATGACTAAGATACTTGATATCAGCTTCATTCATGTTGATAATGTCTTCACTGGTGGAGAACATTACAATTTTGACAGCATTGAGATAACAAGCAAGATTATAGTCATTTTGGAACATAAGGACTTTACTAGATGGAGAGGGAGAGTTCCATTCAATGAGCTCAAGATTTTGGAGTGAAAGAGAAGTGGTAGTTTCAAGTGTGTTCACATTATAGTCATTGAAAGCATGGACGAGTAAGTCAAGACCTAGAGAAATCTCATCCAAAGGTGTGTTTGAGTCCCTTCGAGACATCATGATGGAAGTAGAGGGAATGTTAATGTTAGTGGGATCACACTCGTTCATCCTAACACTAGAGCCCTCACCTACATCGAGAAGGTTTTCATACATATGAACAGCATCTATATCTTTATCAAAATTTGCATCAAATAGAGAATAAAACTCATAGTTATGTGAATCAATGATTCTTGATATGGGAATTCCATCAACACTTGTTGTACCATCTAACTCATTTTCATCTCTTGTAGTATTGATGGTTTTCTATAGTTGATCTTGTTCAAACTGCTCTTGGAAAGATGACAGTATGTACCGTTCACCCTGAAAATCAGGATTGGCAATTTGCATTGCTCTCCACTGGTCGTATGTGAGTAGATGCACTAAAGCGGTGTCATTAGAATCACTATTAGTATCTACTAGATTGATAGGTATAATAGGATCATCTAGTTCTTCAAAGAATATGACAAGATCTGGAGGAATGGGATAGGGAAAGATATCCTTGTCAAAGCTATCCTCTGGATTCTCAAGTGTGGTAATGTCTTCAGATTCTGGCCAAAATTTTGGTTCTGGTAAAAACTTGTTAATCCCTAAATGAAATGGGATTTTCTTGAAGCCTGGACCTATGGTTTCCTTGGCTCGACAACTTGTGGCTTCAATTAGTTCAAGTAAACCATTATCATTCAACCCTATAGGGCCACTCCCTTTATAACCAAAGTGTTTCATGAACTTGAAACCTTCACTATTTGGTTCATGTTCTATATCATGAGCAGGAGTGATTTGTTCAGATGTATTTTTCTCTTTGTAAAGCCAAGCTATAATAGCTCTTTCCTCATCCTCATCTTCTAGTAGTGTTGTGGCCCGTACAAAGCCACCATCAAAGACTATTTGAGGGGAACTGGCAGAGGGTTTATTTCTCTCAGAGGGTTTCTTGTAGGAACATAGAGATGGAGGCAAAGATTCTAATGATAACATAGGTTCTATCTAATACCCCCCCATGCCTATATCTTTGAGCTTCAGAGTCTGTACCATTTCTTTGAGTTTGGCATCATAGAATTCAGTAGACTCTCTATTAGTTGGGACAAAACTATCTACAGATTGTGTGAGTGTGTTGCAAAAATAGTTGGTATTGGCAGGTACTATCACTTCTGCTCCATGGAACTAGAACTTGATACATTGGTGATATGTGGATGGAACTACCTGCATTTCATGGATCCATGGTCTACCCAATAGTATGTTGTATGCAAGAGGAATATCTAGAACTTGATAGATGACATCCCTATCTACAAGTCCAACTTGGATTCAAAGCACAACCAGACCTTTGGATTTGTGTTCTTCTTCATCATATTCCTTAATGGTGGTTTTCTTGTAGACATCTATGCAATCTTCATCATAGCCTAATTGGGTGAGCAGCTTAGTAGAGAAAATATTAAGGCTAGCACCATTGTCAATGAGGATGCGGTGAATGCGCTTTGGGCCTATCATGACTTCTATATGCAAAGGGGCATTGTGCGGATGACTCATAAAATGGTCATCATCTTTAAAGAAAGACAAATAATGTGGTGAGGTTAGGTGACCTACCATGGATTGAAACTGATCAAGATCCAAATATTTTGGGACATTTGCCTCAGTGAGGGCTTTATCAAGATTCTACCTATGAGTAGGTGAGATCTTCAATAGCTCAAAGATAGTGATCTGAACGTTGGTATGTTGCAACTGGTCTAGAATGTTGTAATTAGTACTATTAGGCAAAGGGATCAATTTTGAGTTCTTGTTGGTAGGACCAATAGCAGCTTTATCCGTAGGTTGTTTCGATGCAGATGTAGAAGGGTCAGGACCCTTGATGGTGATCTTCACACGAGATTGGGTAACAACATTCACACAATCCTGAGATGATTCTGGTTTGGAAGAATGAGACACAGGGCCTCACAAGACAAACAAAGTCTTAGGCTTAGGAGCATCCTCGCTCCCATTGATAGTGATCACATCACAATATTCAACCTCCATAGGTTCAATCATGTTAATGACTTTGTCATTGGTACCATATGTGTAGTTAACCTTGTCATTGGCATTCTTGGCCTTGGAATATTCTCCCTTCTCGTGAGGAGGAAAGGGGTCCTTAAACACCTGATGATTTGAGATTTTATTATGACCGCTTACAACAATATCCCCATTATCGACAAAATCTTGGATCTTATGTCTAAGCTAAATGCAGCTAGAAGTCTTATGACCCTTGTTTTGGTGATAATCATAGTATGCAATTTTTTTCCACCAAGAAGGTTGTGGTTGTGGGTCATAGGGATGTAAACTTTCCAAAGGAGCGAGTATCTAGTTTTGCACAAGATTATTATAAACCATGTCAAGGGGTTCTCCTAAGGAAGTAAACTCACACTTGGGTCAAGAGGCCCAAGGTTTGTTTCTAGAAAATCTCAAAGGTGGCTAAGTATCTATTGTAGCCTTCTTAATGGCTTTGGCCACCTATAAACTAGAGGTAAGGTTGAAGATAGACTTTGAACGTTTCAGGGTCACATTTTCAACAACTCCATCATTTACAACATCTTTGTTTTTGTTGACAAACTTACCTTTGTCTTTGTTCGAGGAGGAAGACCTTGTTTTTTATCCTTGTTCAAAGTCAACTCTCCTTTCTTGACCATAAATGCTTCTATTCGCACAACTTGCTTAATCATACTATCAAAAGTTAGGGGACCTTGTAATTGTACTTGATATCCAAAATCTAGGACAAGATTATCTAAGAAGATATCAAGATTTTCAGACTGAGGTAACTTACGAGAATATTTTGTGCAAAGTTGTCTCCACCTCTGGAGAAATGTCAAAAAAGGTTCCCCTTGTCGCTATTTCAAATTACAAAGATCTCAAATATTGACTAGGTGTTGGATATTATGTGAATAATGCTAGAGGAACAAATTAGCAATCTCATCAAAAGTCTTGATACCCATGGGTAGTCGAGAGAACCACTCCATGGTTGACCCACCCAAGCTATGAGGAAAGAGGTGCATGAGGTAAGTCTAATCATGTATGAATTCCATGGATAGAGTGCCAAACTCCCTCAAGTGATCTTGGGGATCAGTAGTACCCAGGTATTTGTCATATTTAGGCAGCTCTACGCCTTTGGGAAAAGGAGGCATGTGAAGACTCTTATCAAATGGGAAAGGAAAAATGCTCTCCATTATGAACTATTGTACTGGTTTATCCTTATCCTTGGCAAGTTGGCTAATTTGGTCTTGCATTTCTTGAATCATCTTTTGCAACTTGGCGGTCTCAGTCTCTTCTTCTTTGGCCACAAGTATCTCTACTTTGAAATCTAGGGGTAACTTGGCTCCTTGTTTAGCCAGTTCTAGAAAATATTTCTCCTTTTCCTCTAGAAGGATGATTTCCATCATTTTGATAAGACCCTTATTGTCTTTTGTAGCATCTATGTCATTTTGGGTTATCGTCTCATCATCATTACCAAGAATTTCCAAAATGCTTGGGGCTTGATCTTGATTCTGGTCATTTTGAGAGTGATAATGATATTGTTGTCGGTCATTTTGAGATTGATCATGACATTGGTAATTTTGAGATTGACTATGATGAGGTTGATCATGAATTTTTCTATATTCACCTTCTGAGAATTAGAATGGGTCTCCCATTTTGCCGATGGGCAAGTTTTCAAAGTGCACAGACTTAGTATGAACATGTGTAGTATTCTGAGAGCTCATGGCAATAGGATCGAAAGATTCAATAGGTTCAAAAGGTTCGATAGGCTTGAAAGGATTAGAAGGGTCGATAGGATTAATAGGATTAATAGGATCAATAGGATTAATTCTAGAAAGTGACCTTCTAGAGTCTTGGTTATCTTCAAACAATGGGTTACGATGGTCTAGAAACAATAAGTTGTAACGCTCTTGGAACATTGGATCTCAATTCGGACTAATGTCTATATGAAATGAACATCTAGCTCTAGGAGATGATGATCGAGATGGGCCCTCTTTCAAGGTAACTGGCAGGATGAACCATGAGGATCCCTCGTAGCACTTAGATTATGTGACGGGTTCAGAATGACCTCTTCCTTGATTATGAGATCTACCTCTACTTTGTCCAATACCATGAATGGGGAATGTGTTGCCACTTATAGTTGTAAAAGTCATAGATAAAGATTAAGTGATCAGGAGGAACTTAGGATTATGCTAGAACTCTATCTCTAGGATAGGGAAAAGAGATAAAAAGTGAAATGCACCGGGCATGAATCACAGAGAGTGTGGCTAGAATAGCTAAGATGTGACTATCGCATCGCAAGGTACACAAGCACAGTAGGATAGGATAGACAATAGAGAGACAATGTGAATTTAAGTAGTAATTGGTCAGTTCTCAACCTGAGACACCTAGTTTCAGATAGTGGATGATAGGAGAACAAGTAGACAAACCCCAGACAAGAATCAGATCAGGCAAAAAGTTGACCAATCAACGGTAAATAGCTCACTATTTTGGAAATCAGGGGACAGTCTCACATGAGGAAGTGAAATCTCACATGAGGAATCGTTGAAATGTGCATGAGAAAGTGTTTTCTTGTGCAAGGAAATGCTCAGGAAGCTGAAATCTCACACCAGAAAAGACCAAAGTTTGATAGATCGACATGATTTTTGAGACAAAGATCAAATTTTGAGACACAACGTGGACTATTCTCTGACAAAATTTCCAATTTTTGGACAGTTTTAGGATAGTTTGAATCAGCAATCTCAGTTTGAATTTTTCAAGCAATCATTTACAATCATAAAGTTTGGACCAAGCAATAGTGAAGCAATCAATAGTCACAAATAGTTCTACCAAGGACAAAGCAACAAAATCATGGGAGTCTTTGACAAGTTTGATCATGTTGGATAGTTTAAGACTCAAAAAAAACACTCAGTTATCCCTATAAATAAAATGGTAGAGAAGACAAAATTCATGCCTCACAACTTATGTGCATGCGTTCACCTCACACAACCATGTCACCCCCTAGAGGGCACCCATGTTTTCAATGTTTCCAAGGACTCAATAATATATATTCAAGGGTTACCCTTGAAGCAAGGTCTAGTGTCATATACCACCTTCAAATGTCTAGGTGCATGCCTATGGTGAGAATCTAGGGGAGAGATTCTTCCCCCTCCCTGCGCAAAGATTGTGTCTCCTTTTGGAGGTGATCCGGGTAGGCAACCAACTAAGAGAGTGTTTAGTGGGCTTCCATTCACACTAACCTTTGGTGCCCCCGATACAGGGCTAGGGCCTCACAGCCACACTAACACCTAAAATTCATACACCCTTGCAAGAATGGCTAGGAGTGGCACTGCTCGGTACAACAGACAGAGCTTTCTCAAGATGATAGTCAAAATCTAGAGAAAGAATCTAACATGGCTTTGGAGTATTTAGACTTAACAAGGCTTTCTTTATTATAGTGAGGTGGAATCACTAGCAATAGGTGTGTACTCACTTGGGTCATTCTTAGAGGTTCAACTTCTGGCAAGCCCTCTAAAGGTGACACGAACTTTGGCTTGGATCCAAGGGTCAGATTTTCTAATTCTCTCAAAGAGAGAAGAGCATACTTCTCTACCTCTTCACCTTACCCAAAAACACAAGACATGTCTATCACCAAGCTAACTCCTCTTCAACCAATCCACAAGCTTTTGGGTTTTTGGTTCTCTCAAAGAGAGAAGAGCATAATCCCCTAACAAATGGATGTGCTAAAGATTCGTTACCTTTCCTTGCTTCCCTAGGTATCTATCATGCTAGAAAAATCTAGGTCTCAGATTCATCCATGGGTATCACTTCCATGTAATGAAGATCCTATTACCCTGTCATGCTATCAAGACCCTTAAGAAATATTCACAAGGCCCTAATTATACTATGTGAATAAAGCAAAAAAAAAAGCAGAATGTTTCAGAATATATTTGACAACTGTCCTGCAAGAAAATTATCAGTATGTTATGTCTTGGTCAAGCGTCCTGCAGCCCACTATAATGCTATCAGAAAAATAGAGATATAAAAAATATTAGCATGTAATAATGTTAGGAAACAATGCAGGAAATTTTTAGAAACTGAAAAAAAAAATTAAAAACTGATGGCAAGTCTCACGCAAGGAAGTACAATGCTTTACATGAGAAAGTACTGTGTTGCATGCAAGAAAGTGCTACTAATAGAAAACCTTCACATGACATAGTCATAAAGCTCATGCAAGATTCTGTACTTAGTTGTACGGACCGTACGGATAGAGCTTTAAATTATTGTTAGAAAACTTTCGAGGGTGAGGCCAGAAATGATTTTTTTGCCCCATGGTGGGTGCCAAAATGTTTATAACTGAATATGGACCTTGAATTCAGCCATAGACCTCAACATGGTCATTTCTCAATGATCATATACAAAGATGAACATGAATTTTCCACTTCACACATCAATTTAATCGACTTGTCACCTCCTATTTAGATGGGGTTTGAATTTACTCACAGAATTGAGAGCCCAACAACCATAGACCAAGCTAAAATGGAGAATTTAAATGCTAAAAAAAATGATTGTAGATGAAATTAATTAAGCTAAAATTAGAATGCAATTGTAATTTAAGATTGAGAATGCAAATCAATCTAAGAAGCTTGAAATGAAATGAGAATTAAACTAAGATTATAATAAGTAAACTAGATTAAAGATGAGAGTGCAAGATTATGCTAAGAAATTGAAACTATTCTAAATATGTAATGTGAAAAGCTTAGTCAATATGAAAATGAGACAACAATTCGACAGAGTTTTAGTGCTCAAAAATTACCTCTTCAAATGAGGAATGAGAGGTTCATAATATAGAAGACCCGAGGTGGAGACTGAAGATTTTCTTCCAAAGAAATGGTCATCTCTTCATCTCCTTGGTGGGAGGTGAAACAATTTGGAGAGAATTATCTAATTAATTAAATGAAATATTGCCACATGGGTGGCTTTTTGAATTATTTGAATTATTAAATCCAAATGAGAGTATTTCATTTAAAGAACTAAATAACTATTTAATCCCTTTATGTGTATTAGCTAAAGGGGGTGGAATTAATTTAATTAAAGCACTAGGACTTTAGAATTTAATTAATTAATCATAGGGATGATTTAGCCAATAAATGTTGATGTATTTAGGAATTAAATATAGTGTATGATTAATGCAAATTTGAGGTTTTCTGGATTTGATACCAAGTCAAATAAAGTTAATTAGGAGAAAGAATTTCCTAGTACAATAGGACTTTGATGATGCAGAAATTTTGAAGGAATGCACCAAAATTGATTAGAATTGTAAGGTGCCAATTTTGGGGTATTATAGTTTCTTCACTATCATGTGGCTTGTCAAAAAGAAGTAACTAACCTTTAGTTGCTACCTCAATCGATATACTCTCAGATGATCTAGCATCATCGAAAAATTTCTTAACTAGATTTGTCATCATCTCCTTTGACTTCTTTATAATTTTACTGATGACTAGGTCTATTTTAATTCTTGTCTTGGCCTCTTCATAAGTTCCAAACATATCTGCTTTAGGATCCTTAGGCTCAGCCAATAAATCCTTTATTTATTTAGAAGCATAATCAATATCTATTTCATATCCCATGGGGGCTAACCATTTTCTTCTTGGCTCCACAACCTTAATCAAAGTATGATTGGTGTCAACTAGAAAGCAAATTTCATGTTCGTAGTCTTCAACTAGTTGCCTTGGAATTATGCTCTAAGAATTCATTCTACCTTTGAATTGTTCAAAATAGTTATCTACTACACTGTTAAAATTTTCTCCCAAGTTCTTAATCAAATCTATAATTTGAACTGTGACTAGCTTGTCAGTTGACCATTCCACATTACCGACTGATGGGAAAAATCTTTACACATAAAAGAATATGCAAACTAGCAGGGACTCAAACTTACATGTATTTGACTTTGCTGACCAGATTGTCTTCATGTTCTCTTCAATCTGCTTCAAAAGAAGCTCGATGAGGTCCAACTGAAAACCTTTCTTAACCATTTTGAAAGCTATGTTAACCGCTCCACATGGTACATTGTTCAGTCTACTTGACTCATAGATCTTGTAACTGATGACATGAGATGTGAATTTTATCTCGAGGTCTTTGATTGTGCTTATCTTCATAGCTCAGTCATCTCATTCATCTCATGTGTTCTTTTCAATTTCAGCCCTCGGTGCACTACGAAGTGCTTTTGTCTTGTCAATGGTAGGATATCCGGTGACAATATGAATAATGTTCTTAGTGATTTTAAAGGGCTCATCCAACCATAACTTTCCATCGTGGAACCGACTAAGAACAACCCTAATCCACTCATTCTTGAAGTTGTTCAAAAATTATAGGGCATTCAGCAGTCCTTTTACTTCCTGTTGCATATGATCAGATTTCAGTTTTCCATCTTCTCCACACAACTTCTGATAGGCTGCATACATTTCAAAATTACCAATTTCCCCAATTTTGCAATGGATGTATGAGTGCACATCCTCAACTAGTAAAACCCTAGGTGGTATTCTTGAGAAATCTCCCATTTGGTCAATTTGGGATGTAACTTTAGGATGAAGTTTTTATTTGGGCTCATCACATGTTACAGAAATTATAAGATAAATGTCTTCCTCCTCTGCAAACTTAGATTTGTTTATCTTTGATGTAGCTGCCATAGTTTCTTGTTTTAGGGTTTTGGTAAGTAACAAATGAACAGCTCGATGATAACAATACTTACTCAAAAATGATGATGAAATCACTTGGAAGACTTTGAAACTACGCTCAAATGCTTTGGACATCCTTTTCTCAAAATTTCTCTAGAAACTCTTCACTCTTTGTAAACACTAGTGAAAAATGAACTAAGTTCATCACATATTTATAGATTTTTCATATTTTTGCTCAAACCTTTTTGTAATAAATGCTTGACCTAATCACAGCTCGATGACAACTATCAAACTTTATGTGTACCACAAAATACCAATAGCTTAGTTAACATGTAAATTTCCACTTGGTTAATACTGATACTTGGTTAATCTTGCATAGTAGTCACCGACTGGTAACTTCTCACTCAGTCTAACATATACCGACTGTAAACTCTTTAAAGTTCAAAACTTGTGAAACCATAATGCATCTTAATTTATGTGGATTTGGTATGTGCGCATCTAACATCAGGAATTGTATGAAAAATATGATCAACTTGAATTATCAGTTCCATACATACCTTTTTCATCTTAGGTGGAGGTGTCGATGTCACCCAATCCAATGGATTAGATTTCACCGATTGCATTACTTGACTAAGCATTATCATTTGATGCTTTTCTCCACATAGTGTTTCTTATCCTTTGTATGTCTTCAATTGTATTTCCATTTTCAAAGATTTGTGTTTCTGGTGCTCAGTCTCTACAATCTTTACTTAGGTGACCGACTTTGTGACAATGTAAACATGCCATACCATTTCTTATCCAGCTTCAAGATTTTCCTTCCCATCTCTTCCTCATGAAATTAGCTTTAATATGACCATATCTACCACATGTTGTTTAGTTAAACCATGTGTTATAATCCCAAGTGTAAGCATTACCTTATCTTCTTGGTTGATAGGTTTTTTCTTGTCCTTTCGGTGTCCATACTTTCTTCATCTTTGTTCTACATTCTTGTGAGGTGTGTCCATGCATGTTGCAAGTGTAATAGTGTTTCTCCATGTAGGGTTTGTTAGGATTCCTATTCAAATTTGATCTACATTCATGTGCTTGATGTCCAAACTTGTTACAACTATAATAATGACCATTAAATTTAGGAGTGATTTTAGGTTTACCTTGTGCTTTACTCCTACAAACATTTGAGGTGTGGCCTAGTTTACCATAGTGATAACATGTCATCTTGTTAGGTCTTTGACTCTTGTAGGTGTTCATCTTCTCAGCTTGCTTAGATGATTCTCCTTCCTTGGTGTAGCCTAATCTAGTAGTGCTTCCAAGTTCTCTTTGACTAAATAGAAAATCATCAATTTTCTTGGAACTATCTTCAGCCTTTTTCATCATCTCATTATGTTGTTGCTGCATTTTCATTGCATTTCTTAGTTTTTCATTTTCTTCTCTAAGTTCACCAATGTCTTCAAGTTCCTTTTTCAATTCACCATTCACTCAGTTGACCTCCTGATTTACAATAACCATCTGATTTATCATTTCAAAATTATGCTCGGTAAGTCTCAATATCTCAGATTCCTTCTCATGTAATTTTTCAATCATTTGTCTTTTATCTTCAATAGCTAGGTTTCTTTCTTGTTCATCTTGTCTACAATTGTTCATCACATCAACCATTCTTACCATATGTGCTTCTTGACCAATTTGTAGGGCTTTAACTTGTTCAATGAGGTGAAGATTTTTCTCAAATAAATCAAAAATTACACTTTCAGAAATGTCAGATATACTGCCTAAAATGGATCCAATATTCTCAAATGGTTCATCAATATATTCTTCATGATAGTTAGTTTCACATTGCCGAATAGCCATGTCCTTTCTCTGAACTAGTAAATTTTTCAACTCATCCTTAGCTTGCTTGTATTTCTCAACAAGGATATGCATCTGAATCTTTTGATTCTCTATAGTCTTTTCCAACTTGTATCTCTCCATGTTTAGATCTTTCATCTTCATTGGTTAAACCTTCCAATAAGAGATCTAGCTCTAATACCAATTGTTGGAATGGAAAGATAAGGGACTAAGAGGGGGGTGAATCAGTGCCCTCAATAACTTTTAACTAAATATTCAATCTTTAAATAGTAGTATCTAATCTATCTAATTGAATCCATTGTTTACAACATTAATTCAATTTACTTGGTAAATGTAAAGTGCATGAAAACAAAAAATAAATCAATCACATAACACAAGTATTTTGGTTACGCAAAAACCCTTGTTAGAAGGTAAAAACTACGGTGGAGATGACACCCACAAATTCTTCACTACTGCAGATAATAAAGTATGTCAGTTAAGGCTACAAGTTGTGATCACTTTTGGTGATCTTACCCTATTAGGAGTAACAATCAAATCGACTAGATCTACCCTGTTAAAGGATTTAAACAATACTACTTGACTGTGTACGAGATTTACAAATAGACTGTTAAGTATACTCTATTAGGAGCTTTTACTAACTCTGTTACAATGATTAGAAAATAACAAAAATGTATCTGTAAATGATAACTATACTTTTTATGAATCAGATCTATGATATACTGAATGAATATAACTTTTATGTGAAGTAAACTGTCCACTGATTTGCTCAGTAGCCTTCAATGTTTCTGAATAAACTGAATGTTTTGATAACTATTATGTCATGAAAACCTTTTCTAAATTCAAATGTCTTGAGGTGTAGCTACTGCTTTAAGATCTCTCTTTCATATTCCAAAATGATATCAATTAAAAATATATAGAAAATTGCATGACCTAATTAGGTTTACATCTATTGGATACAATTGTCTAAAGGAGATTGTTGGATTAATTGTGTGTTTTCTTTGATGTCACACAAATGTCATATCATTTACCAAGTTCATTCAGTCAGCAAAGAAGTTCCCAGTATTTACCGAGCTCAGTCGGTCTGCAGGCGGTTTTTAGTATCTACCGAGATATTTTGGGCGTCAAAGAAAATATGGTAGAAAATAGTGTTAACCGAGCTTCCATGGTTATCAAAGGAAAGTTAGTGTTTATTGAGTTCACTCGGTCTCCAAAGGATGTTACATAATTTGCAATGCTTACCGAGTTCTCTCGGTCACCAAAGGAAATCTCTTCAGATTAGTGTTTATCGAGCAAGGTCGGCCCAGTGAAGGAATTTGTTATTTTGAGAAATAAAGTTTGTTTATTCCAGCCGACTATTGTAATGATTAGTAATGTTATTAGTGCTGACTTGACAATCTAAATGGACAATCCGAATGGTATATATAGAAGGTCAAGTTGTGAATTAAAAAGTGTGCAAGTGAAAAGAAGGAAAGTGTGAGCAAATTTTGAAGGATGATTAGATATCCTTGAAGAGTAGCAGAGATATATTTGATCAGAAAGGATCTAGTGAAGTAGAATAGAGATTTGTAATCAGCAATTCAGTTGTATCATTATTCAAGTCACTTCATTGTTACTTTCTTACCATTGTAGCAATGATTTCAAAATCTCCTAACTGAGTTGGTTTAATAGCCATTTTGTAAATCCTCTAACAAGGTGACAGTTCTATTGAATTATTTTGAGACCTCTTACAAGGCCACTCCTAATAGGGTGATTAAATCCTCTAACAAGGTCACACCTAACAATCTATTTTGTAACCTTTAACCGGGTTGGCTCTTAACAGGGCTCACTTCAGAAGAGTGAAAAGTAGTAACTAGTTACATTGGTGGTTTTTCCCATATTGGGTTTCCATGTTAAATCTAGTGTCTCTTGTGTTCATGATACTTTCTTTATTCATTTATGTTAATCACTGATGAATGCTTAAGAGCAGTTATAATTAATACTCACTACAATAACTGATCTTTTAGTATAACAGTAGTAAATGATTTAATAAAACATCTAAGGGATCTGTGGTAATATTTTTGTGGTTAACTGATTCACCCCCCCCCCCCTCTCAGTTACTCCATCTATATTTCCAACAATTGGTATCAGAGCTTGTGGTGCTTGCAGGAAGGGTTTCAAGGACCTAAGCTAAAGATTAGGATGTCTTACAAGAGAGAAATTCCAAGGCTTAACAGAGATAACTTTTCTGCTTGGCAAGGTCTCATGAGACTTCATCTAGCTTCCATTGGTGATTCAGGATGCAAATATATTGATCAAGAATATACAGTTCCTACTAGCACATTAACTGTTGAAGACATTGCAGAGAAAAAGAACCATAACACCATGATGATAGACATTGCATCAGTTCTTAGCTATGAAGAATTTGATGAGATCAAAGACTACACAACTACTTATGAAATGTGGAACAAGCTGAAGAAAATTTATGGTGGTGATGACAATGTGAAGAGAGCCAAAGCAGAAAGCCTAAGAGGATAGTTTGATCAGATGAAGATGAAAGAAGATGAAAACATTGCAAAATACATTGAAAGAGGAATCAAAAGATAGGTATCAGCCCCAAGAACTCCTAAGTAGAATGGAATAGCTGAAAGAAGGAATAGATCTATCATGGATTGTGAAAGGACTCTAATGATTGAAAAGAACATTGCTATGAAATACTGGAAGGAAGCTATTAGCACTGCAGTTCATACCTTGAACCGAGTAAAGTTGAGGAAAGACACATTCAAAACTCCTTATGAGTTATGGTATGGCTATAAACCCAATGTAAGTTACCTGAAAGTATTTGGTAGTAAATGTTACATCTTAAAAGAATCTAGAAAAGGAAAATTTGATGTAAAAAGTGATGAAGGAATATTTTTGGGATATTCTTGCAAAAGTAAAGCATATAGATGTCTGAATTTGTCTACTCACAAAATCATAGAAAGTGCACATGTGAAAGTTGATGAGTTTGCAGAAAAGACTGAAGAAGAAAGCAAAAAGGAACCAGAGGATTACAAAAGATTTTTTTTCATTGAACCTGATACATTGCTAGACACATCTGTCAATAAGGAAACTACATCTACGGAGCCCAGTACAATAACCGAGTCACAAGAAGAAGTTCAAACCGAGTCACAAGAAATTGAGTCTCAGCCTAAAGCTACCGAGAAAATATCTATCGAGCCTGAGCAAACTGAACCTGAAGATGAAATTCAAGAAAATGACAATATAACTCATTCAAGAGGCAAGGAACCTGTATTGGCCAAGTATGTCAAGAAGCATCATACACCAGATCAGATTATTGGAAACAAATCAAATGGTACTATGACAAGAAGTAAACTGAAAGATACATGTTTACTTGCTGATTTTGAACCTAGAAATATTAAAAATGCATTGGAAAATGAAAGTTGGATTGAGGCTATGAATGAAGAAATAGAACAAATACAGAAAAACAAGACATGGACTCTTGTACCTAGGCCTAAAGACAAAAATGTAATTGGAATGAAATGGGTATTGAGAAACAAGCTGAATGAAGATGGTCAAGTATCTAGAAACAAAGCTAGATTAGTGTGTAAAGGGTATTCTCAAGAAGAAGGTATAGATTATGGAGAGACTTTTTCTCCTATTGCAAGATTAGAAGGTGTAAGAACTCTACTTGCATATGCAGCACATAAAGGATTTAAGGTATATCAGATGGATGTAAAATCTACATTTCTCAATGGTATTCTTGATGAAGAAGTCTACATTGAGCAACCTGAAGGTTTTATTGATCCAGACAAAAAGGATATGGTCTGCAAGTTACACAAAGCATTTTATGGCCTAAAACAAGCCCCTAGAGCATGGTATGAAAGATTACATAACTATCTTATTCAGATTGGTTTCAAAAGAGCTAATGATAACAATAGTTTATACATCAAAGAAGGACCAGATAATAGAATTGTTTTGGTAGAAATATTTGTGGATGATACTATGTTTACAAGGAATGATGATCAATGCAAAGAATTTTCAGAGAAAATGAACAAAGAATTTGAAATGTCTATGTTTGGTCAGATAAAGTTTTTTGTTGGTCTTCAAATTCAGCAGAGCAAGAATGGTATCTACATTACTCAGTCTAAATACATCAAGGAAATACTTAAGAAGTTTGGTATGGAAGATGCAAAACTAGTTGGTACACCCATGTGTACAGGACTAAAGCTTACAAAAGATGATGATTCAAAAGAAGTAGATCAGACCTTATACAGATCAATGATTGGAAAATTATAGTATGTAGTTCATACAAGGCCTGATATTGCCTTAGCAGTTGGTATTGTAGCAAGATTCTCAGCAAAACCCAGAGAAAATCATATGATGGCAATCAAAAGAATCTTGAGATACTTGAAAGGAACTGAAGATTATGGCTTGTGGTATAAATTTGGAGGCAATTTGGACTTAAAAGTGTTTACTGATGCTGATTGGGTAGGAAACATTGATGATAGAAAGAGTACAAGTGGTGGAGGATTCTTTCTTGGCAAGAGGTTGGTATCTTGGACTAGTAAAAATCAAAATTGCACATCCCAATCCACAGTAGAAGCAAAATAAGTTGTTGCAGCAGTAAACTACTCTAATATTGTTTGGTTCAAACAGTTATTGGAAGGCATGAAAGTTGAGATCAAAGAACCAGTTGCTATGTTTTGTGATAATAAAAGTGCAATAAATATTTCAAAGAATCCAGTAATGCATTCCAAAACCAAACATATTGCTATAAAATATCGCTTTGTCAGAGAATTGGTGTAGGACAAGGGAATCAGATTGGAATATGTTCATACAAAAGAACAAATTGTAGATATCTTCACCAAGACACTACCTAAGGATGCATTCTTGTATCTAAGAGGTAAGTTAGGGGTCATTCCCCTATCTGAGGCTCACTAAATGAAGTTTTAGTGATGCATCAACCAGAGCATATTGAAGATTAGTCAGTTGATGTAGCTTAGTCAAGGAATCATTGCATATGAATCAGTACTCAAGGTACATTGCTATTCACCTAGTATGTGTTGTCTTTGGCATGTGTTGTCAAAGAGGGAGAGTTTGTTGTCATACTTCAAGAAATTTCTTAAGATTTCTAAGAGTTTTCTTGGAGAGTTTTTAGTCAGAAAGAGAAGTTTGCTGACAGAGGGAGTTCTCATAGATGAGAATCAAAATGAAGCTAAGGATATGTTCCTTACTCTATGTTTTCTATGAAATTTCATTGTGCTATGACATGTTGTGTTGCCATCAATGCCAAAGAGGGAGATTGTTGGATACAATTGTCTGAAGGAGATTGTTGGATTAATTGTGTGTTTTCTTTGATGTCACACAAATGTCATATCATTTACTAAGCTTATTCAGTTAGCAAAGCAGTTCCCAGTATTTACCGAGCTCAGTCGATCTGCAGGTAGTTTTTAGTATCTACTGAGATATTTAGGGCATCAAAGAAAATATGGCAGAAAATAGTGTTAACCGAGCTTCCATGGTTATCAAAGGAAAGTTAGTGTTTACTAAGTTCACTCAGTCTCCAAAGGATGTTACATAATTCACAGTGCTTACCGAGTTCTCTCGGTCACCAAAGGAAATCTCTTCAGATTAGTGTTTACCAAGCAAGGTCGGCCCAGTGAAGGAATTTGTTATTTTGAGAAATAAATTTTGTTTATTCCAACTGACTTTTGTAATGATTAGTAATGTTATTAGTGCTGACTTGACAATCTGAATGGACAATCCAAATGGTATATATAGAAGGTCAAGTTGTGAATTAAAAAGTGTGCAAGTGAAAAGAAGGAAAGTGTGAGCAAATTTTGAAGGATGATTAGATATCCTTGAAGAGCAGCAGAGATATATTTGATCAGAAAGGATCTAGTGAAGTAGAACAAAGATCTGTAATCAAAAATTCAGTTGCATCATTATTCAGGTCACTTCATTGTTACTTTCTTACCATTGTAGCAGTGATTTCAAAATCTCCTAACCGAGTTGGTTTAACAGCCATTTTGTAAATCCTCTAACAAGGTGACAGTTCTATTGAATTGTTTCAAGACCTCTTACAAGGCCACTCCTAATAGGGTGATTAAATCCTCTAAAAAGGTCACACATAATAGTGTGTTTTGTAACCTTTAACCGGGTTGGCTCCTAACAGGGCTCACTTCAGAAGAGTGAAAAATAGTAACTAGTTACATTGGTGGTTTTTCCCATATTGGGTTTCCACGTTAAATCTGGTATCTCTTGTGTTCATGATACTTTCTTTATTCATGTATGTTAATCACTGATGAATGCTTAAGAACAATTATAATTAATACTCACTACAATAACTAAGCGTTCAGTATAACAATAGTAAATGATTTAATAAAACATCTAAGGGATCTATGGTAATATTTTTGTGGTTAACTTTCACCCCCCCCTCTTAGTTACTCCATCTATATTTCCAATAACATCATCTTAGGAAAACCTAAGATCTACGGTGTACAAAATTGACCTAGATCTAGCTTTACATAGGAATCATCATTATATTTAATGATTACATCTACAATAAATAATTCGCAATCTTGGTAAAATGTTTTATGAATCTATGTAACCATTTACATAGGTAGATGTGTCATTACTAATTACTATGTCATTTCCTGGATTGCTCGATAAACACAGCCTTTCCTACTCGATGAATATATTGGCGCTCGGTGCCCAGTCTACTTGGTGTTTATTGATGCTCAATGCTTGGTTCACTCTGATGCTCAGTAAATATGCTCTTGTGCCCAGTTAAAAAAATTTATTGTTAACTCTCGGTTATACCTTGTGTTAGCTTGGTATGAGGACTTGATTGATTAACCGACTAGCATATTGTAGCTTGATGTTCTTCCTTTTACCAACTGATCAACTTAGATAACCAACTGATTCTAAATTGATACTAATGACAACATCTAATGCTCAAAATAGAGATAACAACCTATTCTATGAAATCTATTACTTGTCTACATTTCAACAAAAAAAATATCATTGGGGGTTTTGTTAGCACAAAAAGATGAAAATGGAAAAGAAAAATCCATCTACTACATTAGCATAACTTTGGTAAAATATGAGCTAATTTACACATTCATAGAAATGGCATGCCTAGAAATGGTTTTTTCTTCCCAAAAACTACATCATTATATGTTAGCACACAAGATCAAGCTCATAGAAAAGATAGACCCTCTCAAGTATCTTCTTATAAAAATAGCCCTAATTGGTACATTAGCTAAATGGGTCATGATATTAAGTGAATTTGATATTGAATATGTGGATCAAAGGCCAATCAAAGGGAAAGTGATATATGGTCAATTAGTAGAGGCTCCTTTAACAAGTGATGAACCTATTCAAGTAGAATTTCTAGATGCAAACATCCTAAATGTTCAAGCAAAAACATAGAATCCTTATTTTGATGAGTCATATACTCAACATGGCTCAGGGGAAGGCATGCTCCTCATAACTCCCAAAGGACACACAATTACACAATATTACAAACTCCTATTTCCATGTGCAAAAAATATAGCAGAGTATGAAGAATTAGTAATTGGCATCAAGATAGTATTAGAGTGGAGAGTTACCGAACTATAAATATATGGAGATTCTCAACTAGTCATCAACCATATCAATTATGATTATCAACTAAAGGACAAGAAACTAATGCCTTATAAGAAGATGATTTATGATCTCAATAAATAATTTATTGTGGTAAATTTTGAAAAAATCTCAAAAAGTGAAAATAAAGCAATAGGCGCAATGGCTACCCTAGCCTCTCTTCTACAAGTATCTAATCAAAACACTAAATATGAATTATTGGTGGAAGAATTAGTGAAACCCATTTATGACTTACCTAAATCCCAAATAATTTGCCTCCTTGTGGGTCATGATTTCCCTTGGTACGGTCCTATTTATACCTATCTCAAAGATAATATAGATTACCCATGGATAAATCTCAAAACCAAAAAAGAAATTTTATCTAACAAGCCTCGAGATATACCCTTTTAGCTGAGATATACTTCTTAGATTTCTAGAGAGGGAGGAATCAAAAACTACTTTACAAGATATTCATGAGGGAATCTAAGGGTCACATTCAAGTGGGTTTACCTTAGAAAATAAACTTCTTAGGATGGGGTACTATTGGCCAAGTATGGAAAAATATGCTTTTTAGTTTGTTAAGATATGTCAAAATTTCCAATATCATGGGAATTTGGTACACGTGCCAAAACAAGAGTACATCCTTTGAGCACACCTTGGCCCTTTTATCAATGGAGATTTAATTTAATAGGAATGATATATCCACCTTCACCTAATGATCACAAGTACATAATAACCACAATTAAATATTCTACCAAATGGTTTGAGGTTGTGCCTTTAACAATTGCAATAGGGAAACAAATTTATATGTTCATTTTGAACCACATCATTTTTAGATATGGTATCCCACATGCCCTAATAAAGGAAAATGGAAAGTAGTTTAAGAATAAGGATATTGATGAATTATACAATAAATTCCACATCATACACCATTCTTTCACAATTTATTATCCTCAAGGAATTGGTCAAAATGAGGCTTCAAACAAAAATATCCATGAAATTCTAAATAAAATAGTTGATAAATCATAAAAAGATTGGCACATTCAATTGAATCCAGCATTATGGGCCTATAGAAAAAGTATTAGAACACCTATGAGAGAAACACACTTTTCCATTGGTTATGGAGATGAAGTAGTCTTTCCCTTAGAGGTAGAAACCTCATCTTTGAGGGTCTCTTTACATGGCTTATTGACAGAAGAGGACTATAGAGTATCCAGGTTACAAAAAATTGAGTTACTTGAAGAAAATAAAACACAAGCTTTTGAACATCTCAAGGTCTATCAAAAGAGGATGTCAAGAAATCACAATAAAAAGATCAACCCCAGAGAGTTTCAAATTGGATATCTAGTCCTAAGAGAAAACCCTAAGAACCAACAATATAGGGAAAAGAAAGGGAAATTTGGGGCAAATTGGTTGGGACCTTTTTTTGTAATATCTTCATATGGAATGGGAACATACAAACTAGCTAATTGTGGTGGAGAATAATTTCAAGAGCCCATCAATAACATCCACTTAAAGAGGTTTTATACCTAATAAGATGAAAGTGTATAAGATGAAAGAGTATCATATGAGAGAGTTGTTAGAAATAGGGAATACTAAGAGGGGGGGTGAATCAGTATTCTACAAACTTTTACTTTTGCCCAATTATGGATATAACAGATTAACTTGATACATGCATAACATAGTAAACTAAAGAATATGCATAACAGTAAAGCAAATGAACTCATAACACATTATTTGTTCTCGAGGAAACCCTGGCCAAGGGAAAACCCTGGTGGTGATGGTACCCAGAAAGATTCACTAATCAAAAGTATCCTGTTAAGGATGTTGACCCTGTTAGGAGCCTATTACATGCATAAAGTGTCTCAGTCCTAATTAAGGGACTTTAGGCCTTGTTAGAAGCCTCAACCCTTCTAAGATTTGGTAGTACAAAATATGATTACTAGATGAGCCCACTGCCCAAACAAGTAATGTACAATGATTACTGATTACAAAATATGGCAAGGTACATAACCTTATACTTCTTGCTTTTCTTTCACAACTTCACATCAATATCTCTTCACTTATATGTTCACTATACCATCTATATCATTACAATTACTTCTTCGCATTTACATATGCCTTATATTTATACAAGTTATTAAGACTAATAACTCTTACAGTGGGCTTGACAAAAGCATTATACAAAATACATATTTACCCAAGGGGGTTAACATCTAGGATTTCATCCCTTTATATTGTTAAGACATTATTTTGATAAACAAAATAATCGCTTAACTCTTTACCAATTCTATCTTCATATATTGTCCTATCGGCTTGATGTTGTCTCTAGTAAAACTATCATAACTTCTTTTATACATGCCATACTAACTTGCACTCTTAGGTGAGTCTTCTATAGTCATCATAGTATCTATGTTGAAGTGTGCAAGCATTGAAATTACTCCAATCATCATCACTGATCAAAACTATCTCTGGCTACACTGGAAAAAACATTGTCTCATACTTAGACAATTTTGTTTTATGCTTTGTCATACTTGCTCTCTATCATATGAGATCTGCATGTAAATCATATGTTTCCATAATGACAACATCTAACTATCTAACTTAGCCAAATTTCCAACAATCTCCCCCTTTTTCGTTGGTGGCAACATATGAGAAAATTGGCTAAGTCATAACACTTCAAAAACTCAAAATTGTGGCCATAACAAAAGTATATATTCACTGCCCTTATAACTCCATATATCTTAACTATATCTTGTACTCCCCCTAATAATATACATCCTTATCATATATAACAATTTTCTACTAAATATCTCCTCCCCTTTGACAACAATGACAAAAAGAAAGGGTTCCAAAACTGTGTTCAAAAGAAAATGTGTATACCTTGATTCAATATTATAGAGCCGATAGGCTTGCAACACAATCTACAAAATTTATCTTGATGCTCTCTATCTCCTTCTCCCATGCCTTCTTAATGGAGTCTATAATAGTGAGTAGTGCACACAATCCATAAGATGCTATTTCACAGGCTTAAAGGTTTTCAAAACTAAACTTCTGAAAAGATGTCTTCGATGAAAGACATTCTTCCAATTGTCCTTCAACAATGCTTAACTTAATGGAAATATTCTCTCTTAGAAGAGAGAATCTTTTCAATTTCATGTCCTTGTCATCAAATAGAATCCTTATTTCATCATTAATCTTGTTGTTTCTCTTCTCAATGTCCAATATCTTCACATTGGGGCTGGCTAGAAGATTTACCTTTGTTTGAATCTTTGCTTCTTTGGCCTTAATCTTTTGAATTTCTTCTGATACAAGATTCTTGGATTTTGTACACTGAATGTAAAAAGTTTTACCTCTGTCCAAGTTCCTTCTCAAGTCTTTTATACAAATATCTAGGCTATTAATGTCATTCCTGATATTCTGACTTATGTCTAGAAGTAATTTGGCCTCACAGGCTACTTGTGCCTTCACTTTAGCTATGTCAGATAAGTTAGTAAACTCATCATCATCAAATACATTCATAACTTTCTTAGCTTTTCAACTTCTCTATTATTTCCTTCAGTGATCCTTCAAGGCTTTTCACCTTCTTATTCTTCCCAATTATTTTGTTCAGAGATGTGATCAATTCCATCTAATCATCATCATCAACTTCTTTTCCAAAGCTTTCAAATATAGATCCAATCTGTGATTTCTTTACAGTCTTAGGTGTAAGATTGATTTCTTCTTGACTAGGGGCTTCTAATTGTTTCTCTATTTCCTTTTCTTCTTCAATCCTTGAATCTCTCCTCTCTTCTTCTCTAGCATTGTCCTGCTCTTCAAAAGATGAATTGTCAACAATGTTTTCAAGATTCTTGAAAGGGTTATCATCACTATCTAAAGTGATCTTAGTTCCTTCCACGTGCATTGACTCATCTTCAATGTTTATAGCTAGTGGAGAGGGAATTCTTTGATGTTCAGCTTCCTTATCTTGCTCCATTTGTCCTGCTGCACTAGAGTGTCTTTCAACACTAGATGTCATTACTTTGACTATTTCTTGCTCTGTTTCTCTATTGATCTCTTCATAATTTCCTCCCATAATCTGAATGGTTATTTTCTTTTTTCTCAGATAGGTGTTCGGTTCTTTCATGATCTCCTTGAAATGTTCTTCATCTTTAACATCACATAATTTTCTTACAAGATTTTCTCTGATTTTTATTATCTTCTTTTGTTGCTCTTTTCTTCCTGTTCACTAATTTCTCATATAAATCATCAGGTATCTTGCCCTGAATTGTGCCAAACTTCTTATTAGATAGTATCATGTGTCTCACAACTACATTTTCAAGATTCTGTCTTTCTGAATAGTTTTAAAGGTCATAATACTTGTTCATCTTAGAAAAGTCTCCATCTTGCATGATTTTTTCATTCACTTTTTCAATCTTAGGTTTCCATGTTTTCTTTTTCACTAGGGTTTCTTCATCATCTTTTATTTTTGCTATCTTCCTCTGTACTAGTGGTACTAATGTTTTATGCCTTTTGCCTAGTCCAGTAGCAATTTCTTTTACTCTTTTACTAGATGTAGATGAGGATGATCTTGTGGATTTTCTAACTTCTTGATCTTTCTCAACTTCCTCCACTTTTACCTTAATCTGAATGTCTACTGGCTATACTACAACTAATGATAGGGGTGGAACAGACAAAATTTCCTTTTTTCCTATGTCTCTGATGGCTGATGTTGTCTGCTTAGCAATTATAAAGTCTTGTTCTGTCATCCCTGTGTCCTTCAAAATCTTCTTTATTGTACTATCCACTCTCTTCTAAGACTTTTTTTCTTCTAAGATAGACTTTTCGGAGTTGAAGTTCTCCTCAAAAGTCCCAAATCTATTACTGTGAATATCCAACTTGCTCTTAAGCAATCTGCTCACATACTCTTCTGTTTCAATTTCAAAAATTTCATAGCCAAGAGGGTCTATGAATTCTACTCTAGGTTCTCCTACTTCAATGAATGTAAAGTCAGTATCAACCATGAAACATATCTCATTCCTATATTTCTCAACTAAAGACTTTGGAATCCTTGATCTATTTTTCATTAAATTCTGAAATGTTTTAATTACCAATACTGCACTATCATTGACCTTGTCAATAAGATGTCTCAAGTATACTTTTTTAATCCTTTCCATTGTGATTTTACCATCATTCCAATCATCACCAATAGTGTAAGGGAATCTTCTTAACAAATGGAAAAACATATAAGCGATCAATGATGAAAATCTAAACTGAGAGTTCTTAGTCTTCTTTATCTTTTCCAAGTTCTCAAATAACTAAATTCTCAAAATTTCACACATGTGAAATTGAACTTTTTCAACGCACATTAAGTAGGCTACATGTATCATTCATGTTGCCATGTCATCTTCTCTTGAGTTAGCACAGAACTTAGCTATAAGGATCTTGCACAAATACCTAACATTGTCCTGTTGAATCTTGCTAATCACTATACCTCTGCCATTGTAAGATGATTTAGTGTTGTCTAATACTATTTTTCTCATGTTCTTCTCATTCAATTGTATGACTCTAGTTTTAGATAAACCAATTACTTCATGAATTAGGTCAGTTGTGATATCTATCACTCTGTCATCTAACCAAAACTTTCCATTGTGAATTCTGCTCAGGATTATCTTAGTACATTCTTCATCATCAAACTCAAACTGTAAGGAATACTTTATGATTTCATTATCTTTCAAGTGTTCAAACCCTACTTTCAATGACATATCTTGATTGTAAATCTTTTCATATTCTTTGGTAAAGTTACTATCACTGAGGGTTTCAAGCTTGCATCCCAAATAACTTCTAACATTCTCTAAGTGTAGAACTCCATTTGGTATGGATGATAAAGCTAATTTAGGGTCTTCCTCCAAGGGTTCTATTGGTTCCCTTTTGATATTAGGTCTATTCTTATCTCTTACATTATGAATCAATGAAACATCCATGACTTCTACAAATTATTTAACCGATTTATAGATCTGCTTAGTAAAATACCTTGATTCTGCAATTTAGGGCTTGCGTAGGTTCAACACAAAAATCCTTCACCAAATCCTTGCAAACTGCTTTCAATTACTACTCTTTGATCTCCTTAGCACTTGTATTCACCTTAATGATCAAATAATACTGATCATAACCTTTTAACCTTTCAATCTCACAAAAATCCAACATCGCATTCAATTCCTTTGCTGCTTCTTTCCAAAAAGTTGTTTCTTCTTACCTGCAAAACTTAAAACTTCTTGCGATCTTGCATAACACAATATTATCCTATGCACTCTTAACCATAGCATCAATACATCATAGGCTACCTTGCATTAACTGTACAAGACTCAATTCATCCTATACTAACTTCTATACTATCCTAAGTTCCTATTCTGCTGTATTTTTCATGAATTAAGTACTTTGAGATGGGTTAGGTAGAGATTCACTCTTACCATTAGATACTTCACCTTTCTAATTACCTTCAGTGCTGAATATATCTCCTTGATCTATGGCTTTAACAAACTTCACTTCTTCTGAATTACTACAGCATCCTCTTTGACTGTTACTTGCATTTTCATTTCTCCTTGCATGACTTCTAGGGTTAGGGTTAGGGTGAGGATGAGAAACCCTATTATTCATTCTAAAAAACCTTGTTGTATGTCCAATCATGTTACATATCTAACAAACTATTCCATTGTTTCCATATCTTGGTCCTAACTGGTTGATTTGTGATCTACAATTTTTGGCAATGTGTCCAACTTTATTCCATCTATAACATACTACTCCATTTCTCTTGTTCATATCTTTAGTAGGTCTCTTATCTGCATGGTTAGTATTTATAAACATTCTACTACTATTATTATTCTCAATAAATTTAGGTTTTCTGCATTCAATAGCTCTATATCCAAAACCATGACAATTATAACAATAACCATTAAGAGGTTTAAATTGCTTACCTATATAATCTTTCTTCATATGACCAAAAGTATTACAAACAAAGCATATACCTTTAAATTCTCTTTGCATACCTTTAGGTGACTCTTCTTATTTAGGTGGTTCTTCTTTTTTAGGTGTATCTTTAGATTTGTCAATTTCATCAGATTTATTTTCATCTATGCTTTCAAACACTTTCAGATATGGTTCCTTGCTTTCTTCATTTACTTTAGATGAGTTAAATCCAAGACCATTTTTGTCATAGAATGGTTTTTGATAAGACATTTGTCCATCAATCTTCTCACTGGTTGAATATAGTCTCTCAAGTTGCTGCTTAGATTGATTTAGTTCACCTTTCACAATTGTATTGTACTTCTCAAGTTCAGCATACTGCAATTTGGTTTTCTCAAGTTCAAATGTCACTTTACAAAGTTTAGATTTTAGATCTTCATTATCAAGCTTTAGGTTTTCATTCTCAACTTTCAGACTTGCTTCATTCTTGTTATTTCCATCTTTCATACTTAACTTCAGATTTGCTATCTTTAATTAATGTTTAAGGATCTCATTTTCTTTTTCTAGGTTGTCATTGTGTGCTAAAAAGTAGTCGCACTTCTGTGAATCATTACATCCAAGAACACTCAATAGTGAGGTCTCGAATAGTGATTCACAACTCTCTATTCATGGAGTGCAAGGATTTATTATGAGGCCCTCAAATCGACCTAGTTAAACCCATGCAAGTACACCAAGAAATGAGAGATTCAAGGATGAGAAGAAAGAGTGCTAATCTCCATTGATCTTCAAGTTATTGCATGTAGATGAAGCTAATCTAGATTATTGCAATGCAATAAATACACTACTCTATTGAAATGCAAGTTTTACTCTCCTTTGCTAATTAATCTATGTGAAGATTTAAGCTAAAAAAATGAAGGAAAAACTAATCTAAGATGCCATGAATGTTAATCTATATGTAAATATGCAAGCTAAATGCTATGTGATCTCCAAAGCTCCAAAGTCTCTCAGAAAACCTGCAGCATAACAATAGCATGAAAATTTATGGTTCTCAAATGAGAAGGAGAGGGCTCCTTATATAAGAAACTGTGGAAGAGAATGCATCTCCAAGAGCAATGTGGGATAAATGCAAAAAGAGGAAAGAAAGCTCATTTTTAGAAAGTGTGGAGAGAAAAGGAATTTTCTTTATTTTATTTATTTCTTTCCCTTTTTCATCACAAAAGAGCTTTAAGAGGATTTATTTATTTATTTATTTAAAAGAATGATTCTCTATTAATTAAATAAGATAACATTATTTATTTTATTTTATTTTTTGATCGATAAAAGGCCGAGGCCATTGATAATTTTTTATTATTAATAATCAAAATAAAAGATACAAGAAAAACCCCGCTCAGTGCAGGCACTGGTAGGAAAGAGTGGGGTCGAGAAAACCTCCAACCGTGCCTGGGACTAAAAGTCTGGATTCTAATACATAAATAAAGTGGGCATACCCACTTCTTGATACTTATCAAGATATTTAAAATGGTTCGAGAATAAAAAATTCTTCTTTTACATGATACAATCCGTGAGTTTTGACAAAAAAATGTAGATATCAATGAATCATTACATCATGGATGTGTCAGCTAGATGGTTCTTCGTTCTTGGCCCACCTCATCCATCCTACCTATACCTGAAAAAACAACACTGCACATACTACTTCCTAACATAGTTGTCAGTATTTAGGAGAAGATCGAAGGATAAGCAGAAAAGGAAAAAGATAGGTTCTTAACCTTCATTTTATTACCTTCCTGACATGAAGAGATAATATAGGTGTTTCTAGATTTTGTAAAAAATTATTAGTAACTAATACCCTTAGTCTTTATAAAAAGCCTTAAAAGCCAAGGAATCAGCAATTTATCTATGGATCATCTTTTTACTTGATTGAGATAACAAGATTGATTTAAAAACTTTAATCCATATTAATAACTTACATCTTAATTTAATGCTATTGCTAATCCAACTAAATCCAATAAAAGTAAAATATATTATTATTTCAGAAGGATATATATGTATTCTATTAACCATATCTCATTGTGCACTAACCTCTGCCTTGATATCACAATGTGAGTTTTAGTGGTAAGGGAAATAATACTAAATATCGCATACTGCCATTCTTGGTGTTTAGGGGTTATTACCCCAATGAAAAAAAGGTTGAGATACCCCTGTTTGAATTTAGCTCAATTATCTTTTTCATATAGTAAGTTGAATAATCCAAAATTAATCACATGTAGCCCTTGAGGGAAGGTACGCATATATATTTTTAAATATAGTGAGAGGGAGTATTGTATACCCCTCATCCCTATATTTAAAAACCAAAAATATTTCTCTATAGAACCCCATAGAAAAAAAATAGGGGTCTACATGGGTCAACCAAAAGTTCAACTTGAGCTCCAATTTCAAGGTGATATTCATGCTGAAATAATAACATAAAATAAATGTGAAAGTAAAGGAGTATGTATATATATATATATATATTCATTGTCATATATATATACACACACTCCTACCATAATCTGAGTTACAGTACATTCTTATTTCAATTGTAGTTAAACAAAGGAAAGATCAGCCTGTGTTTATTGATAACTGAAGGTCCTACGTTGTGTAGGCTTGCTCAAGTAAACTGAGCATTATTAAATTATGGCACTTCCTTACCATATATAGGAGACAATAGATCATGAAAATCAATTGAAATCTCCTGTTGAACATTTCAAATGCTGGTTTTCATGTTTCCATCTACTAAATCCCATATCTACAGCTTAACTGTGACTGATGCAATTAAATGTTTGCTTATTCTTCAACAATACAAAGAAAAGTCTTACATAGTAAAATTTCATGTATTATATTATATTCTGAGGAGGGAGCTTTACATCTCTCTTTACATACAACCGAGAGTATAGTCTTATAATTTCAACAGTGCAGTGGTTATTCTATATATACAGTCAAAGTAAACTAAATAGATACATTTTCTGTATATACAGATATTGTTTTATATGTACAGAAGAATATACTATAAGAACATATACTACTCTGTATATATAGAACTCTATACTACTACTTTGTATATCTAGATATCAGTATGTGACTAACCTGTATATAAAAAATAGAGAGAAAACATTTGAGAGGACTGAGATAATTACAAGGAAGAGAGTAATTCTAATTACAACTTAGCGGTAATATTCACATTCTCTTAACAAATATTACTCTTGAGACTTAATATCCACCTTCGAGCAAATCCATGAATGGTTATCCTATATCATTACAACTATACTCTCCTTTACTTCTCCCATTATCTTAGCATGTCGAGTACATTTCTTAACTGCAGGGGCTATAACATGAATCCTCTCTATCTCATATTCATTTAAGAAAGAAGGAATGTCAAAACCTTCATCCCTCCAATAGTTCAGAATGTCTTTTGTATCTTGTTTAATCTGGAGTATCTCCTTATACAGGAAGTCTAAATTCCTTGTCATACCCGGCCAATGGGTATCAAAACATTCTTCATTTTTGAAGATAATCAATGGTATTCTCTAATTTTGAAGGATCAGAGCTAGCTTTGAGATAGCAGTTCTCATTGTAGCTTCAAGATGAGGGGTGGTGAGGTTGTTATCAATATAGTAAACCATTTTCTCCAAACCTACCATAAAATTTTTGTTGAAAATTAGCCTTGTTACCTGTATAATTTCCTCTTTCTTCCTTCTGGCTAATAAAGAGTCCTATTACAGCCCCATTGGTTCTGAAAATGAAATCATAATCAAATACATTCTCCCCCATAGCTTTTTCTAGTGCCCTTCGAGAGGAGTTCGAAAGGGGAACCAGCATCTGGTTCCATCTCTCAGGCATGACTACTCCTCTAAAAGCCATAGCTCTGTAACCTCCCTTATTGAAGGTGATAAGTTTAGTTTCCATGGTTTAAGATTTGGTAAGACTGATATTCTGAGTTAGCTTAAAACATACACAGTGAGTCGGGGCCTATCTCACTTATTAGCTATCTTAGTATGCAGTAATGATGGTGTGTAAATTAGTGTTGCTAATGAGCATTAGAAAATATTGTGATATAAAGAAGTATCAATTCTTTGAATGGCTTTAGCAGCTGGATATAATCTTTTAGCATTGCAATATCACATGTTGTTGTTTATACTTCTCTAAGTGGGCAATTATGTTTTAATGTTTTAATTATGTTTTAATCAGTTGTAATTATCATATGCTATCGCTAACTTGCATGCTTGTTAATGATGGTAATCCGTATAATTCTCCTCATTAGGCTATCAGCCTTAGCACTTTCCATAAAACTGGGATTACTTCCTCCTGAAGATAGCTATGTGTGTCGGTATAACCAAATCTATTTAGCATGGGTACTCATTATATGAGCAAGGCCTAAGACTGAGGATTGGAAGGTTACTACTAAGGGACCTAGGGGAAAATTATGATACATGGTGAGGGATATCAATGACAGGTAGTTCTTGATGAGGGGAGAGATCATGCATAAGTTTATTTTAATTAGCAATATAAAGATGTACCCCTATAAGCAAGTTAGTTGCTCTTCTATATAATGTTTTAATAATCCATTAATGTAACTCCATTGGCTCCTTGATTGGCTAGCAAGTCTGTTGCTGAATTTCCTTCCCTATACGTGTGTTTGACTTCATACTCAGGGATGGTGTCTAAGATTAGATTAATTTCTTCAATTTTAGATTAAGTGTCCAATTAGGAGTCTTTTTTAGTTTGTATAGCATTAATGATTATTTGAAAATCCCCTTCGATGATTAATTTTGATAAATTAAGTTTCTTACATATTTTAAGGCCTTCAAGGGTAGCTTTACATTCTGCCATGTTATTTGTAGTGGGTTTAATGGGGCATGAGTATTTAGTGATAGTTTCTTCCTTCCAATTTCTAATGATCCCTCCTATACCCACTATTCTAGGGTTGCCTCTTGATGTCCCATCAAAATTTAATTTATACCATCCCTCACTAGGAGGGGTCCATTTGTACTTAGATCTATCATCTTTTGATTTGAGGCCTCCTTTACCATATAGTGGTGGGATATCTAGTGTAGACCATTTTAACCTGATCTTGTTATCCCAATTTTTAAAGGAGTCTTCATAACATATTTTTCCTCGAAGTTTACTATTAATAATTTTAGTGATTGATGTTTTTATTTTATTTATGATATTATTCCATTGTAGTTTTTGATTTGTAAATATCCTTCTATTGCGTTCTTTCCACACTTCCCACACAAGAATAGAAGGAGATATTATCCATATGTCTTTGTATAAGTTATCTTTGAATAGAGTTGGCCATGCTTTAAGGAGACCTAACAAGTCTGATGGAAATGCCATTTTCCAGTTAAGACATTGTTGTAACCATTTCCAGCATTCTTGGGTATAAGTACAGTTAAGAAGTAGGTGATTGACATCCTCTATATGATTCTCACATAAGGGACATCTTGATGGCCCTTTGAAACCCAACTTTTTGAGTCTATCCACTGTTAAAATCTTGTTTTGCAAAGCAGCCCAAAGAAACATTCCAGCCTTAGGAAGGTAGGCTTTATTCCAACATAGATTCAGGGGGATGTCTAAATTATCCATGTTGTGCTCAATGACTATGGTTTTATAACCCTCCTTCACTGAGTATTCTCCGCTATTAGAACCTACCCAAATGAGATTGTCTGGTCTGAATTTGTCTGAGATTTCTCTGTCCTTTAATATACTAATGAGTTTCTATCTTTCTTGGCATATTGTGGTACTGCTATCTATTGATCTCCATGTCGCTTCCTCTTTGATCCATATATAGTCTTTTAAATATACGCCTATAGTTGCTTTGCATTCTTCAATGAATTTTTGTGAAAAGCCCATCTTATTTAAGGGGGGAGGCCCACCCAAGAATCATCCCAAAATAAAGCCTTATCCCCAATACCTACATCCCAAGTGAGGAATTTTCTGATGATCCCTCTAGATTCTTTTATGAAATTCCAAATACGGGAGCCTTTAACATGCAATTTGGCCCTGAAGATATTAATAGGGTCCACCTCTAGGATGTATTTGTGTAATAAGATTGAATCCCATTTTCTATTTGATTCCTTAAAGAGTCTCCAGATGAGCTTTGCCCCTAATGCTCTATTCTGCCATAGAAGATTTTTTATTCCCAAACCTCCCTGAGATATTGGTTTACACAGGTTATCCCATTTAATGAGGGCTAATTTTTTGTCTTATGTCATGCCTTGCCAGTAAAAATCTCTAAGAATTTTATCTAGGTTATTCTTAATATTAATTGGAAGGGGGAGAATTGACATATGATACATCGAAATGGATGTCAAGACTGATTTAATCATTGTGGTTCTGCCAAGTTTTGTAAGCAATTTTCCTTTCCATGAACCTTTCTTGTTCTAAACCTTTGTCAGCACTTGCTGCCAAAGTTTGGATGATTGTAGACCCTTATCTAAGTCAATACCTAAATACTTACACGAGAACTTGCCAGGTTTATAGCCTAGCGTGTTACAAATTTTCTTTTCCATAATCGGGGTAGTATTAATAAAGAAAATCTTAGATTTATTAGGATTAACTTGTTGACCTAAGGCCTTCATATATAAGTTAAGGATATCTTTAAAGGCCTTGGCTTCTTGACAATTGGCAGAGCCTGAAAGTATCGTGTCATCTGCAAATTGCTAGTGAGTTATATTGGGGATGCTTTCTATCACTTTTAGACCTATGATTTTGCCTTTTACCTACTTCTTGGTTATGGCTCTACGTAAGGCTTCTACCATGATAACATCAAGGAAGGGAGACAAAGGGTCGCCTTGTCTGATACCCCTAGAAATGTCAAAAAAACCTTCCAAAGTGCCATTGATAAGAATCGATAACATTATTATAAGAGAGATATTATTATAAATAAGATAAAATTATTTAATTAAAAGAGATTTTAATTAAATAAATTTATTTCATTTAAAAGATATTTCTTTCAATTAAATAAGGTTATTTTATTTATTTAAGAGGGAATATTTCTTTTAATTAAATAAAATTATTGATGAAACGATCAAACCTTAGGGAAAATTGAAATGATTGAATTATTTAGGATTGATCAAAGAAATTGATTTGAATTTTGCAAAGTATTGATTCAGGAAATTTGATAAATTAATAAATGGGGGCCCAAAGTCTAGGCGACCATTTTAGGGTGCATACATTTGCCCCTCTTTGACTAATGTGAGGTCGATTTGGGATCACATGCAGTCAAATAATGGAATTGAAGTGTGAGATCGATTTGGGATCACAAGACAACCCAGACATGTGTTTGATAGATGGGAACACATCATGGAAAAGATAAGTTGATTGAAAAAGACAAGGCCAACACCCCTGTAAATAGGTAATTGTCAAGTCTCAAGCAAGGTTTGATTGAAAGGTTTGATAAAGTTGAATCAAGGATTGAAGTTTGATAGGTACTGCCCCCTCATGATCGAAATCAAAATGAGATAGAGGAGAAATAGTGCATTGATAAATTTGATCAAATCAAATTAAAGATAAGATTCTTGATGTAAGATGAAAGATATAAGGATCACAGAACCAAGGTAGATCATCAAGAAAGATTATGCCCCAAGGTTGAATTAGAAGAAAAGAAGTGGGGTGAAAGCAAATGGAAGATAGAAGTTGGGAAGAAATGAAAAGAAATGGAGAGAAGAAAGAGAATTTGCCCCATTAAAGAGGATGCCCCAAAATCAATCAACTGTTTAAGATAGGAAATTTTGATTGAGATCATGAAAGAAGATAAGAAAATGAGGATCAAAACATGATCACAGTTGATTAAAAGTCCACTAGAAAGATGGAGGAAAACCCTCTCAAACTCATAATGCAGCCTAAAAATGCAAATTAATCATGGAGTCTAACAATGCAAGCTACATGAAAATACAAAGGTGTACTTGCAATATGGCAACTGTAACATAGGATTTTGTGTTCATCATTCATTAGAGAATGTAAAAAACTTATTTTCATCATTGGGCCCTTGTTAATGGACATCGTGAAATCATACAATCAACACTAGTCACAAACGCAAGTATGAAGATATGAATATGATTTATATCGGTTTGGAATGTGGAAATATTCTAACATGAGCATCAAAGACATAAGGGTCAAGATGATTTCAATGTTAGCTTACCCAATTTAATGGAGTAAAACCACTCTCTCATCAAGGCATAGATGCTAGGATGACCACAAGAACAGTTGTGCAAAAACAGTCCAGGATGATGCCTCAAATCTCCTAAGTGTGTCAAGGGAATAACAAGAGACACTCAAGAGCTTTGAGAGCACACCCACAAGTAGAAAGCAACAAAAACATGCCCTATGCCCCAATTCCTCTAGCTATGCATCGTGGAGAGACTTAATCTAGACAAGGGCACTCAACAAATATCAATAACAGTTAGCACACAAAGAAAAGATCAATGGCATATCTCAAGCATTAAATGTTGTGTTAAAAAATTTAAGTGTGTTCACTGATACTGAGTTCTGAGGATAAAGGTCGAATGCTTGCAAGAAGGTAAAATCACTTGAGAAAACTGGATAAGACCAAACTGATAAGTGTTGAAAAACACTCGATGTCGGGGGTTGTGTTGAAAAACACAATTCGGGTGGTGTTGAAAAACACTATTTGCGAGGTGTCCTAAAGATTGACGCATCCAAGAGACCAAAGCTAACACAGTTATGACCCCTAAAAAAAGACAAAGACCAATTCCAAACCAAGGCAACAAGGACAAGGCATGATGGAAAAAGGCCAAGTGTCAAGTACACATGCTAAAAAAATAGGGGTACAAAGGCCTCAAGTAGCGCCTGTTTCCAGGTTTTCACCACTTGGATTGTATTGCAATTTTTTCAAGACTTTTTACATTTTTTTTTTTTGTATTTTTTCTACCAAGGTGCCTATTTCCAGGTTTTCACCAAGGCACTTTTTCTTCTTTTTTTTGAATTTTTGAATTTTTTTATTTTTTTTGGGGTGAGACATCAAAGCGCCTATTGCTAGGTTTTCACTAGGATGCTCTTTTTTCAGGACATTTTTTTATTTTTAGAATTTTTTCAGCATCATATATGATTTTTTTTGGTATTTTTTCAAGATCAATAAATATATACAAAGGATGCCCCCAAACAGAACAGACATCATGAATAGAACTTCTTCAGGTGCAAGACATTGATAGGATCAAGGAGCTTCTCTCCCTCTTCATCAGATAATAAGTAAGCACATGTCCCAAAAGCTACAGTAATGATGTATGGTCCAAGCCAATTTGGTTCAAATTTGCCCTTTTGTTCTCTATGTTGTTGGTTCTTAGGATTTTCTTGTAAGACAAGATCTCCTACTTGGAATGCTCTAGGGTGAACCTTTTTGTTGAAGGCTTTGGACATCTGCTTTTGATAGACCCTCATATGGTCAAATGATGCTTCACACTTCTCATCTAGAAGTTCTAACTCTTGTAGTCTCATGGCAGGGTAGTCTTCATTGGTAACTAGACCTTTGAGAGAGACTCTAAGTGAAGGAATCTCAACCTCTAAAGGTAACACTACTTCAGCACCCTAGGTAAGGACAAAAGGAGTGGCCCCTATTGGAGTATAGATACTTGTTCTATAAGCCCATAAGGCTGGATTTATCTATAGATGCCAATCTCTACCATTCTTATGAACTATTCGATGGATAATTTTGAGAATGGTTTTATTTGAAGCCTCTGCTTGTCTATTTCCTTGCGGGAAGTAAATGGAGGACCAATGTTGTTTTATCTTGAATTTCTGGCAAAGTTGTGTAAGGTCCTTATTTTTAAACTAACCTCCATTGTCAATAATTATCTCTGAAGGCACTCCATATCGAAAGACGATATGGTTCAAAATGAACAGGGAAATTGTCTTGCCTGAAGCAACAGAAAGTGGAACAGCTTCTACCCATTTGGTAAAGTAGTCGGTAGTAGTTATGATAAATTTGTGTCCACCTAATGAGTTGGGATGAATCTTCCCAACAAGATCAAAGGCCCAGCGCTAAAATGGCCAATGAGATATGGAAGGAATGAGCTCCCTGCCTGGAGCATGTATTAGGTGACCATGTTTTTGACATTTTTCACATGATTTCGCAAAAGCTACTACATCCATCTACATGGTAGGCCAATAGTATCCCACCCTAAGCAACCTTTGAGCCATGGAAAGACCATTAGAATGTCCCCCACATATTCCCTCATGAATATCAACTAGCGCTTGATCGGATTCCTCCTTTTCTAAGCACCTAAGAAGTGTCCCATCTAAACCCCTCCTATACAAATCACCAGAGATGAGGGAATGGTGAGAAGAGTTTTAGGTAAGGTTTCTTCATTCAGATTGGTTAAATGTATCAAGGATGATGCCATCACACAGGTATGAGTAAATGGCACCATATCGGGATGACTCATGACCAACAAGGGTACAGATGATGTGGTTTTATTGGGAGTCATAGATGGGATAGTGTAACTCTTCCACCATAAATTCAAATCTAGACTCATGTTGCTCTAACTAAAGAAGTGAAGCAAGTGTGGCCATAGCATCAGCTGCTTTATTTTCTACTCTAGGGACTTGCTGAAATGTGAAAAATATGAAATACCGTCTTAATGAATCAACCATTTTCTTATAAGGGACTAGTTTTTCATCTTTAGTTTGGTATTGTTCATTAACTTGGTTGACTATCAATTGTGAATCCCCATAAATACTCAGTTCTATGATATTCCATTCAATAGCCATTTTGAGTCCATTTGTCAAGGTTTCATATTCAGCAATGTTATTGGTACATGGGAACAATAGTTTGTAGGACTTAGGAATTATGTACCCATGGGGAGAAACAAACAACACTCCAGCTCCTGAACCATTCTGCATAAAAGAGCCATCAAAGAACATCTTCCATGTTCTCTCAGTCATGTACATTAGGTGCTCATCTAGAAATTCAACTTGAATAGGCATGCTATCTTGAATTGGGAAATCGGCCAATTGATCTACAATGGCTTGGCCTTTTATAGCTTTGTGCTCAACACACTCTATGTCAAATTCTGAAAGAACCATCATCCATTTAGAAAATCTACCTATGAGGGTAGCCTTACCAAGCAAATACTTGAGAGGATCAATTTTTGCTATGAGATGTATTGTGTGTGCAAGCATGTAATGTCACAAATTTTGGGAAGCAAACACCACAACAAGGCAAGCTTTCTCAATACTAGTGTAATTGACCTCATATGCAACAAGGGTATGACTGATGTAATATATGGCTCATTCTTTCCCATTATCATCAAGTTGAGCTAATAATGCCCCCAAGGAAGATTTTATTGTTGAAACATACAGTATGAGAGGTTTTCCTGGGATAGGAGGCATCAAAATTGGAGGATTTGCCAAGTATTCCTTAATCTTATCTATGCTCCTTTGGCAATCCTCATTCCAGACACATTTGACTCCCTTATGCAAGTTCTTATTGAAGGTTTGAGCTCTATCTGCTAGTTGTGAAATGAACCTCCTTATAGATTGAAGACGTCCTTGAAGAATCCTCATTTGGCTAATGTTTTTGGGAGGTGGCATATCCAAGATTGCTTGAACTTTTTTTGGGTCCACTTCTATTCCTTTGGCTGAAATGATAAATCCTAGAAGTTTTCCAGAGGTGACTCCAAATGCACATTTTTTTGGATTTAATCTCAATTGAAATTGCTCCATACGATCTAGAATTACTTCTAAATCATCCAAGTGTGTGTCTCTTTTCTTTTACTTAGCCAGGGTGTCATCCATATAATCTTCCATATTCTTATGCATCATGTCATGGAAGATTGTTGTCATGGCTCTTTGATAAGTAGCTCCTGCATTTTTCAATCTAAAAGGCATGACATTCTAGCAATAAGTACCCCATGTATAGGTGAATGCAGTCTTCTCTTGATCTCAGGAGCTATTTTGATCTAATTATACCCAAAAAAACCATCCATCAAGGAATAGATCTCATAACCCGTAGTCATGTCCACTATCATGTCTATGTTAGGGAGTGGAAAATCATCCTTTTGGCATTCTCTATTGATGTCTCTAAAATATGTGTAGATTCAAATGGACTTATCATGTTTTGAAACTGGTACAATATTGGATATCCATTCTGCATAGTCAATAGCCCTTATAAATCCTGCACTAAGGAGTTTTTCCAATTCTGCTTTGACTAAAAGAGCAATGTGAGGATGCATTTTCCTCAATTTTTTTTTAACTGGTTTAACACCTGGAGCTATGGACAAATGATGCATAATTAGATTAGTGTCCAACCCTGGCATGTCTGAATAATTCCAAGCAAAGTTTACTTTCTTTCTTTGTAGGAACTCGATGTAGGCTACTTTCTCTTGAGATGATAAGGATTGAGCCAAATGTACAATTTGTGGAGCCTCATATGTACTCAAATTAACTGACTATGTAGGCTCAACAAGCACTAATGATCTATCCTAAAAATAGCTGGGGAGATGATCAAGTACCTCATCTGTAGGTGCCTCTGAGAAGTTTTCACCTTTGCATACGTCATTTATTTTTACTTTTTTTGGTTCTGACACCTCCACACAGTGGTTTTTGCCATCAAAACTCCTATTCTTTTTATTTTCATTTCTCTTTATTTTTTGACTGAGGTACTTGATGTTTGGTTCAATCATGTTGGTAGCCAGTTCACTAGTGGAAGAGACTACAGGTTCAATGGCATTTAGGTAACGGGTTATCTCATAGTCATTCTAGAAAGTTAAGAGCTCAGGCTCTTGATAACATTTGGACCAATCCATGAGATGAGGATTAGCAAGGGGTAAGTCAATGATGGGTTCAATGTTGTGGATACAGATGATATCATCTCTGGTGATTGCAGAGTCAGAGTCTGTCAAGTATTCTTCTAAGTTACCCAAATTAGGATTTGGCCTAACAAGCAAAGAATCATCCACTAATGCAACACGTGGGTTCCAATCCTCTAGCCCTACATGTGACTCATCAGCTACCTTGAGATGGGAACTATAGGAATGGATGACATCAACACCCATGTCAACTATGGAACAATCGAAGAGAGAGTCCCACTCATACTCATGTGAGTCTATTTCTAAATCCTGACTGGGATGTTTACACCAGAAAGGCTTGGGACACCTTGATGTAGAAGCTTTGATGTCATGAAGGGTAAAACCTTCTCTTGGTTCAATGTCTGATCCATCTTGTTCTACGCTTGCAACTATTGCATGAGTGGTTGGATTATTTGAATCTCCCAAAGGAGACTAGTAGAAGGAATCCAATCATCACACATGTCTTGCTGATTTGTCAAATTCAGTATGTATTGTGATTCATCTTCACTATCTGACTCATCAAGGATAGGAACAGTATTCTTTTTAGGAGTCTCAAATCCTAGGCCAATCATCTTCTTAGACCTGTATCCAAAAAGAGCATGATCGAGGGGTTTAGCTTTAGCATCTAACCTGTGATTGAGAGGGCCATGTCCTCGATAGCCCATATTTTTGACAAAAGTATACCCTCTTCCATAGGTCTTAGGAGAGGGAGAGAAGTTCTCATTGTGCATATACTTCTCCTCTTTGTAGATCCAATCTTTAACAGCTACTTCTTTCTCATCCTAGATAGGCACTGAAGGCTCGAAAAATTTGTCAAACAAAGTCATGGCTGAAGAAGAAGGTCTCATCTCTTGAGAAGGCTTACCATAAGACCTAGGGAAAATGGGCATCTTTGCAAAGGAGTCAATTTGATATCCCCCCGTACCAAGGTCTATTGACTTAAACTTATCTTTTCACTGTGCTAGAGTCAAATTGAAATCATCTGCTTCTTTGTTTAGGGGAACATGAGTCCCTACTAAAATGGAGTTGATAGATAAGGTTCTATCCCTAGGTATACAAACTTCTACTCCATTGTAGGTAAACTTAACACATTGGTGGTAGGTGGATGGTACTACTTGCATCTCATGGATCCAGGGCCTACCAAGCAAGATATTGTAAGCTAGAGGACCAACATCAACAATTTGAAACAAAATGTCTTTCTCAACGGGGCCAATCTTGACAGGATGAATAGCCAACCCCTTGGAACTCCTCTCTGCCTCATCATAGGCTTTTATAGTGATCTTCTTTCTGGTATTGATCACTTCCTCAGAATAGCCCAAAGTTTTTAACAGACTCAAAGAACAGATATTGAGCCCAGCACCCCCATCTATCAACACATGCCTGACACAAGTTTTGTGAATCATGACTTCAATGTGAAGGGCCAGATTATGTGGGTGATTCAAGGCTTTATCATCATCTTCTAAAAATGTAAGGTAGTGAGGACTGGTAATATGATTAACCATGCCTTGGAATTGATCAACATCTAAATTTTTGGGAACATTGGCTATACAAAAAGCATCCTCAAGGACCTGTTTGTGTCTTGGGGACAACTCTAAAAGCTCTAAGATTGAAATCTGAGCCGGGGTTCTTTGTAACTGATCAACAAGATTGTAATTTGGCTTGGGGTTGACAACTAGTTTTATGGTGGCATTCTTGGATACCACTTGCTTTGGTTTATTGGGCTAACCTAAACTAGGCCCCCTAATGACAATAGGGCCTTGACTTCTCGTGACAACATTAATGGCTTGGGATGACATCCTAGAGTGAGGACCCCTCAACACCACAATAGGTTCTTCATCAAAGATAGGGGGCGAGCTCGCATTGGAGTCATAACCATAGGGATCCTTGTTCCTCATCATGTTGAAACTTTCCTCCACAACTTTGAGCATGTTGACCACATTTTCTATAGCTGTGTAGGTGTAGTTGATCACAGCCTTGCCATCCTTAGGTTTAGAGGTTTCCCCCTTCTCGTATTTGTGCAAGGGCTCTTTGAAAGCTTTGTGATCAGCATTGGTGTTCAGACCATCCACCTTAAGCTTTCCATTCTCAATGAGATCCTGGATAATGTGCTTGAGTTTCCAACAATTCTCAATGGTATGCCCAATGCCATTATGAAACTTGCAGAAAGCCTTTTCATCCCACCAATGTGGCTTAATGTTAGGTATGTAATGCTTTGTGGGATCTTGTGGATGCACAAGATTATTGGCAATGAGCATTTTGAAAACATCCTCATATGAGTCACCAAGTTTGGCAAATTGACATTTTTCCTTCTTGGGTTTCTCTTGATACCTTGGCCTACTCTCTTGTTGAGGAGGTACATTGAGCTTCATAGCTTGAACTGCACTGGACAAGTGAAGGACACCTTGATCCTTAGGTTGGGGAGAATCCACAACTCCATCATTAACCACTTTCTTGTTTTTGTTCCAATGTGCATTCTTCCCTTTATCTTCATTGGAATTATTATTGTTTTGACCATTGTTGTTATTGTCGCCATGCCTGGTCAAAATTCCTTGCTCTTTTAAGAAATCCTCAATTCTACACGCAGTCTCAACCATGTTATCGAAGGAATTGAAGATCATCTTTCAAACCTCATACCGCATTTTAGGCACCAAGTTGCTAACAAGGATGTCAATTTTCTCATCTTCATGAATGGTCCTAGGATAACGAGAGCACTGTCGTGTCCACCTTTGCAAGAATGAGATAAAGGATTCCCCTTGGTTTTGCTTTAGGTTACATAGGTCCAACATAGTGACAGATCTGGAAAGATTGTATGCAAAATGTTGAACAAATCTATGAACAAGCTCTTTAAAAGTCTTGACGGGATGAGTTATGTTGGTAAACCATTCCATTGCTTTCCCCTTAAGACTCCTTGGGAATAACCTCATTAGATAGGAATCATCTTGGTGAAACTCAAAGCTCATAGTGTAAAATTGGCACACATGATCATGTGGATCACCACTACCATCATATTTGTCATATTGAGGGAGTTCAACCCTTTTGGGAAAATCCTTCATGCCCACACTCTTGTCGAAAGGATTAGGACAAATGGAGTCTAGTGAGAATGAACTCTTAGGTGCCAAAAAAATTTCCATCATTTTCTTCATTTGTCGTATTTCTTCTTGTGATGGACTTTGTTTCTTAATTTTGTTATCCACATCAAAATTATAAGGGACTCTTGCACCCTTGTTGATTAGACTTTCGAGGAACTTATCTTTGTTCTATTCCAAGTACTTCTCTACATGCTATTGGAAGAGTGGCTCTTGTTGCATTCTCATGAAGTCTTGAGAATTAAGGTCAAAGTCTGAGCTACTGTCTCCATGTTAGGAACTATGATGAGCACATTATGAAGGCTACCTCGAGTTCCTAGGAGGTGTTTGTCTCCTATAATGAGCATGTTGTGAGGTCCTTCTTCCTCTAGGACTAGGAGATCTTGAAGGGGTTCTTGAACGCCTTATACTGTGTGGTGTTCTGGAAGGAGTGGAGGGAGGAGATTTGTTTCCACTATTGGCACCCCTATTGTTGAATTTGGTATTAATTTGTTGGGCTAAAATCCTATCTTGGTCTTCTTGAGAGGCTTTTCTTTCCAACTCTAACAAAGCTTGTCTCTCCACATCAAGTTGTCTAAACTTTTCTTTCTTCGCAGCTTGCTCATCTAGAAAGGCTTTCTTCTCATACTCAATCCTTTTGAGTCTTTCACTTGTATACCTTGAGGTTGTTTAAAGTGGTGAGTTTTGTCTTGAATTTTTGAATAAGTCATTGGTATACATTACATTGACATGAGCATCACCAAGTTCATTGTCTTGGTCTTCATGTTGTGACCATTGTTTTAGGTGAGCTTGTCTCTCATGCCTTTTGGCTCTTTGATATGCATCTAGGTACCTAGTATTGATGGGGGGTGAACTAGGTTGAGCATCATGAGAGGAATTACCAAATAGGATGTTGTCTCTGTGTCTTTCATAGAGGTCATGAAGGTTTTTATCCATAGCTTCCCTCTCTCATTGAGTCATGGTATAACTCATATCCATACCCGAATGGGAAGATGCTAAGGGGGTCCTCAACTTAGTAGACTTGCTCCTAGGTGATTGGTCAAATATAGGTTCCTTTCCCTTATGCTTTTGATGAGTTTGGACTAGAGGTAATTGATTAAAGACAACCTAAGGTCATTTCCCTTGACTCACTTGATACCTTCTCATAACTGACATGAAAGGAAAAAGTACTCGGTGATAAGATGACCCTAAGAAATTTTGGTATCAGATTAGGATAGTAAAAGTGTTCAATTGTCCAAAAGAGCGATGGTGAGATAGAAAATTGTAAAAGGTGTAATTCAACATTGCCACAGAGGTGCCCAATCAATGGATAAGTATCCTAGCACATGTAGATCAGGAGGATGATCTTAACCAAGTTATATATGATTGAAATTAACTTTGGGTGGAAGTGAATTGGACAAAAGACTACCAAGACTCTCCAAGTATGTTATCAAAGAATCTAAACGTGTATCTACTCAACAAGGATGATTCCTGACTTACCAATTTCAAGCAAGGTTACTTATAAAATCAAAGGTCACTAATTCAAGAGGTTAAAAACACAATAATCTCAAGTGAAAATAGGTTTCCAACATTTTGGTGAGTAGCCTAATCTGATCTAGATCAACTAAGGAGGACTAAAAATGACACTAAGCAGCTTTGGATTGCAGACAGCAGTGAGACAACAAAAAGGTTCTGCATGATAGTTTCCAGCAAGTAGTGCAACAGAATCTGGCAGAAGCCGCTTAATCAGCAAGTTTGTAAACTCAGGAACTCAATTTTTTTGTTCATTTTAAAATTTTTAACCAAGCATATCAACATATTTCCAACATTTATCAAGCACATAGAACAGCAACCATGGAGTTTCAGCAAACAAACGTCTTCAAACAATGAGCAAGGGACAAAGCAACCTTGCTCATGAACATGAATATTGACTTAGTATGCTATTCCTTAAAGATACTAGTTTTGTATATTCTCCAAAATGTTTTTCCAATCACACACATAGTCCTAAAAAGAAACATTTGGTTGCACTATGGTTTTTAATAATGGCTTGACTCTGCAACTTTTACAATTTCAAGAAGGCGAACTCCAATCTAGGCACACCGGGGTTTTGACACATTTCAAGAAATTAATCAATCAGAGATGCTGAGGAGATCTAATAGCCCATCAAGAAACTATACTCATGGAGATTTCTTCCACAAGGACATTTGTATAGCGGTTATCACTACCACAGCAAAAGTGGCTATTATCGCTTGAGGTTCCATCAACGTGGTTTACTCGATGAAGGGAAGGGAATGTCCACTATGGTTAACCCTCTCTAAAAGGTGACTCACAACAAGGACCACATGGGGACTTGGCTTAGATCCAAGGGTCTGAGTTTCTGTTACTACCCAAAAAGGGAGTAGAGCATAATCCTCTATCCTTTTCTCTTCACCCAAACATAGAAGGCAGATTCATTCTAACACACTAAGACTAAAACTATCTTGCCAAGATTTTTAATGTCAATAACTCATGATCTATCAACCTCTTCAAAGAGAGAATGCATCAATCTAAAAGTCAAAGACTACAAATCTAGTAGAACGCAAAGATAGTTCTAGTAACCTCCCTACCTACAAGGGTTCTCTCATTGAGAAGAGTTTCGCTAGAAACCCACTCTCTCAAGAACCACGAATAGTGTTAATAGGGCCTACTTATCTATGTGGAACACTTATGCAAGAAATGAATCTATATTCTTTTTAAAGTCCAAAATTGAAATGTGGTTTATGAAAGTGATAAATCACTCAAGCCAAACACACAAGAGATTAATTTTATGCCCAAAACCAAGTGTTATAGAGATTGTAGTAACTCACCTTAGGTCCAAAGATCTACAATCTATAATTTAGCACACATCTGAAAGTACAAAATCAAGACAAATCAACAGCAAACTGTAAGCGTTATAAATCAATAGTCTAAAACTACAAATCTATAAATTTTGTGTCTCTGCTGTCATGGAATTCAACAGAAAATTCAAGGTGGCATTTAACAGCTAATACGCGTCAGTTAACAAATTGTAGGTATGAACAAATAATTGCTAGGCATAATCCAAATACTAGTAGGCGTGATCAAACTGTGCATAAGCATGATCAAAATGTGCATAGGCGTGATCAAAATGTGCATAGGCTTGATCAAAATGTGCACAAGCGTGATCAAAATGTGCACAGGCGTGAACAAAATGTGCATTGGCATGAACAAAATGTGCACAGGCATGAACAAAATGTGCATAGGCGTGAACAAAATGTGCACAGGTGTGAACAAAATGTGTGCAGGGGTGAACAAAATGTGCACAGGTGTGAATAGAATGTGCACAGGCATGAACAGAATGTGCACAGGCATGAACAAAATGTGCACAGGTGTAAGCAGAATGTGCACAGGCGTAAGTAGAATGTGCACAGGCGTAAGCAGAATGTGCACAGGCGTAAGCAGAATGTGCACAGGCATCATCAGATTTCTCGTAAGTGGCGTTTCTCCTATTTGCACAAAATTGATGAAAAAAGTGACTCTGAAAATATACAAAACTTGATAAAAATGAAGAGAATGAGGCTCAAAGCCCCACAGTGGGTGCCAAAAATGTGTGCTAAAAAGTAGTCACACTTCTTTGAATCATTACATCCAAGAACACTCAACAGTGAGGTCTCAAATAGCGATTCATAGCTCTCTATTCGTGGAGTGCAAGGATTTATTATGAGGCCCTCAAATCGACCTAGTTAAACCCATGCAAGTACACCAAGAAATGAGAGATTCAAGGATGAGAAGCAAGAGTGCTAATCTCCATTGATCTTCAAGTTATTTCATGTAGATGAAGCTAATCTAGATGATTGCAATGCAAGAAATACACTACTCTATTGAAATGCAAGTTTTACTCTCCTTTGCTAATTAATCTATGTGAAGATTTAAGCTAAAACAATGAAGGAAAAACTAATCTAAGATGCTATGAATGTTAATCTATATGTAAATATGCAAGCTGAATGCTATGTGATCTCCAAAGCTCCAAAGTCTCTTAGAAAACCTGCAGCATAACAATAGCATGAAAATTTCTAGTTCTCAAATGAGAAGGAGAGGGCTCCTTATATAAGAAACTATGGAAGAGAATGTATCTCCAAGAGCAATGTGGGATAAATGCAAAAAGAGGAAAGAAAGCTCATTTTTAGAAAGTGTGGAGAGAAAAGGAATTTTCTTTATTTTATTTATTTGTTTCCCTTTTTCATCACAAAAGAGCTTTAAGAGGATTTATTTATTTATTTATTTAAAAGAATGATTCTCTATTAATTAAATAAGATAACATTATTTAATTAAAAGAGAGATATTATTCTAAATAAGATAAAATCATTTAATTAAAAGAGATTTTAATTAAATAAATTTATTTCATTTAAAAGATATTTCTTTCAATTAAATAAGGTTATTTTATTTATTTAAGAGGGAATATTTCTTTTAATTAAATAAAATTATTGATGAAACAATCAAACCTTAGGGAAAATTGAAATGATTGAATTATTTAGGATTGAGCAAAGAAATTGATTTGAATTTTGCAAAGTATTGATTCAGGAAATTTGATAAATTAATAAATGGGGGCCCAAAGTCTAGGCGACCATTTTAGGGTGCATACAGTCATCACAATCTTCAATTTGAATTGTAGATTCATTTTCTAATTTTAGATCTTCCAACTTGTTTTTCAGTTTCTTGATGAGGTTCTTTGCATCATCATATTTTCCTTTCAGAGTGTCTCTTTCTTTAGTAAGAATATCAATCTATTCAATAGCTTCTTCAAGATTCTTCTATCACCGATCCATATCCATAGAGATCTTACTCAAGTTGCTAGGATTTCCTTGAATGATTCTTTTCCAACTAACTAGGCTCTGATACCAATTGTTAAAAATAGGGAACACTAAGAGGGGGGGTGAATCAGTATTCTACAAACTTTTACTTTTTCCCAATTATGGATATAACAGATTAACTTGATACATGCATAACATAGTAAACTAAAGAATATGCATAATAGTAAAGCAAATGAACTCATAACACATTATTTGTTCTTGAGGAAACCCTAGCCAAGGGAAAACCCCAGTGGGGATGGTACCCACAAAGATTCACCAATCAAAAGTATCTTGTTAAGGATGTTGACCCTGTTAGGAGCCTATTACATGCATATAGTGTCTTAGTCCTGATTAAGGGACTTTTAGGCCTTGTTAGAAGCCTCAACCCTGCTAAGAGTTGGTAGTACAAAATATGATTACTAGATGAGCCCACTGCCCAAACAAGTAATGTACAATGATTACTGATTACAAAATATGGCAAGGTACATAACCTTATACTACTTGCTTTGCTTTCACAACTATGCATCAATATCTCTTCACTTATATGTTCGCTAAACCATCTATATCATTACAATTGCTTCTTCTTCGCATTTACATATGCCTTATATTTATACAAGTTATTAAGACTAATAACTCTTACAGTCGGCTTGAGAAAAGAATTATACAAAATACATATTTACCCAAGGTTTAACATCTAGGATTTCATCCCTTTATATTGTTAAGACATTATTTTGATAAACAAAATAATCCCTTAACTCTTTACCAATTTTGTCTTCATATACTGTCATGTTGGCTTGACACTATCTTTGGTAAAACCATCATAACTTCTTACGTACATGTCATACTGACTTGCACTCCCAAGTGAGTCTTCTATAGTCATTATAGTATCTATGTTCAAGTGCGCAAGCATTGAACTTACTCCAATCATCATCGCTGATCAAAATTGTCTCCGGGTACACTAGAAAAAACATTGTCTCATACTTAAACAATTTTGATTTGCACTATGTCATACTTGCTCTTTGTCATATGCGATCTTCATGTAAATCATATGTTTCCATAATGACAACATCTAAGTATATAACTCAGCCAAATTGCCAACAAGAGTATCAGCTAAAATAGCACCATTCCTTAAACAACAAAAAGTGTTCATGAAGAGATCCAAAAACATCAAAAAGTGATCCTGAAAAAAGTTGAAAAACATCAAAAAATGAAAAACAATCCAAAAATAGTGGAAAAGAGATCCTGAAGAAAGAAAAAACATTTGGAAAGTCCTGAAAAAATTATTATCTTGGTGAAAACTTGGTAAGCAAGCGCCTTGATAAAATTTTTATAAAAAAAAATACAAAAAAATTAAAAATGTGAAGAATACCCAAAAAATGAGAAAATTAAGAAAAAAGTGCCTTGGTGAAAACTTGGTAAACAAGCACCTTGGTAGCAAAAAAAGAAAATCAAAGAGAAAAAATACAATAAAATCAAGTGGTGAAAACCTAGTAAATAGGCGTTACTTTCCCTAAGTTAAGTCAAGCCTTTTGCATCTACATTTTCCACCATCATTGTATATACCCTTGCATTCCATCATTTTTACATATTCATAATAACATCTCAGAGCTACATTTGCATATACCAAAGCTTTCATCATGGTTTTCAAATTTTCCTAAGTCTAAAATCATTGTTATATCCAACTAGGGGCACAATCCAAAATCAGTGATTGTCAAAGCAAACCCAAATTGACACAAATGTTTGCATCAAACCAAAAATCAAGACACTTGAACCCTTTGATCCATGTCAAATTTCAAACATCCAAACTTGATCAAGGTTCAATATCACACCCAATTTGTAACTTCAAATATGATCAAAACCTTTAATGAGGATTAAAAACTTGAATAAAGATCAAAATGGATGAAGTTCTTCTAAAATATGGATCTGCAAACAAAAGAAAAATGTGGTACTTGATTTTTTGGAATAATGTCTCTTTAGAAAATTGATGATGTCTTTTGACTAGATGAGAGATTATAAGACCATGATATTTTCTTGATTTATGTGTATCTACTTGTAAGATTGATTCGTAGAAGTATGTAAACTTGTCTAATGACATTTTCATCAAAGAATCATCGAGGACATTTGCATATGGAAGGAATCAAAAATCTATTTGTTTATGCAAAAGGATACCTTGGACATTTAGATCTTCCATATCTCAATGCCAAAATTCACATACAACATAAAAACCAACGAAAGTGATATTCATACTCCCATGGTTAGTCCAGTTAGAGTTGTATCAATTTCATTGTTAAAATTTGAAGGAAGAAGGTATTCATATCATCATGGTTGATAAAAAATCAAACCAGTGAGGATTGTACCAACTTCAAGTTCCAAAAAGCTCAATAATGAGAAAAAAAAAGTAGCATTATCATGTGATAAGTGACAATCATAGTTGCATCTTGTGTTAATTTTTATATTAGAGTTGCATTTTTAATTAAGTGACTAAATGAGATTGGATTAATTTCTCTATGAATGCATCTTATTTATAGGATTTTCCCAAAATCGAGGGGATGAGTCAATCATGGTTACTTCATCAAAATCTTCTCAAGATAGAGTATATGGTCTTTGACAAAAATATTTTCGTATAGGTTGCATTAAGTTAAATTCATTATTAATCATATTTAAATCAAATTGCATTACATCATCATATTAGTTTGTATTTAGGTGCATTAACATTTAATCATGTGCATATTCATTAATCATTAAGTTTATGGTGAATTTGTTGCATTAGGTTCATTATTCATTAAATTTAATTGCATACCACAACATAAAATATTTAGGTATAACCATATCATTATTATTAATCATTAAACCATTCATTAACTTAGATAAATATATCATATCATTAGTATCATTGCATTCATTATCTATCTAAAGTGCATCCACATAACCATCTAAGTATACATATATCTAATCATGAATCATTAAATCATTAAACTGTATCCATATAACACTACAATGAAAAGCACAAAACACAGATAAAATCATGTAGAACTCTATCATGCATATATAAAATAAATCTCAAAGTCCAATATACCATGATATCATAAGGATAAATACATCATAAATTCAAGTGTGATTACATCAAGATTTTTTCAAATATACATCATCAATGTCTAAAATGCATCATCAAAAAGTCAATCATGTGCATCAAAAAGGTACATCAAAGTACACATTTGTCAAAAATTGATCAGGAAGGGGTAACACCTAGTTCTGACCATCCTCTACACATGTATCCATGTCTACATCTAAAGGGGTAACACCATCAGTGCTCACATCTACGTCACCTACTAGCCTAGATGTAGGAACCTGAGTAGGAATCACTGGATTAATATGAGTACCATCAAACTAAGCCATAAATATAGCTAAAATTGAACTGACCTGAACCAACTGACCCTACATAGTTACCATACCTACTTGCAAAGCATGTATCTCCTAGCTAGGAGGAATAAAGGGAACTAAAGGATTAGTGAATGCAACTAAAACCTCTAGAATAGTCATCATGTCAGGAACAACTGGATCATCATGTCTAACTCGATGACCTCTCTGAGTCCAAACCTGTGTTAATAGGATTAGTCACATGCCTATGAGAAATATGTTTGTCAACTTATATGGTAGGAATATTAAGTCCTCTACCTCTCATCCATACTTGACCACTGCCAACATGACTGCCAACTAGTCCAACACCATGATCATCCTCATCCACTGACTCAACAAGTATTATGCCACCTCTTTCATAAACCACACTAGGGATAGCACCTAAACCATTCATACTACCAGCATCATGAGATATTATATCTATTTCTCTCCCTATTTTTTCCCAACCAACTCTATCTCCCCAAGGACTGATAGATCTTCCTCCTTGAACCTGGACCCATATCTGTGATACGGAGATTGGGAAGAGCTAGTCACAAGCCCTTGCTCTAGGGTTCACCTAGTGACCCTCAGGTGTATCCACTAACACTAGTGACCTATAGGATGCCTACTGTGGCTCAATCCCATATTCCTACACCCCAACCAAACTACCAACACTGATCAACCAAGACAATCACACATTCTTGGCACTTAGCACTCCCATACACATAGTGACCCTTAAGCTAAGATAAGGGTGTAACACCTCCAAATGAGCTTGGGAACTTGCAAAGGTTAGGAGGTGTTGGAAAGTGTCTCAAATGGTGTTTTTAAACATGTTTCAATCTTCACTTCATCAATCCTCTCTACCAATCTCATACTTCCTTTATAATTTAGGCCTACAAGGAAGAGCCCCAATTAGGCCTCCTCTCTGAGAAAATAGGGCTTTCCACCTATTTGTCACCAAATGACCCTAAAAATAAATTGTGGATTCTCACAACATGAGGCAATATATCAAGGATTTTGGTGGTTTTAGGTCCCTCCCATGCTGTACAATCCCCTGACCAAATATAGGTACTTTTGGTAGGTTTTAGGCCTTTCTCTGATTTCATGAAGTGTCTTCAATCTTTAGGTGATCAAATGGGTTGATCACTCCCTCTCCTTGCATCCATATCTAATGAACTACAACTAATTTAGAACTAGAATGAAGAATCTATAATGTGAGATTACTTAGGAGTTGATGATTAGATATGCAAGATGATTAAATTAGTATTATGTTGTCATTGATGTCAACTAGCTTGACAATACTTATCTTGTAAGTTACTATACCGACACATCTGAAGGAAGGTGAAAGAGATAAAGAACATAAATATCTACATGAGAAAGATGTATATGACAGATGAGGATAAGGAATACACTGAGTAACTTGTTGATGAGTCTATGACTTGATGAAATTGACTTTATTATGTTGCATTCATCTATGATGAAGAATAGATCTGAAAGACACAAAGCGGTGTTGTCAGTAAATAAAGCATTTCATTATACACTGATGAAGTGTAGTGTATACCAAGAGCAGTATTAACTGAGCTTGTGTTCACCAACGCATTTCTTTGTTAACCGAGCAAAATAAAAAGGAATTAAATGATCAGTTTAGTCGTTAAAGTGATGAGCTGTAAAGTGTATGAAATCGAGGTAATAGATAATGTTTGTTATGAAGATTGATGGCTAACATAAATCAAAAGGATCTAATGGAGCATATTGAAATGTGTTACTAACACATCAGCCGAGGGATCGTAAAGAAAAAAATCTATGAATATGATTAAGCGGCAAAATTTGATGGAGGAAAAGAAAATGATTTACTTGTCTATATAAGAGACATTGGTTTCATTATGAAAAAGATGTCAGAAAAAGAAGATACTACAGAATTATCACATGAAGAATTTTTCATGCATTCTAATCATACTGGTTAATAAGAACCCAGTTGCAGAACATTTACCAAGCTACAGAGAGTTATTACTGACGGATAGAAAGTTGATAAAGTATTGAATCTGAAGTGTTATATTGGTCAGAAATATTTGAATGAGCTAAACATTGATCTGTAAATAGAAAACTGAAGTTGTTTTATGGTAGATCATCTACTATTACATATTTAACCATTGTATATAGTCAAATCTCTTAACCGAGTGGACTATGAAAGTCTTTTGATGTTTCATTCATAGAGTGAACATTGTTATCCTGTCAACCCCAAAGTGACTGCTGGTTGGATGATAACTTCTGGTCTAAAATCCTCTAACAAGGTCACACCTAACAGTGTGTTTTTAACCTTTAATAGGGTTGGGTCTTCAGCGACCTCACTTCAGAAGAGTGAACAATTTTGGGTTGTTGATCCTAGGTGGTTTTTCCCTTTATAGGGTTTCCACATTAAATCTCTTGTGTTATGTGTTGATTATGATATTTATTTGTTATCATACTTTTCATATTACATATTAGATTTAATCAGTAATTATTACAAAGTTTAGACTGACAATCGGTAAATACACAGACAGTGAAAGTATTATATGTTTATCGAGTAGCAGAAGTAGTAGAATTGTTTTGGATTATAGATTTTGAATTGGGACACTGGATAACTAATTCACCCCCCCTCTCAATTATTCTAAAAATTGGTATCAGAGCTTTGGTTGCTTAGAACAGAGTTTTAAGGACTTTAGTAAAAAGGTCTCAAGATGTATAAGAGGGAAGTGTCAAAGCTGAACAAAGATAACTTCATAGTATGGCAAATCCGGATGAAGTTGCACATATCTGGAATTGAGAATTTTGCACTAGAACTAATGGAGAATGGCTACATTGAACCGACACTAGGTCCCCTAACTCTTGATCAACTAAAGGATAGGCATGAACACAATATTACTATGATGGAACTTGCTGCTGCCTGTACCGATGCCAAATTTAAAGACATTAAGGATGAACTACTGCTAAAGCCATGTGGGATAAACTGACTCTAATATACAGTGGAGATGTGAATGTTAAGAGAGCCAGAGCAGAAATCCTAAGAGGTCGATTTGATGATATGAAGATGAAAGAAGGTGAGAACATTGTGCAATATACAAATAGACTAAAAGAGGTAGTACATGCTATTAGAGCATCCAATGGAGTTATTGACGATGAAAAAGTAATAAGCAAGATTTTTAGAACTTTGCTGCCAGTTTATGCGATCGAGATCTCTACAATTCATGAAACAAGGGCTACATCCAACCTCACCCTTGACACTCTGATCGGTAAGCTTACAACATTTGAATTGAATAACTTTGACAATAGTGTTGTACCTTCTATTGAATCCACTTTCATGTCCTCTTTGAAGATTGGTAAGTCTAGTAGCAAGAATGATAAGAATAATGACAGTGACAGTAATACCAATGATGAACTTCATGAGCTTGAAGCTCTTATGGCCAGAAGATTTCCCAAAGGTAAGGGAAGGTATAGAGGCAAGTTACCTCTAGCATGTTTCAATTGCAAAGAAGTTTGCCACATCACTGCTAGATGTTTGAATAAGAAAGATGATGATAGATCCAAAGACCGATCTAAAGGAAGCTATCGGAGAAGAGTCAATAGAGGCTACTGACACAACAACAGAGACAACCAAGATAGCTATGACAAAGGAAAAAAGGTATGTTACATAGCCAAAGAATTTGAATCTGAATCTGACACTGATGATGATGTAGAAGTAGTATTTTTTTCTATGAAGGATGATTCAAAAGATGAAGAGAAACATGAAGAGACAGCACTGATCTCTAAAGTAAGCAAAAATAATACATGGATAATAGACAGTGGCTACACACATCATATGACTGGTGATATAGAGAAATTGATCTAATTGATGAATATGATGGTGGATCTATTAGAATGGGAAATGATGCACCTTGTATGGTGAGAGGTAAAGGTTCACTAATGATTAATGATAGAATAAAATGTGAGAATGCATACTAGGTAGATGGACTGAACTACAATTTGATAAGTGTGGCACAGCTGAACAACTCAGGACACCAACTTGCTTTTGAGAGCAGAAAGGTAAGAATCTACGATGATGGAGGAAGACTTGTTGGAACCGGTACACAATCTAGAGGTAATCTATTTTATCTTGATATTGATCAGTCTTCTTGTTTATTAATGAAAGATGAAGATGCATGGTTATGGCATAAGAGGTTATGTCATGTGAATTTTGATAACATGATCAAGATTAGTAAGAAGAAAAGAGTTAGAGGATTGCCTAACTTGTCAAAACCATATCATGCTATGTGTCATGAATGTTAGAAAGGTAAGATGACTAAGTCCAATTTTAAAAGAAAAGATTACTCAACAAAGAAGATACTTGAATTAGTTCATACTGACCTATGCGGTCCTATGAGTACTCAAAGGTATTATGGTGATAGATACTTTATTCTTTTTGTTGATGACTATACTAGACTGATGAATGTTATGTTCCTGAAAGAGAAATTTGAAGCTTTTAAGTTATTTAAATGGTATAAGGCTAAGGTAGAAAAAGAGACTGGAAAAGAAATTTAATGCTTAAGATCTAATAGAGGAGGTGAATTTATCTCTGATGAATTTACTAAGTTCTGTAATGAGAATGGTATTAAGAGATAGGTCTCTTCACCGAGAACACCTCAGCAGAATGGGATTGCTAAAAGAAGGAATAGGTCAATCATTGACTATGCTAGAACACTAATGCTACAAAAGAATGTTGCTCAGACATATTGGAGGGAAGCTAACAGCACATCTGTATATGTGCTTAACCAAGTACAACTAAAGAAGGACACCAACCAGACACCTTATGAGCTATGGTTTGGACACAAACCTACTATAAGTTATTTCAAAAATTTTGGAAGCAAATGTTTTATTTTGAAAGATGAGAGAAATGGGAAATTTGATTCTAAAGGTGATGAAGGAATATTCTTAGGATATTCTACTAAGAGTAAAGCATACAAATGTCTAAATAAGGTTACAAATAAGATGATTGAAAGTACTAATGTTCATTTTGATGAGTATGATGACATAAACACAGAAGAAAGAAAGGAACCAGAAGACTATGGTAGATTCACTTACATTGAACTTCCTGACTATCTACCGTAGTCGCAACCTGTGATAACCAGTCAATAGGAAAATAAGCCCAAGGAACAAGAAAGGGAAACCAACGAACAAGATGGTGCTACCGAGCAAGCGAATGAACCTAAACAGGAAGAACAAGAAAGAAAAAATTGAGTACTGGCTATTTTTTTCATAAGACATCATCCTGAGACACAAATTATTGGAAACAGACAAGCTGGAATGCAGACAAGAAGCAAAACAAGACAAGGTATATGTCTAGTTTGTGAATTTGAACCAAAGAATGTGAAAGTTGCATTAGAAAATGAAGAATGGGTTAATTCAATGAAGGAGGAAATAGAACAAATAGAGAAAAACAAAACTTGGTCCTTAGTACCCCGACCTAAAGATAAGAATGTTATCGGTACTAAATGGATATTCAAAAATAAAATGAATGAAAATGGTGAAGTGACAAGAAATAAAGTGAGATTGGTATGCAAGGGATATGCACAAGAAGAAGGCATTGATTATGGTGAAATATTTGCACCTGTTGCTAGATTAGGAGTTAGAATGTTACTTGCATATGCTACACACAAGAAATTTAAGGTTTATCAAATGGATGTGAAATCAGCATTTCTGAATGGTATACTTGAAGAAGAGGTCTACATAGAACAACTTGAAGGATTCATTGATCCAGACAACAAAAACATGGTATGTAGATTACACAAAGCTTTATATGGCTTGAAGCAAGCACCGAGAGCATGGTATGAAAGACTGCATACTTACTTGTTAAGTATTGGATTTGTAAGAACTAGTGAGAACAGTAATTTGTACATGAAAGGTGATACTGATGACACTATTATCATTGCTGAAATTTTTGTTGATGATATTATTCTTGGAGGTCAAGATCATGTATGTAAATCTTTTTCTGATGACATGAGGAATGAGTTTGAAATGTCTATGTTCGGAGAGATTAAATTCTTTCTCAGATTACAAGTGATACAACAAAGTGATGGGATATTCATCACACAGTCCAAGTACATAAAGGAAGTCTTGAAGACATTTGGCATGGAAGATGCTAAACCTATGGGAACACTGATGGCTACTAGAAGTAAATTGACAAAGGAAGATGAAACTACAGAGGTAAACTAGACACTTTACCGATCCATGATTGGTAAGCTCATGTATGTAGTTCACAGTAGACCAGATATAGCACATGTTGTGGGAATTGTTGCTAGATATTCTGCTAATCCTAGAGAATTGCACATGATTGCTACTAAAAGGATCTTAAGATATCTAAAAAAGACAGACGATTATGGATTATGGTATCCTAAGAAAGGTAATTTTGAGCTGAAAGTCTATACTGATTCTAATTGGGCTGGAAATGTGGATGACAGAAAAAGTACCACCGGAGGAGCATTTTTCTTTGGTGAAAGACTTGTAACCTGAACAAGTAAAAAGTAGGCTTGTATTTCTCAGTCTACAGCTAAAGCAAAGTATGTTGTTGTTGCTACTAATTTCTCAAACATCGCATATATCAAGCAAGTTTTGGAAGGAATGAATGAGGTAATCACTGACCCAGTGATCATATACTGTGACAACACAAGTGCTATTAATATTTCAAAGAATCCTGTGATGCACTCTAAGACAAAGCATATATCAATTAAGTATCACTACTTAAGAGAACAAGTGCAAGAGAAGCAAGTAAAGCTGGAATTTGTTACATCTAAAGAACAACTTGCAGACATTTTTACCAAGCCTCTACCGAAGGACACTTTTGAATATTTGAGGACTAGACTTGGGGTCCTTCCCCTATCTGTCAGTCACTAATGTGATCTGGATGTTGCATCAGCCTAATATTATCAGAATATCACTCATGTTGATGCAACATAGTTCACACTTTGAATTTTGTTCAAGGTTGTGATTAAGTTTGAAGAACTGAAATAGATTGGGATATCAGTATACTAAGATACAGAGGAAGTAATGGACACCAGAGAGTCACTTAGCTAGTACAGAGCTAATTATTTATTTGTTTCTTTGGCATTGTTGTCAAAGGGAGAGATAAATAATATGAAAAGAAAAGGAGATATACACCGATGAGAACTATCTAAGGGAGAGATAATCTGAAAGGAATTTGAGAACTAAAAAGGCTATATCTACAGAATGACAAAGCTGTATTTTATAATGTTGTTTTAGTAACATAGTGATTAAACATATTAAGCTAGGGAGAGCTTACACTACACATCATTTGATCACAAAGTTGTAGAATACATGTTTGGTATGTGTATGGTACATTTCATATTACTTGAGTTGCCATCAATGCCAAAGGGAGAGATTGATGAACTACAACTGATTTAGAGCCAAAATGAAGAATCTATAATGTGAGATTACTTAGGTGTTGATGATTAGATATGCAAGATGATTAAATCAGTATTATGTTGCCATTGATGCCAACTCGCTTGACAATACTTATCTTGTAAGTTACTATACCGACACATCTGAAGGAAGGTGAAAGAGATGAAGAACAGAAATATCTACATGAGGAAGATGTATATGATAGATGAGGATAAGGAATACACTGAGTAACTTGTTGATGAGTCTATGACTTGATGAAATTGACTTTATTATGTTGCATTCATCTATGATGAAGAACAGAGCTAAAAGACACAAAGCAGTGTTGTCGGTAAATAAAGCATTTCAGTATACACCGACAAAGTATAGTGTATACCAAGCGTAGTATTAACTGAGCTTGTGTTCACCAATGCATTTCTTTGTTAACTGAGCAAAACAAAAAGGAATTAAATGATCAGTTTAGCCGTTAAGTGATGAGCTGTAAAGTGTATGAAATCAAGGTAACAGATAATGTTTGTTATGAAGATCAATAGCTAACATAAATCAAAAGGATCTAATGGAGTAGATTGAAATGTGTTACTAACACATCAGCCGAGGGAGCTTAAAGAGGCAAAATCTATGAATATGATTAAGAGGAAAAATCTGGTGGAGGAAAAGAAAATGATTTACTCATCTATATAAGAGACATTGGTTTCATTATGAAAAAGATGCCAAAAAAAGAAGATACTGCAAAATTATCGCGTGAAGAATTTTTCATGTATTCTAATCATACTGGTTAATAAGAACCGAGTTGCAGAACAGTTATTGAGCTATAGAGATTTATTACCGATGGATAGTAAGTTGATACAGTATTGAATCTAAAGTGTTATATTGGTTAGAATTATTTGAATGAGCTGAACATTGATCTAAAAACTACAAACTGAAGTTGTTTTATGGGAGATCATCTACTGTTACATATTTAACCATTGTACACAGTCAAATCTCTTAACCGAGTGGACTATGAAAGTCTTTTGATGTTTCATTCATAGAGTGAACATTGTTATCCTGTCAACCCCAGAGTGACTGCTGGTTGGATGATAACTTCTGGTCTAAAATCCTCTAACAAGGTCACACCTAACAGTGTGTTTGTAACCTTTAACAAGGTTGGGTCTTCAGTGACCTCACTTCATAAGAGTGAACAATTTTGGGTTGCCGATCCCAAGTGGTTTTTCCCTTTATAGGTTTTCCACGTTAAATCTCTTGTGTTATGTGTTGATTGTGATATTTGTTTGTTATCATACTTTTCATATTACATGTTATATTTAATCGATAATTATTACAAAGTTTAGATTGACAATCAGTAAATACACAAACAGTGAAAGTATTATATGTTTACCGAGTAGCAGAAGTAGTAGAATTATTTTGGATTATACATTTTGAATTGGGACACTGGATAACTAATTCACCCCCCCCCCCCCCCCCCTCTTATTTATTCTAACAATATCTTGTAAATGAACATATCCAAGACCTCCAACTCCTAAATCTCACTTTCAATATCCTCTCTAGAAGTTATTCCTCTTCTTTTCTCAATCCTTCCTAGTCGGGCTCACCATGGCTTGCATAGGGCTTGATTGTAAAAATATTTTGCATGCACACTAGGGCCCCTCCTTCCACATATGTTACATACATGGAGTCTACACACTATCCCCAAAAGGTTGTATAGATTGGACAGTGGAATAGTGAGCTAGACCCTCAAGTTCTCAGCTCTCCTGGTAGAAACCAATGAACAGAGACTTATTGAAGAAGTAAAATGAAGCCAGTAAATGAAAAGTAAGTCATAATATAATTGCAAAAAATTAATATAGATACACACACTAACATCTAACATCAATCATGAGTCCAGATCTATCTCAACATTCCATCCATTAATTTATTGATCATACAAATATAATCCAAAGCCAAAACTGTGCACACTTCCAAAATTTATCTTCCATATAGTACTCCTTCCAACCTTGAGATTTGAGCCAAGGTTGCTTATATAGACTTAGGTTAAGTTAGGATAGGTTTAGAGCACTTAAGAATTGATTAAGGTCTTAAGGATTAATAGACCGAGCAACTTTTCAAAAGTTACAAAAGTTGCTAAGCAACTTTTACAACAAACATGACAACTTTTCCAATCTTGCTCCCTAATGGATTTGGGAAGCTTCCATGGAGTCCTAGAGCACATCTAGACTCAAAAACTCATTTCTGATGTTGAACACCTCATGACATCAACCTGACATCATATTACATCATTTCTAAGAGAAGGACTAAAAGACTTTAGCCTTCTACCTAAACCTAAGGACCTAGAAGGACTTCAAATCCCAAGTGGATTCCAAGACTTGTTCAACATGACCTTAGGAAAATATTAACATGCCAAAAGGCTTAAAATCTAAACCAAAATTAAGGGTGCTCCTGCACTACTTTGCCTATAGTGTCCCCATCTCCATCATCTTGATCATTATTATTTGGCTTAGAATCTAGCTCATCAATATCAGGAATAGGATCTACAAAATTTGTAAATATGGGAAAAGCATGTTGAATGTACCACTATGCATACTTTGGGGTAACTCTTGTATGTGCAATATAATTTCAATACTCTAATGCATTGGCTAAAAACCTAGAACCTTAGTTCTACGAGCTCTATAATCAACATTGGGTCCCCACAATGACCTCTCTAACTAAACTCATAAATAATGAGTTGTACCTTGAGGCAAACTCTGAGTGTGACCATACTATCTCAAAACTCTCATAAAGCATAATATCTTGACTACATAGATAGTAATTCTGATGAATCATCACATGATGAAGAAGGAATCATGTCATCATCCTCAGCCCAGATCTCACAATCAAGGTATGGTCTCCAACACACCATATCAAGCTCATCAAGTATCCACCTCCAATACTCTAACTTTCCCAGTTGAGGCTAGACAAAAACTCCATGATATGCATACACATATGGATATCCACATGGACAAATCCTCTCTACCACTAGTCTCACAATTGGAAGATTCTTTTAGGCCCATAATTGTAACAATACTGCTTCGACTAACAAAGTTGCACTATGTCAATATACATCATGATGTAAATAATGATATAAGTGAGAAATTAGATAGGAACCCCATGAAAATCTCTTAGGTTGTGCAATCATGTCCTCTGGATTCCTACCCCAACCAACAAAAAAATCATGACCTCATCTATCTAGAAATAAGAAACTGGTTATCAATGCAAATAAGATAGAAGGAAGAGGAGCATAGCATTGTCACATCCTCCACCAAGGAATGGTCTCATATCCAATAGAATTATAATTGAAGACTCATCTACACACAACACCATCATATACAAAATCATATTATACAAGCTCTCCCATGATGGGAATCTATAACAATCTATATACATCCTCAGGTGTAATCATCATCTCACCCATGGGAAGATGAAAGGTGTAATGATCATAATTCCATCTCTTGGCTAAGGAAATAAGAAATACTCAATTTACTCTAAAATGGGGCATGTTCAGTAGATATCCTAAATTGCATCTATTGACAATGTGTTTATCTCATGGAGATAAATTCATAATCATATTAAAAGGTCATGGATAGATCCCTCATACCATCAATTTCCCATGGTAAAATTGGTTTCATCAAACACAATCAATCAAAGACATCAAGTTGATCATCCAAAGTCATTCAATCTAATCAACCAATCATCTTATATCACTCTTCTTGAGCACATCAGCCTATTTTGTTTATCTAGATCTTGAGAACAAAATATCTAATCAACCTAATCAATCATCCTAATCGACTTAGTTCAACTGACATCAACACACATCATTATGAAGCTAGAGATTGACATCATTCATTTTGAATCAAATCAGTATCATACAAGGAAATTTGACATCAAATCACATAAATAGGATTGAAATCATTCAAACAAGGTCTCATATGCATGTTTTTGTTTCTAAACAACTTGCATTAACTAGGCAAAGATCATAGGCACTCAAACTCCCCTCAGAGGTACCTAAACATAAAGTAGGGACCCTAAATTATGCAAGAGTTCTCTAAGGGCTTGTATAGGTGCTCAAACACCTTTCAATAAGCAATAGGCATGTACAGGCACCACAACTAATCATGGAAGAACCCTAATACCATGTGAAAGCTAACTCAAGGGCATAGGCACTCAAACATAGGGCAAAAGCATTGAAAATAACCACAAACCCTAGCCTAAGTGCTCTAACAAGACACGCTAGCATTCTAAGACATGGCATAGGCACCAAAACACATTGCCAAAGCCCAAAAACACCTAAAAACAAGGAAAATGCAAAGAAACATATCCCTATCATAGTAATATGAGCAAAAAGCATTAAAATCAAAAGGAAAAGTTAGAGATTTGGACTATACTAGAGGTCCATACGCTCTTGGATGCTAATAATGCCTTCTACACTCGAATCTATGTTCCCAAATTGGCACCACCATTGCTTTAGTCAGAGAGAAAATCAAATTTTTACCTTTTTGGTGGTATTTATATCACATGATCTAATCAAATGGGAAAATTCATTCAACATTTCAACTGGGGCATTTCCAAAAGTTATTGCTTATCATGAAATAAATCAAAATTGTGATTTTCACCGATATATTGGAAATTGATCAAGAATTTAAAAAACTCACAAATTGATCCAAAATTTATTTTGATTCATTTCTTGAGGGGGCATATGTTCATCGGTCAATCAGAGTACTTTTGACATCAGGGACATCAAAGGTGAGAAATTTTGAAATCATCATCTGGGCATCAAAATTTTTTGAAATTAAAATCAGGGAATCACATCAAGGTTGCATCATAAGGAAATAAAAATTGCATCATCAAGATCATCAAATTAACATCAAATATCAGATCAAGCAGCAAATTCAAATCAAACATCAGTGAATCACACAATCAGACATTCTTTGAACTAACGTGATTCACGCATTTGATTCAAAGAGGGGAATTTGTATACACCCTAAATTTTTCAAAGCAAATTCAACCAAATTCAAGCAAGAAAAATCAAGAAATTATTGATCAAAGCATGAATTAATTAGATATCAAGCCAAAGTGGATTAATTAAATCAAGGATCAAATAACTATGTGATTGATTTAATCAATTAATTATATAGTTCAATCAATTAATTAAATCCAACCTATTCAAAGAAAAGACATGGCTAAATCAATTCATTTTTTAAGTAATAAATCATAAGTTACCTCACCAACCACATAAGGACAAAAATCAATCAACCAATGAGGTGAGATTATTATGATAACATGGATCACTAATTGTCTTTCTATCTCAACCCTCCAAGTTTCCTTTGTAATCTTGACCATTCAATTTTTCTCTTTGTCCCAATATTTGAAACACACAACTCACCCACTTGGCTAACCATGAGATAATTCAACCCTCGTATAACTCACTCGCATGGTTTTATAAATCCTAGAAATAGGATGCATTCCTAGAGAAAATCATGCATTTTTCATTTGCATCAATGCTATAGTTAAATTTCAATTCTATTCAGATCAATTTGAATTCAATTTAGTCTTACAATAGCCTAATTAGCTTTCAAATCATCATGTTATTAGCTTAATTTACATCATGTAGCTTAATTTTTACTCTCATCTTAGAGGTTTTCACTTTAGGAATGCTTTACAAGTCTGAGATAATTCATAATGTCCTTCAAATTAGAGAACCATAGGATGTTTATCAATTTATTCAATTCAAAGTTCTAATTAGTTTAAAGCTTTCATGTTTTTGAGTTGAATTGATTGAACTAATCCCATGAAGGTATTTCTTATACACAATACTTTTACCTACTTATGAAAAATGGAACAAAACTACCTGTTGGATTTGAAACTTCTACTATCATTGAACAAGTGACACAAACCCAAACACACATAATTGGAGTTATTCAGCCCACTATATCTTCTCAAATATCTTTGAGTATGCCCTCTAATAGTGTATCTCATAATGTGACATATATCATAACCTATACAAGGTCATTTGGAACCTAATACTGTAATACCCCAAAAATGGGCTATATGTTCATTAACCTCCTACATCTTCAATTCGAATAAAATCGACATCAAAGTCCTAACCTAAGGCACATCTAAACATCATCAAATCATAATTGATTATCTTAAATTCTGCATCGGAATATTCCTAGTAATATTCCTAATTATCTTAATTATCTTTAATTTAATGATTATTTGGCGATAAATCACATTTATCCTAAGTTTGATTAATTGAATATTTTCATATTTAATTAATTAGATTTAATATTTGCCACTTAATTGTGTAATTAAATTTAATTATATCTATTATTAATTGTATTATTTAATTTTGACAATAAATCTAATATCATATGAATAATTGATTAAATTCTTATTTAATTAATTAAAGCAAGTTGTCATTATTTAATAATATAGTTTTTAATAAAAGTTTGATTAAATAATTGATTAACCCATAAATCAATTGTTTTATTTTTAAAATCAGTTAAGTTGGAAATAAATCACTTTATTATTAAATTAATTCATAAATAAAACATGCACAATCATAAAAGCAAACAACTATCAATTATCAATTAAAGCTAAACTCTATTTTGAGTTAAAACTTAGCTTTTGCATGTTTTTGTGAGTTAATTATCTTTTATTTAAAAATAACTCAAAAATCAAGTTGAGTTATTTGAGTGATTTATAGCTTTTTCCCATGCACCTCCAAAGCCCTGGATTTCTATAAATTAAGGCTTTAGCTCTTCACAAATCATCTCATATTTTGCACAATCACGCTGGAGAATTGGAATTGAAGAATCAAAGCTCTTGCGAATCGGCATTTTTGTGAGATCAATCTTATTTTTGCATTCATATTTCATATCATTGTTAGATTAGCATAGCATATCAGTTTTCAATAGCATTCATATCATATCAGTTTTTATCATTCTTATTGCATAGAAAAATCCAAAAAAATAGAATAATTGCATTCAATCTCATATCTAGATCAATTGCATTCAAATCCTTCATTTAGGTGTCGTCTAGGTCACTGATCTCGATAATAATCTGAGAACATTAATCTCGCACCTATTAGAAGGCAGTAAATCACTTGGTTAGATAGCTTTCAATTTTGCACGATTTTGATTATCACTAACCTCTAATGTTTTACTGAGTGTTGTGTCTACAGATCAGGTACAATTTTCACACACACAAATACAACAATCCACTCTTCACTAGCAATCCAATGACAAAAAGTTCCAACACAAATACCAATACATCTTCAACTATGTCAAAATCCAATCCAATGGTCAATCCTCAAACTATAGAAACAAGTGTCACAAATAATATACCAACAACAAGTTAGATGAAAGTTTCTAACCCCTCAGAACTTACAAGCATTCAAATCGACACAACTCCCCAAGATGTTAGCACAAACCAAAGCAGTCACATTGATACCTCATAAGGGGCACCCCCCAATCAAGGGTCATGTATCATGCTCCAAGGTTCTCCCTCTAACCAATAGTCAAACAATAAAAATAGTGGGGTATCAACCAATCCTATTGGACACAATCCTTTTGCATTGGCAAACCTAACATTCATCTATCTTGTGCCACCTCAAGTTGCAACACCCTCATATGTCTCCACATCAAACTAATGTCCTACACAAAAATTGACATGCATACAATTAAGTACCATCCTATCACAATGGTAATCCTTTTATGGATCCAAATTTGGGAATCAATGCACATGTCCCACTAAGATCTTTGCATGCAAAAAGTGCAAAATTTACAACAACAGATGACCAATCTTCAAACAGGTGCCCCTAAGAGAACATATTCACTAGAAGACTTATGTCCTTACTCTTTTGACAAGTCATTATACATGCGACCTTTTCTACCTAATTTTGAGATGCCTAAATTTGAAAAATATAAGGAAAGAGGAGACTTGAGAGACTATATTAGAGAATCTTTTATGGCATGTATAGATTTGGCTCACAATGACACCTATATAATGAGAATCTTTACATGCACTTGTTAGGTGATCTATGGAATAGTTCTTGGGACTACCTCTAGGCATAAGATCTTGGAATGAATTGGCTGGAAATTTCATTTCCCACTACTCTCATAAAATTTTCAATGAGGTCACAATCATGGATTTTTGCAAAAAATAAGTAGAAACTTGGTGAGGTTTTCTCTTCCTTCCTCCAACATTGGAGAAATATGGCTTCGAATGCCTCATTTAAAATACAAAAAAAGGATAATATCTTGATATTTATAGAAAATTGCCAATTAGACACGATGTGTGCTCTCTAATTGCAATGCATTAACAGCTTTGAGCACCTTGTTCAGAAGGGCCCCAAAGTAGAAATATCCCTTACCATAAAATCCATAATCAAAAACATAAAAGAGACCAATACCAATTTTTCATATGATAAATCAAAATATTGGTCTACTAATGACAGTGTATTCAATGTCAAAGTTGTCAATAGAGCACAACATGTCTTATGCCTCTAAGGGAAACCCAATATAAACACTTCCAATACCAATAGTAACACACCTCAAATTAGGAATCAACCATCTAATGTCTCTAATGACCAACAATGCTCTTCAAGATGGTTTAACCCAAGGTGAAACTATCTACCACTTTCAAATCCCTTAGAAGTTGTCCTAAGAAAATTGGTCCAAACTAGCACCATCAGATTGTTGAAAATAAGACATTATGAACCATTTCTACAATCATTGCCTCACCAACGGATATAGGACTTCAAACTATTACCAATTTAAGAACATAATCCAAGATATAATTGAGCATGGTGAGATCAAAGTCATTAACAACTCTAGTACATCTAATAATGACCACTTGATTTTTAAGATCCCACTAGAGGATCGTGATAAAGGAAAAGATTCATCTTTAGGGAAAAACAAAAAGGATAACAATAGTTACAATTCCCACCAACATGGCATTAACCACATCTATCATGAGTTAGAATATACCATAAATACCATCATGGTTAAGAGAAAAGATGTTAAGTGTGTCGTTACTGCCTGTTGAACAAAATCACATTCCAAGGTATCCCCACAAAGCCTTCAATATCATTCAATTCCTCTACTCCTACAATAGGTTAGCATATTATATTTTACCACCTTAAGAAAACCTATGTGTAGATATCCATATTTGAGTTGTTACGTATATCACCCAATCACAAAGTAGTCTTGGATAAAGCCTTGTAGGATTCATTTGTTTCCCCAGAGATAAAGGTTGATGAATTCCAAGCCATGGTTGGAAACCTAGACGCCATACACCATGTTGCATTTACTAAGGAATACTTTCCTACACATAATCCATGCCATAATGACCCTCTTCATCTCAAAGTATATGTCCATCTCCATAAAATTAGGAGAGTCCTTGTAGACATTGGATCAAGTCTAAATATTTATACTTTGAAATTGGTTCAAATGTTGGGATACTCTAAGAGTTGTGTAGACCTTACTAATAATATCATTAGTTGAGCCTATGATGATGCTAAATTCCCTTCTAAAGGAGTCATTACATCACTAGTCAGAATAGAACCAACCATATATGCAACTACTTTCTACATCTTGGATTTGGAACTTAGTAACAATATTCTTCTCAAAAGACCCTAGATTAATGTCATGTGGGGCATACCTTCTACTTATCACTAATGCCTAAAATTACCTCACAACAGGATTGAGATTACCATCCTAGGTGAGAGAGATCCCTTCTTGTACTACACCAATCTCAAAGGATCTATTGTGAACCAAGTGTTGAGATATAGCTACGTTCAGATATGCCAGAGTTATATAATGTAGATCGTAATGATAAATCAAATGCTATTACGATCGACGGTGTATAATATTAATGATGTATTGGTAATAACGAACTGAGTGCTATATATTACAGTCATGATACTTATGTATCGTGCATCTGTTAAATAGTAGTCACAATACCTAATTATCATGACTGATCATTGAATTAAGGTTTGTATATATTGCAGTCATGATAATTATGTATCGTGTATCTTCTAATAGCAGTTAGGATACATAAGTATCGTGACTAACTACTGACTCAAGTGCATTATTTTAACAGTCATGATAATTATTATTACGATGCTTAACAAATTGGTATAATGAATTGGTTACCTTATAAAGGGTCATGACCCTGTGTGGAAATAGCCAAGTATGGTCATGGCTCTTCATAAACATGACCATTCATTAGATATATATACACATTAATGGTTGGTGAAAAAATCGATCACAATGGTAATCTATTTCATACAGCACATATATATATTCTCTATAGGACGATCTTGATTTCACAACATGGTATCAGAGCCATACCTATAAGAGAATAATGTGTCTTCATTATACAATCACATTTATGTTCAATGGGTGAAATCATAAAAAACATACAGCCAGTTGTTGGGTCGAAGGTAGAGAAATTAATAAATTAGGGTGACAGAAGACATAGGCCCCATTCTGTTGATTGATAATCATTGACCAGGTGCATCACTGTAAATGATGAAATGCCCAGCTTCTTTGTCAAGGCCTGGATATGGCTCCACACGTGTCTCATCCAGCCCTACAAGAGGGCACCAAATCATGTCAAAGCGAAGATCTGCTCTTTTGATCTTGCACTCTCTGCAATTTGGTCAGCCGAAGCATCTCACCACCATACTCTCGAACCATTAATATGAATCGTAACCCATAGAGTTTGGCAATAATGGAGATAATAAAATGGAGGAAGGATATGATGAGAAGAAGACCAGTCAATAGTAGATTGTCAGGAACGGAGGATACAAGGGAATGATTTAACTCATTTTACACTCAGACTTAAGTGGAATCAATCCACTATCAAACCAATGATGAATGATAAGATTAGGTGAAAATATCATAAATAAAAATCATTGAAATAAAATTAGTATCGAGGATCAATGATGAATATTATAAACAACAAAATTCATTGCGTAAGGTAATATAATACTATAGGAGTCAGGAGTCTGCAGTTTTTGATTTATGAAAGACCTTACACAGTCAGCAGAAGTATGAGTACCTAAGCATCATTATAAACATTAATAAAGAAGGCGATGGGGCTAATGTGAGGGACGTCCAATCCTTATTTGGTTGGGGATTATTGGCAGACTCAATAAACCACAATTATAGGCCATGTATAAAAAAAATTTCAACAACCTTCTTATAATACCTATGATTCACCTTTATGTATTGGTGACTAATTTGTGAATTGAATTCAAATATTAATATTAATGGTAGAGGACAAAACACCAGGTTTAATTGCTATAGTTGGAAAAATATTATTAACAGAGGAACTAGCTGACGCGATGGGGATTACCTTTATATTTTATTTTTATACTTATCGAATCAGACTATGGAGAAATGGTCTGGTGTCAAACTGGTAACATATACATTTCCAATTCCAATGTAGGAAGAGTTCCATTATACCATATATATATTTTCATATTCATCAAGATAATATAGCAACAATGAATCTACTTTGAGCAGAGATAGTGGCATCATCGATAGACAAGGAAATAAATATTGTTGAACATCTAATGCTCATGTACCATCTTGCCACCAATAAGATTTATCAAACTGATTTGTTATGATGATATATATATATAGTAGTGTTTCTGAATAGCTTCAGCAATTGTATGATGGAAAGAATAAAGTCAGTGACAATTAAATTAGACAAGGCATCTTGAAAGTACACAAATAATCACAAAAAGTATTATGGGTAAATATTGATTATATTAGAGGATGTGATGTCTATAAGGACAAAACAACAATCAGAAGTTGATACAAGTTAAGTGATTAAGATACAGTAGTTGTAAGATGGTAAATTAAGATGCAATAGTTGTGAAGAAATGTCAGTCCGAAATGATTTTTCCTTTCCTTATTAAAAAAAAAATTACAACTCTTTTATTGGGCAAGGACAAGTGATAGGAAGGGGACATTATAATGGTAATTGTCCCAAATTTACAAGTTAATCGAAAAAGGGGATAGTAAAAATGGGATAGTAAGCAATATAATCAGATACCAATAATGTATGAAGTCAACATCTAATCCATAGTTATCATAATGAGATGTGATTTGTAAAGAAGAAAATTAACATAAGGATCAGAATGAAACCGATATGTTATGAAGAAGGACGATGGGTACGAGTATCACATTAATGGGCTCACCTTACAAAAGGAAATACTTGAAAATATTTGAAAAGATAAGTATCTCATGTTTTATTAATCCATATGAATTTATATTTTTTAATTCATTAAATAATAAATCTTGTATGCTTCTATCAATTTTATGTTTGGGATAGTTTAGCTTTATGAACTATTCGTAATCTATCTCTGACATCTTCAGAAAGGTCAAGAAGTTGGCAAAATTTAGCTTCTAAGGAAATAGATGTTTTAGTCAACTTGGACAAACTCAATCATATTGATTGAGAGGGATTTCACTATTGAAGGTAAAACAATTCTAAGATTATAGTAGTGGGAACTCATGGATAGAATCATTGATGAAATGCACGTGGAGAGAACCCTGATTAAGGCATTTCATACATCATGAGACTATAGCTCATTGAGATAAACATCATACTAGAGGTCTCTATTATCTTCCCCCAAGTTCAAGAGGGAGTGTTAATGTTGTGGCCTTGGAAAAAATCAAAATGCATCTTATGCTAGCCAATGTAACCTTATGACTATTCAGATTATTCATATTGGTTCTCTCGGGAAGGAAGGTATGAAGTGACATCCTGTAGTGACACTGGGTTAAGTATATAAATAGGGTATGCCTTCATGATAGAGGGATAAGCTAAAGGATCTACATTAATGGACATTCAAGGATCTTGATTCAAAGGGAGTAGACCATGTTTTGTTGGTTCTCTAGTAATCAAAAAATTATAGCAAAGAATTATGATTATTACCATGTGAGAAGGCTATATGTCAAAGGGAGAAGCTAGAAGATCACATTAAGTTGGCACCCCAGGATCTTGGTCATAAAAATTTAGAGGGAGTGTACCATGTCAAGATGGTGTATACTTTGTAAGCTCAAAATTCACCAAGACTATGAGACACTACAAACAAATGTAATTCAGTGGAGAACTAATGACCGATATTCTTACCAAACCACTTGCTAGAAAGAAGATTGTGTACTTTAAGATAACCTTGGTATATTGAGGAGTAAAGCCTTAGCTAAAAAGAAGGTTACAGCTTCATTGATCCATCATTTTGTATCTTAAATGATTCTTGTCTTTGATAGACAAGTTTAAGGTGGAAGTCTTGGTTTCCACCCTCTGAGAAGAGTCGAGATGACTTTTCATTTTGTGTTCAAAGAAGATGATGATCTTCTTTGTAAATAATTGGGGTTACTATTTTAAGGTGACGATCTTTAAAATAGTTAACCAAGCTTCAAGATTGACACCCAAATAGGGTTGTCTTGGACTGTGTTAGATATCTTGATGCTTATGTTATTACTGAATTGTGTAATAACTACTATATCATGATTGACACCCTAACAAGGTTGTCCTAGATTGTGCCAGATATCATGATATTGAGATAATAAGTATTGATTATAACTAATGAATTCTTTACGTTGTTTTCAATTGGTTGGGGATCATAACAACATGTGAATCAAGATTAGACTACATTAAGTTGTTGTCCCGGAATGTGTCAGATATCTTGATCATTGTGATGTTATTACTTAGTCATATCAAGATTGACTACATTAAGTTGTTGTCCCAGAGTGTGTCGGATATCTTTATCCTAGTAATAACAATCATATGATGATTGACTCCATTAAGTTGTTATCCTGGACTGTGTCAGATATCATGATATTGAGATACCTGATTTATCATCATACATTAAGTTGTTGTCCTGAAATGTGTCAGAGGACATTATGATGAATTCAAAATTATTGATTAAGTCATCTCTTGCTAAGAGGGAGTGTTGAGATATAGCTACATTTGGATATGCCAAAGTTATATATATAATGCAGATTATAATGATAAATCAAATGTTATTGCGATCGATGGTGTATAATATTAATAGCATATTGGTAATACCAAACTGAGTGCTATATATTATAATCATGATACTTATGTATCATGCATCTGTTAAATAGAAGTCACAATACATAAGTATCATGACTGATCATTGAATTAAGGTTTGTATATATTGCAGGCATGATACTTATGTATTGTGCATCTGCTAATACTAGTTACGATACATAAGTATCATGAATAACTATTGACTCAAGTGCATTTTTTTAACAGTCACAATAATTATTGTTATGATGCTTAAAAAATTGGTATAATGAATCAGTTACCTTATAAAGGGTCATGACCCTACATGGTAATAGCCACGTATGGTCATGGCTCTTCATAAATGTGACCATTCATTAGATATATATGCACATCGATGGCTGGTGAAAAGATCAATCACAATGGTAATCTGTTTCACATAGCACTTATATATATTCTCTATAGGATGATCTTGATTTCACAACAACAAGTACCTATTAATCAAGTAGCGTCTACACTATCATCATCTAAATACATTGACACATTTAGCTTGTCTAAATACACTACCCCATAAATGTCCAAACTCAAGATCAAGGTACAACATGTAAGGGTTTTGGAGAGTACACCCATTCATATTCCTTTTGTGTGGGAAATTACCTATCTCACTAAGATCCTATGGAAGCCAAAGAAACCCCTCAAGGGAAAGAAAAATTTATATATTCATTATGAACCCTCAACCATGTTCACAAAATGATGCAAGTTTGATGAAGACTTTGTAGAAGAATATTTATCCTATTGGCTATACAGAGACAAACAACCCCTCCCTGTAAACAATCCCTATCTATTAGTATGGAAGAGGATACACCATCATGCATAAACAAGGATATAATAGATGTAGTAGCCTTGAAAAATAGAATCAAGGGGTTGTAGAACTGATATTACCTAAATCGAATCTTAAGTTTCAAGGTTTAGGATACCATTTCTCTGAGGAAAGTGCCCTAAATACTCAGTTTCCTCCCTAAGATGATGTGTGTCCCTTAGAATAAGTTGAGACATATGAGGAGTACCACCATGAGAGTGATTCTAATGACTATGAATGTGATACCCCTAAAACCTCAAGTACTCTTGTCTAAATAAAATCTTTACCCAATTTGATAGATCATCCTTACACAATAGACCCACATATTGATGAGCTTGGATTAAAGACTTTTGGAATCAATCTAGGACCTCTAAAAATTCATCACTTGAATCCCATGAGTCATTATTAGAAACCCATATTAAGACCATCATAGTTATCCCTATATCTTACACCCAACGTGATGATAAAATTTCCCTCATATACCTCAAACTAATAGATTGGGAATATCAATGTCCATCGAACATAGATATTTTTTTAGAATGATGAGGCTATTGTAGAGTTCTTGGGACTTCAAATCAGAATACCTATCGGTGACTATAAAGTTGGATTTATCATTTATCTTGATCAAGCAATATATTTTGGTGATTCATGCCAATCTTCTAGTCACAAACGTGAAAATAATGAATATATAAGGTCTTTGGGTGAAACTTGAAAGGCACCTCTAGATTATTAAAAATTAAAAAGAAATGACAAATTTGAAGGTGAAAACCTCTCTAATGTGCTTGAGGATGGACTAGACATCCTCCCCATAAATGAAGAAAGATCACCACTACAAGTAGAGAAAACACAAGAAATCAACCTAAGAACTGAAGAAACTAAAAGACTAATCCATTCAACAACATCATTAACACCAAAGGAAAGAGAAAAATTTATCCAATTCTTCAAAGATGCACAAATATTTTTTTCCTGGGCATATTTAGACATGTCTAGCCTGGATCCATAACTAGTGCTCCATCATTTACCACTACGACTAGGGGAAAAGCATGTAAAGCAAAAAATTCACAAGATGCACCACAAGATTGTACTTTTAGTCAAAGAAGACAAATAAATTACTAGATGTGGGTTTCATCAAACCAATAGACTATGCAAAGTGGATCTCTAACCTAGTACCAGTATTAAAGCTAGATTTGTACATAATATTGAGATCTTAACATAGCATGCATGAAGGATGATTTTCCTTCATCAAACATAAACATCATAGTAGACCTGATAGATGGATACAATATGTTATCATTAATGGATGAATTCTTAGGTTATAACCAGATCATAATTTCTCCCAAAGACCAGCACAAAACAACCTTTATGTGTGCATGGGGATGTATTATTGGAGCTTATTGCCTTTGGATTGAATAACACAAGAGCCACATATCAAAGGGTGGTGATAAAAATATTTTGTGACATAATGCATGACCTTATGGAAGATTATGTAGATGATATTCTTGCTAAATCAAGAGAAAGAGATGAACACTTACATATCTTATCAGTTGTGTTCAATAGATTGGAGTAGTACAAAGTCCACCTAAACCCTAAAAAGTATATTTTGGGGGTAAGATCTAGAAAACTCATTGGCTTTATAGTGTCATACCATAGGGTAGAAGTGGATCCTTCCAAAGTCAAATCTATAGTCAATATGTCACCACCCATGAATATCTGACAACTCAGAAGTCTACAAGGAAAATTATAATCCATTAAAATATTTAGAATATAGTTAGCTGATAAATGTTACCCCTTCCAACATTTTTTACATAAAGTGTTCCATTTTTATGGATCAAAAAATGTCAGAAAATATTCAAATCAATCAAAGATTACCTTCTCTTAGGTCCAATGTTAATATCACCCATAATAGATAAAACTCTCCTATCATACATATCAATGATGTCATATTCTATAAAAGCACTTTTGGCACAACATGACGCAGATGGGAAGGAACATGACATATATTACATTAGTTGAACATTTTTTGAATATGAACATAGCTATACAGTAATAGAAAGAGCATGTGTAGTAGTTGTACTTGCTTCACAAAAGCTCAGACATTACATGTTGAGTCATAAGACATTACTGGTGGAAAAGATTGATCCATTAAAATATCTCCTCAACAAAGCTACACTAATTGGGACATTAGCCAAATGGATGATGATTTTGAGCAAATTTAATATTGAGTATGTAGACAGAAAAGCAATTAAGGGTCAATTCATAGAAGATCAATTGGGAGAGGCACAAATACCAGTTGAACATCTAATATTGACTAACTTTCAAGATGAGAATATATTTACCCTAGAAAGACATACATAGTGGAAACTTTACTTTGGTGGCTCTTACACATAGAATGGATTAGGTGTCATTATAGTATTCATCACATCACAAGGTGATGCTATTAAAAAATCCTATAGGCTGAATTTTGATTGCACCAATAACATCATTGAACATGAATCCCTTCTCATAGGTCTAAAGACATTTTTTCAATTGAAAATCAAGGATCTACATATTTTTGGTGATTCAAAACTTATCATAAATCAAGTCAATGGTGGCTATAATAATAAAGATGAAAAATTATTGTCATACAAAGTGATAGTAGAGGAATTCAAGCAATTCTTTAATTGCATAACCTTTGGTCAGATCCCTAGAGAACAAAATAAAGTATCATATGTCATGGAAACTGTGGGATCCTTATTAGACATGCCTAATAAAGTTACACATTGTAAGTTTTGGGTAGAACAATTTATGGTTCTCGATTTTGAAGTCCCAATGTTTGAGTTTGTGTGTGAAATTATTGGACCTGAATCTCCTTGGTATAGAGACCTATATCTATTTATGATACTAATACATATCCCTTGACTTGTCATGAAACAAAAAGAATGTTGGATTATAGAGAGGGGGGTGAATCAGTAATACTGATCACAAATACCTTAATAAACTTTTCTCTGATTAACTCGGTAACTACTTGGTAACAACAAAGTTCACTATTTACTGACAATAGTAAATAAACTATAACTTTTAGTAAATCATTCACAATGTCTAACACTAATATTTAACGTGGAAACCCAACTTTGGGAAAAAAACACTATGGGAATTGTCACCCACTAAGAAAATACTCTTTTGAAGTACACCCGGTTAAGATCCAATCTGGTTAAAGGTTACAAAACACATTGTTAGGTGTGTTCTGGTTAAGGGATTTACCTTAGATCTATTAGGATATTCACTCTATTAGGAGTGGCTTTGTTAGAGGGGTTTAAACACTCTTTAGAATGTCACCTTTCTCAAAGATTTACAATAAGAATGTTAAGTCCACTCTATTAAGAGATTTCTCTATTACAAATGCTAGTAATCAACAATAATAAAAATGACATGTAGATGTGTAACTATCTTTACTCAATCAGATCTATGTGTGATCTTCAATCTTCACTTCAATTCTTCATAATCCACTTGCATCAACACTTCATCAAATCCTTCTTTTCCCACTCAGAATCTGTATGTTCCTTCTTCTCTATAGTAGTTGGTAACCCTTCAACTATTCATCTTGTCAGTCATTTGTCCATATAATATCATCCTTTATATAGACAATTTTTTCCTCTTAATCTCATCTATTATGTTTTCCTTTAATCAATCTTCACCGTTCAATTCATTATACCTCAAATTTGAATCTTGGTAATACGTTTTCTTTTCACCTAGGAACTTGAAATTTTCTATAAACTTGTTCCATCTCTTTTTGCCGCTTGGATATTTTTGTAGATATTCATCTTGAATTTTCATAACCTTAGATCTCTTGTAACTAACTCTCCTCATCATCATGATCATCCAAATCATCATAGCTAATCATTAAATGTCGATTCTATCCTTATTTAATATCTTTTTATAGCTCGTTGTTCTTCTTTAGAATTTTGGTTACAACACTCGCTACCTAAACCTTTCTGCTTTATCGGGTGACCTTTTTATCTTTACCTTACCGAGTGACTTTTCTGTCTCAGTAGCCAAAACAACTTAACTTACCAAATTTTCAAATCTTCAACACCATGCTTTACCGACTTAACATAATCATATGTTAGGGTAAAAATAATTATATCAACATAATCAAATCCTTGCCTGATCTATATTAGTTGCCCAATTAATTTCTACAAATTCTCATCTTCTCATTTCTTCTTCTCCTTAACTCATTCATCTTATATTATTACCGAATGATATGGAAACATAATATAAATCACAAATCAATTGCTTGACATCAATGGCAAGACTATAACTGATCTAACCTTTCTACTATCATGTATCCCTCTTAAATTGGTTGGTCTTCATCATCATCTCCTTTAGATAATCAATCTTCAACATTATTATTAATTACGGTAATAATCTCCCTCTTTGTCATTGATGGAAACACTAACAAATTTAGTATTCAATTGATGATGAAATCCTTCACTTGTCATTCATATTTTGTACTCCCTCTGAGTAATAACTTCTTATTTTTTGATCTTTCATGTGTAATTTGTCTCTCTTTGTTAGTAACACTTTCCATTCTGATTCCTCATGATATACTATTCTCCCTGCTATACTCATCTCTCTTATATGTTCATCTGATGTTTCTCCCTCTTTCAATAATCATTTCCTTCATGATAATCTCTATATCAATTGACTTATTCATCTCTCCTTCTGATCTTATGTTCTTCTTCACTAATCTTCTCCCTCTTTGAAAATAATGCCAAAGAAATATAAGCTTCTCAAATATACCTCAAATGTATAGATTTTCCATTGCAATCTTAAATCCTTTTTCACAACTTCAGGCTTCACCTAAAGAATGAACACTAGCATCAATTCACAAGATAGATATTCTATTGATTCCTTGAATTGATGCAACATGCATCTTTCCTTAATGTACATTGGATAGGGGAAGAACCCCTAACTTACCTCAGAGATATTCAAAAGCATTCTTTGGTAATGGTTTTGTAAATATATCAGCTATATGTTCTTTAGAATTCACATACTCCAATGTCACATGTTTATCTTGTACTTTCTCTCTCAAGTAGTGTTACTTAATAGATATATGATTTATCTTTGAATCCATCGTAGGGTTCTTTGATATGTTAATAGCACCGGTATTATCACAGTAGATTGTAATAGAATCAGTAATCTCTTCATGCATACCTTCCAGTAGTTGTTTGATCCATACAATGTTAGAAAAATTCATAGCTACTACCACATATTTAGCTTCAGTAGTAGATTGTGAAATACAGCTATGTTTCTTGCTTAACCATGTCACTAGACTTTCTCCCAAAAAGAAAGCTTCGCCACTAGTGTTTTTCCTATCATCAATATTTCCTACCCAATCAACATCAGTATATACCTTAAGATCAAAATTTCTTTTTCTTGTGTATAATAGACCGAAATCTTTAGTCCCTTTCAAATATTTGAATATCCTCTTAACTGTAGACAAATGTGTCTCCTTGGGGTTTGCAGAAAACCTTGCAACAATACCAACTGAATGTGCAATGTCGGGTCTACTATGTACAAAATATTGTAGTTTACCAATCATGGATCGGTAAAGAGTCTCATTCACTTCCTTAGTGTCATCTTCCTTAGACAATTTACAACCAGTAGCCATCGATGTTCCAACCGGTTTTGAGTCTTCCATATTGAATGTTTTCAGGATCTCCTTGATATACTTAGATTGAGTGATGTCAATCCCATCTTTTACATGTTGAATTTGAAGTCCAATAAAGAATTTAATCTCTCCAATCATAAAGATATCAAATTTATTTCTCATTTCCTCAGCAAATGACTTAGACATTATCTCATTACCACCAAATATAATGTCATCAACAAATATCTCAACAATCATAATTTCATCAAATTTATCACATTTCAAGTATAAATTGTTGTTATCACTAGTCCTTTCAAATCCAATCTTAACTAAATAAGAGTGCAGTCTTTCATACCATGCTCGAGGAGCCTGCTTTAATCCATATAAAGCTTTATGCAGTTTGTAGACCATGTTCTTATTGCTTTTGTCAACAAATCCATCAAGTTGTTCAATGTAGACTTCTTCTTCAAGTATTCCATTCAAAAATGTAGATTTAACATCCATTTGATAAACTTTGAATCCTTTGTAAGCTACATATGCAAGAAATATCTTAACACCTTCTAATCTAGCAACAGGGGAAAAAGTTTCACCATAGTCAATACCTTCTTCTTGTGCATACCCTTTGCAGACTAATCTTTCTTTATTCCTTATCACGTCTCCTTTCTCATTGAGTTTATTTCTAAAAATCCATTTTGTTCCAATCACATTCTTATCCTTAGGTCTCAGTACCAGTGACCATGTGTCATTCTTATCAATTTGATCAATTTATTATTTCATAGAATTCATCCAATCTTCATTCTCTAGTACATCCTTTACTAATCTAGGCTCAAATTCAAAAATCAAACATGTGTTATCTTTTAACTTACTTCTTGTCATGACTCCTACATTATTGTCTCTAATTATTCTACTTGGTGAGTGGTTTCTTCTCACATACTTTGCTAATACATGTTCGGTAGCTTGTTCATCATTGTTTTCAGCTCTCGGTGGAGTCTCATCTCATTCATCAATTCCTTCTATTTGCTACTCAGTTATACCAACCGAATTACCATCTTGTACATAAATAAATTTGTTATAATCCTCAGGTTCCTTTTTGTTATCCTCTTCATTCTTTTCTTTCTTCAACTGTATTTGGTTGAGAGTGTAAACTGGAGTACTTATAGCTTCTCTCCAAAATGTTTTTGCAATATTTTTATCAATCAAAAAATTTCTAGCATAGTCAACAATAGATCTATTTCTTCTCTCAGTTATCCCATTCTATTGTGGAGTCATTGGTGCAGACACTTGTCTTTTAATTCTGTGCTCATTATAGAAGATAGTAAATTCATCAGAGATAAATTTGTTAGATTAATTAGTTAGTTTCATTACTCTTTTTTACTTAAGCTATCTCTTAGGTACATTATAATTAATATCTTTATTAATTATAATGTGCAACCTAGCTTTTCTAGTTTTAGGGTTTTGTTCACCTTTATAGGTTGAACCTTGTAATTCTTTTTTCATTATGCTAAATACATTTTTTAGCTTTCACTTTTTGAGCACATAAGGGTTTCATTTTTTTCCATCTTTTGCTTCATTCTTTGTAACAGGTATCTTGCATGCAGATCGGTCTTGGAAGTTGAATTTGTATTTCACAGTTTCTACATGGTATCAGAGCCATTTTGCTGCTGCTTGTTCGAGTTCATTTGAAGCTGTGGATCAAGCAATTTTTCTATTATTTTTTATTGGATCTGGTGGGTCTCATTTTTTTTGGAGCACTTTGGGCAAAAACCAACCTCTCACTTGCGTCCAGAAGGCCTAAAAACCCCTATTTTCATATAAAACTTGACCTATTTGGCCTCTGGGGCATCTGGGAGAATTTTTTTGCCCTATTAGGCCCGTACGGGCATGAAAAATGAGAAAACAAAATCAATTTTTCTCATAAAAATTTCAAAAAAATTGTTTAATTTTAACGCAGCATGTTAAAATTATACTGCGCTACCCGCGCGCCGCCCTCCCGCCGTCGCGCCGCCACCGCCATGCCACCGTGCTGCCACCACCATTGGTACCGCCGCCCACCACCCTCCGGCCAGACGTCCTGTGATGGCCATATGGCCATCAAACTTTTTCCTAGGACTGTGTTTTTCTAGTGTGCGTGCATTTTTGGAGGTACCTGGGCTTTTTTGGTCCTACAGGGCTCATACGGACTTGAAATTTGACATATGATATATCATCGGAAAGGTCTTTCTAAGCCCGTCACTCTTGTGTAGGTTTCACTTCTTGATTTTTCCATTTGATTTCTATTTTTTGCATTCAAAGATGCCCCTTCTTCTGTGCTCATGTTCTACTTCTGAAACTCAAGTTTTTTTCTCGTTTCTTGTGCTTTCTTAGTACTTTGTTATGTATGGGGGATAGTATTATACTTTGTGGGGGGGTGCTCTTTACTTTTTGTAATTTACTTCAGAAAGACTCTTCTACTTCTATCTTCTTTCTCTCAATGGTGGACTCTTCTGTCACTCACCTTACACCTCACAACTATCACACTTGGAAAGGACATATGACCAGATTGCTTATGGAAAAAGGGCTATGGTCATGTCTCAATGAGACTCAGTCAGTTCTTTAGAGGCCTTATGAGGCTCTTATGCAAAGGAATAGGATGGATGAGGCAATGGGCCTCATTTCAATGAACATTTCAGATGGGTTTTTGTTCCACCTGGATGGTTTGACCACACCCAGGGATATGTGGAACAAGTTTTCCACCTTGTTTGGCACAATGAATCAGTTTAGGGTTCTCCAGATAGATGCAGAGTTCACCTCCTTGGTACCTAAATCATTCACCAGCATTGAGGACTTCTTGATGAAGTTCAAGTCTCTTCGATCTATTTTATAGGTTGCTAGAAAGATGAAGTCAGATGATGACTGTATCTTTCTAATACTCTCAAAAATTCATGGCCCTTATTAGATTTTCACTTCTACCTTCTACTCCACTATGGATGCACTAGGTGCACGACATGTTATGCCCTCTTTTGAGACCTTCTGTGAAAGGTTAACTCATGAGCAGTCCAAGCTTAGTCAGATGGATTCACTTACAAGTTCACAGTCCCAAGCATTGCTTGCCAAGACATCTCAGGATACACAGAAGCTGAAGTTGAAGTAGACATCTGATTCCTCTTCTCATCACTCTACTAGCCCACCATCTTCTTTTAAGAAGGAGAAACAGAAGACTGAGAGCCCTACATGTTCTTATTGTCAAAAGGGGCCTCATGATGAGTCACATTATTTTTAGAAGAGATTTGATGGCTATGAGAAACAAATTGCAGATTTGTAAGCTCTCCTTCAAAAGAGCACTATTTCCTCTCCATCCTCTTCCACCTCAGAGGGGTCTGCTTTTCAGTCTTCTGCCTCATCTTCAACATCTAGATAGGATTTTGGATAGGGTCATGCATTATGGGATTCTGTTGCATCCCCTTCATAGGTCCCTTGGATACTGGATTCTGGTGCTTCTCACCATATGGCATCTTCTTCAGATATCTCCTCATCTATTGAGGCTTCTCCTATTCCTCACATTCTCATGGGGAATAACACTCTTATGACAGTCTGTGGGAAAGGTTCAGTATGCATTCAGGATGGCACATTCAATGATGTATTATATGTTCCATCTCTATCTGCAAACCTCCTCTTGATTTATTACATTACACTCAGTGGGTCAGGGAAGACAATTGAATTCATGCCAAATTCAGTCTTCATCCGAGATAGTGTGACAGGTGGCATTGTTGCTATTGGGATAGTTGATCATTCCACCCATCTCTACACCTTCTCACACTTTGGTCCACCATCTCCATTATCAGAGCACCGCTCTCCTTTTATGTGAGAGCCTCATGTGGGACAGTCAGGTCACTTGAACCTCTATGTTGTTCCTAAGACCACTTTTGTGATTGCCTCACCTCATCTTGTTGGGGTTTCTTCTCTTTAGTGGGACTCTTCTTTAGCACTGCCAGACCCTCCAACTCATTCCTTGAGCCACTAGGTGTAGTTGTTGAGGATTCTATAGAGGACATTCATCTCCTCTCTCTTGACAGTGTCAGCACACCTGTCATACCACCTACATTGGGGATTCCCTTTTAGGATCCTCATGTCTACTCCTTTGAGCATCATCTCAGCCTTCCAATGACACCTCATCTTTTGAGGGTACCTCTTTAGTGTTCACTATCTTTCACTCCTTTGTATTGGAGTCACAATGGTTCATTCATTGTTCTAGGGGTTCTTTCATTCTGGGGGGGCTTTGGAGCCTTGACCCTCTCTCACGGGGGGTTGGCAGCACACATTGTACTTATGGCTTTGAGAGAGTCTCTTGAAGTCATTTTTTGTCTTTTGCTTTCTTTTATATCTCTTTTTGGAGAGGATTTTTTCCCACTGGGTTTTCTCCTTTGTCTCTGATTTACAGAGATTTCCTTGTATTGGGTACCTTATCAAGCCTTGTTGTCGGGACCCATTTCCTACTTTCATAGCTATGCTTGGTTAGCTTTCCTCATGAGCTTCACTTAAGGGGGGGTGTTAGAGTAATTAGTTAGTTTTAATACTCTTTTTTACTTAAGCTATCTCTTAGGTACATTATAATTAATATCTTTATTAATTATAATGTGCAACCTAGCTTTTCTAGTTTTAAGGTTTTGTTCACCTTTATAGCTTGAACCTTGTAATTCTTTTTTCATTATGCTGAATACATTTTTTAGCTTTCACTTTCTAAGCACAAAAGGGTTTCAATTTTTTCCATCTTTTGCTTCATTCTTTGTAATGGGTATCTTGCATGCAGATCGGTCTTGGAAGTTGAATCTGTATTTCATAGTTTCTACAAAATTCACCTCCTCTATTAGATAACTTTATCAGGTTTTCTTAATCTTGATAGTCCTCTAACTCTACTATTCTTTCTCACTTTGATCAAGTTATCAAAATTCACATGATAGGGTCTCTTATGCCATAACCATACATCTTTAGTTTTAGCAAATAAGTAACTCTTTGCATCAATATCATGATAAAATAAACTACCTCTTGATTGTCCTCCAATTCCAATTAGATCTCCATCAGCATCATAGATCTTAACTTTTCTATTCTAAAATTATAGTCGGTGGCTAGTATTGTTCAGTTGTGCAACACTTAACAAATTATAGTTCAGTCCTCTAACCCAATATGCATGATTATATTTCATCTTCTCATTTAACACAGTAGATCCCTTACCTTTCAAAGGGCATGGATCATCATTGCCAAATATGACAAATCCTCCATCATACTCTTCTAGGTTCTCAAATTTATCAATATCACTAGTCATATGATGGGAACAAACACTATCAATAATCCAAGGATCTAGTTTACTTATATGAGAAATAAGTTCTTTTTCATCTTCACATTTTTTCTCATCTAATTCTTCCTTTATAGAAACAAAAACAACTTCATATCCTTCCTTGGTATCATCAAATTCATCATCAGTTACACCTTCCTCAGCTGGGTGGCAAGACTTCTTACCTTTGTCCTTAAAATCTCTAAATATTCGGTGTTGGTTGTCTCTTTTATCATTTCTTTCATTATCAGGACATCTAGATGCAATATTTCCAATCTTGTTACAATTGAAACATTTCAATGGTAACTTACCTTTATACTTTCCTTTGCCTCTAGGTAGTCAGTTAGCCAGCAGTGCTTCAAATTCCTCTTTTTCTTTCTCTTCGGTCAAGATACTGTCATACTCATTTCTATATGAATTGTCGTGACTTTATCTTTCTCTTCTCAATGTTCCAATGCTCATAGATGACTTGAAGGATGTCTCAATAGTCAATAGACTATTATCATAATTACTTAGCTAAAATATAGTCAACTTACCAATTAGGGCTTCAAGAGTAATAGTATTGTTTGATATATATCTAAATTCCTAAATTCCAGATACTCTAATAGCATACTTAGAAGAAAGATCTCTCAAGATATTACTCACTACTTCTTCATTAGTTAGTGATCCACCAACACCTTTGATGGACCTAACAACTTCCTTAATTTTGTTTCTATATTGTGTGATGTTCTCTTCATCTTTCATCCTCATTTCATCATATTTTATTCTCAAGATGTCAACCTTATCTTTTTGTATATGTTGATCTCCTTCATAGATAAGTGTAAGTTTGTCCCACATCTCTTTTGAATTAGCACAATCCTTAATATCATTAAATTCAACATCAAAGAGGGAAGAAGCAATATCTATCATAACCAAGTTATGTTCCTTCCTTTCACTCATCTGATCAACTGTCAAAGGTCTAGTAGGTGGTGGAGTGTATTCATTATCAATTAGGTGCAATGTAGAATCTCCAATCTAGGACAGATATGATCTCATTCTTCTTTTCCATGTAGAGAAATTTTCTTTGTTCAACTTAGGTACTTTTCTCCTACACATCTTCAGATCTTTTGCTCAAGTCTTTAAACTTATCTTTTCAGAGCACTTAGCTCTGATACCAATTATTGGATTATGGAGACGGGGGTTGAATCAGTAATCCTGATCACAAATACCTTAATAAACTTTTCTCTTCTTAACTCAGTAACTACTCGGTAACAACACAGCTCACTATTTACCGGCAACAATAAATAAACTATAAATTTTAGTAAATCATTCACACAAATCATTCACAATTTGGAACACCAATATTTAATCTGGAAACCCATATTTGGAAAAAAAAAAATTGTGGGAATTGTCACCCACTAAGAAAATACTCTTCTAAAGTACACCCAGTTAAGAGCCAATCTGGTTAAAGATTACAAAACACATAATTAGGTGTGACCCGGTTAAGGGATTTACCTTAGGTCTATTGGGATCTTTACTCTATTAGGAGTGGCCTTGTTAGAGGGATTTAAAAACTCTTTATAATGTCACCTTTCTCAAGGATTTACAATAAGACTATTAAGTCCACTCTGTTAAGAGATTTATCTGTTACAAATGCTAGTAAGAAACAGTAATAAAAATGACATATAGTTGTGCAACTATCTTTTCTCAATCAGATCTGTGTGTGCTCTTCAATCTTCACTTCAATTCTTCATAATCCACTGGCATCAACACTTCATCAAATCCTTCTTTTTCCACTCAGAATCTCTATGTTCCTTCTTCTCTACAATATTTGGTAACCCTTCAACTATTTAGTTTCCAAGCCATTTGTCCATATAATATCATCCTTTATATAGAAAATTTTTTCCTCTTAATCTCATCTATTATGTTTTCCTTTAATCAATCTTGACCATTCAATTCATTATACCTCAAATCTGAATCTCAGTAATATGTTTTCTTTTCACCTAGGAACTTGAACTTTTCTAGAAGCTTGTTTCATCTTTTTTTACCGCTTGAATCTTCTCGTAGATCTTCATCTTGAATTTTCATAATTGTATATCTCTTGTAACAAACTCTCCTCATCATCATGATCATCCAGATCATCATACCTAATCATTAAATGTTGATTCCATCCTTATTTAATATCTTTTTCTTGCTCAGTGTTCTTCCTTAGAATTTCGGTTATAGCGCTCAATGCCTAAACCTTCTTGCTTTACCAAGTGACCTTCTTTTTACCTTTACCTTACCGAGTGAATTTTCCATCTTGGTAGCCAAAATTACTTAACTTACCAAATTTTCAAATCTTCAACACCATGCTTTACCGACTTAACATAGTCATATGTTAGGTAAAAAATACTTATATCAACATAATCAAATCATTGTCCAATTTGTATCAGTTGCCCAATTAATTTCTACAACTTCTCATCGTCTCATTTCTTCTTCTCCTTAACTCATTCATCTTATATCATTACCAAATGATATGGAAACATAATATAAATCAAAAATCAATTGCTTGACATCAATGACAAGACTATAACTGATTTAACCTTTCTACTATCATGTATTCCTATGATATTGGTAGTTCTTCATCATCAGCTTCATCAGATAATCAATCTCCAACATTATTATTAGTTATGGTAACAAAGAAAACCTTTATTAGACAAGCCACCTAATATGTTATCATTTCTTACAACCTATATAGGAAAGATTTAGATGGTACACTCCTCAAATGTCTTGACTTTGATGAGGCAAAAATGGCTTTACGAGAGGTACACAAAGGTATTTGTGGTGCCCACTCTAGTGGCCTCACCCTGGCCAAGAAACTCCTTAGAGATGGGTATTATTGGCCTGCTATGGAGAAATACACGTACAATTTTATTGAAAAATGCCAAAAATGTTAGATACATGGACATATAATTTATGCACAAGCATAATAATTGTAACCTCTCACATCACCTTGGCCTTTCTTATAGTGGGGACTTGATCTTGTTGCTAAGATACATGTACCCTCAAGAAATGGTCATAAATAAATTATTACCACCATTGAGTATTTTACAAAGTGGATTAGAGCCATACCCATGACCTACATAACTAATAAACAAATATCCAAATTCATCCTAAATAACATTATATGTCTATATGAAATACCCCAAACCATCATCATAGATAATAGTGCACCTTTCAAAAATAAATAAGTTGATGAACTTTGTGAAAAAATCCACATCCATCACTGTTATTCTTCTTCATACTATCCACAAAGAAACAATGAAGATGAGGCATATAACAAAACCATATTGAAAATCCTTAAAATACTATTGATGACATTGATTGTGACTGACACATCTAGCTTAATCTTGCCTTATGGACCTACCAAACTAGTTTTTTCACACCTACTAGAACCGCACCTTATTCAATAGTCTATGGAGTTGAAGCTATTTTTCTAATTAAGGTCGATTTAACTTCATTGTGAGTATCATTATAGAGCACAATTATAGATGAAGCTTACCATGTATCCTAACTAAATGAGTTAGAATTATTGGATGAAAAGTGACATAATGCCTTCAACCATTTGCAAGCCTATCAAAATCATCTTCACAAATGTTATAATAAGAAAGTACTAGTCAAAATCTTAAAAATAGGAGACTTGGTACTAATGGAAAATTAGAGAAACTTGGTTGACAGAGAAAACCCCAATAAGTTTGAGGCAAATTGGCTCAATCCTTATGTCATCACAATAGTCTATGGGTTAGGTGTTTATTAATTCTCTACGTCGAAGGGCCAAACTCTATCAAACCTATTCAATATCTTGCACCTACACAAGTTCTACACTTGACGCATATAGTATTGCTTTTCAAAAAAGTCAAAAAAAAACAAAAAAATAAAATAATAATATCAAAAAAAGTCAAAAATTATTTTTGATTAAGAGAAAAAATGGGTTTTGAGGGGACCTAAAACCCCAATACAAGAAGTTACATAAAGATATTCAAAAAGAGACCCAAGATGAAACTATGCTAAGAACCAACAAAAACAACAAAGCCAAAAACTAGCAAAAATAACCAGCCGAAAACCAAAAACCAAGACCAGGAACCAATAGCCAACAGGAACACTAGAAACATAATGCTATCTCTTTTATGGAAGCTTCCATGTCCTCCTTGAGCTTAGACATTATGCGCACATAAGATTTGATGTCAAGGAGGTTCAGAGAAATATTCGCAACCAACTTATTCATGTTGGCATGAGTACGTTTACCAGGGCTAGAAGCCTGCCCAGCCACATTGCTCACATCCACATCCAGGATCATACAAGAGCTAGAAATAGCTTCCATCTTTCCTAATATATTGTTGATGCAATCAATAGATATACCCAAGATCTCATGACTTTTATGGAGAAATTTCTTCATGGTACTTTTTATTTTTTCCATTCACTCCTGCAAGTCATGTACCTTCTTCTTGAGTCCATTTGCATCATTATTCTCCCATGCCTTTTACCAACATGAAGCTAGTTTTGGATGTCATCAAATTTAGTGGGAAAAGATCTATCATTTAGATGTAAAGACTTAATCTCATGAAAAGTGTATTTTTTCAAGAGGAAAGAGTACATGGACATAGCCTTTGCCATTTGCAACACATCGAGTGTCAATTTTGCCTTATCTTGAAGATCTTCCATCAGTAGCCTAGCATTATGCTCTTCTGGGTCCACAGTCTTCAAAAAGGGAAGTTCCCACTTTTTTGTTTTTCCCTCACCTCTTCCAAAATAGGGCTCTTATTCTCATCTTAAATAAACCTGATTTTTTTCATTTCCACCTCATTCCCCAATGATATCAACACATAATGATCCACAAAGCACTCATAGTCCACAAGGATCAACACCTTATAGTATTTCTTCATACCACTACTAGTATCTACATTCTGGGATTTATTCTCTCTATGATATGGGGAAACATCTTTCTCACCAGATTGACCCGAAGGCACCTCAAAAATGGGAGAAAGGTTCAAAGGACTAGATGGATTATTGGGGATTTTCTGACCCACACCATAATCCCACTCATCTTTTCTAACACCATCATCCTCAGTCTCCATATCATCACCACCCACCCCCTTATTATCAGCATCACCCTCCTCATTGTCACCTTCAGACTCAGTATCCATGTCATTTTTTCAAAAAAAAAATCTTAGAAGAGGAGGGAGTAGCATTCTCCTCATCATCCTTAATTATTTTTCCTTTACCCTTACTAGATACAAACCCTAGGGTGATCCCCTAGTTATCTTTATCAAACTTACCCTAAAAACCTAGCTACATCGAATCAGGCACCTTATCTCTAATGTACTCTACGATCAAAAGAAGAAAAAAAAGTTGAAAATTGTTACCTTGATGAAAACTTGACAAATATGCATCTTTTGTGACATCAAATAAAGAGAAATAATTTTTCCTACATGGTGAAAACCACCTTGGTGGCACCTTGGGCAAGTACCATGATGAAAACTAGGTAATTCGATGTCATGGGTAAAGACTTTAGCTCGACCATCTGTTGTTACATCATTTGAAACATCTATCATAATCCCTTTGTTATACATTCTACATTCCCACAATAATAGCCTTATTCTAATATCAGTGGCTTGGAATTCATTGGTCATCATTGTTAGTCCTACCCTTTGTGCTAACATAAGTTAGTACTATAGATCTCCATAGTTTTGTTGACCATTAGTGCTTCACACTTAGTCATATATCTAGGCAATGATGGTCGGTTATCACTGTGACTGAGTCATTTTGTAAAGGCCGAGTTATGTATTGTATACTTTCTTAGCAGTAGTTCTGCCGAGTAAAGTCATGGTCACTACTGTTTGTATTATTCTAAGTATAGTTTTTGCCAAGTTACATATGCAATGATTACCAAGCGACAGAGTTTAACAGATGTCGAGTATAGTGAATACCGAGTACCAGGAATAACATTTGCTGAGTTAGCCAGGAATGACATATAAGTTTGGAATGGCACAATGATCAAGGTAAACCATTTTTGGTGATAGTGGTGTTTTGTATTTTTTTTGTTGAGGTAATTACGCATTCATCTTGAAATCATTGATCCCTATGTAATACCTAGAGCCAATCAGACAATTGTATAGCTTAAGCGGCAATAGGAATAAATTTGAACTATAGATCTTGAATCGTTAAGATGTTTTGGTTATTATATAAGGTCAAGATCTAAACTCTAAAACATAGTAGCAAGGGATAGCGAATGTGAAGGGTGTAAGCAGAATGGTATGATTCAAAAAAGGAAAGCTTACAGAGATAGAGTTCAGTGACTGAGCTAATAGTGAAAGGACAGAATCAAGAAAGATCAGATAGAAGAGATCACTAACATACAGTAAAGAGGAGATTTGTAATCTACATATAAGTGCAAACTGATAGATCAGGTACTGAGATATTTTAATCAGTGTATCAGGGTAAATCTCTTAACCGAGTAGTCTTAACAGACTTTATGTAATCTCTTTACCGAGTGCTTACTTTGTTGTAAGTTTTAAATCATTTAGCAAGGTAGACTATATAAGTCTTTTAGCTTTTAACAGAGCAGACCTTTCACAGGGTAGATCATGAATTGATCACATTTTGTAAGCCTTAACAGGCAAAACTTATTACTGCATTAGTGAAGATTTATGGGTGTCATCCCCACCCCAGTTTTACCTTTCAAGGGTTTCTAGGTTATCAAAATTACTGTGTTATGAGTGATTTCATGTATGCTGCTTAACCACTTGAAGAAAAAGATCTTAAGATGGAAGCTTATAAACTAGGGAGGATCATAGAGAATCAAAAGATTGATGTACAACTAGCTTTACAACAATGAGAAGCATCCAGAGGGGAATTGAAGAAATCTTTGAGAAAAAGAAGAGAAATTGCTATTCAACAAAATGAGCCACAGTACAAAGAAGAAGACATCTCTAGACTATTTGACAATGGTAACTAGACTATTTGACAATGGTAACTCTGCAGAAAGTGATAAAGCTATAAAAGAACTACTGGAGAAAAATACCATACTAAATGATGACATCAGAACTCTAAAGAGAGAACAGGAAATTCAATCTATCAGACTTTTTGAAGTAGTGGAACAGAAAAAGAAAGTTGAAGATGATAAGGCAATGGCTGAAGAAGATAAAAGACAAATTGCAACAAGGCTAGATCAAAGAACAAGTGACATGCAAAGGTTGACTAATAATCAACTAGATATGGTAAATCAACTATTGCTAGCTAATCAAGAATTGGCCAGGAAAGACATGGAAATCAATCAACTAAGATCTGAAAATGATCAGCTGAAACATGAATTGAGAACTGAAAAAGAAATCAATGAAAGGATGAACAAACCCAATGAAGCTGCAAAGTATTTTGAAGAGTTGTTGAGATCACCTAGAAGATCTGGTGATAGAGCTGAACTTGGACTGAATGAACATTCATCATCTACTAAAGAAGGAGAATCATCAATGAATGAAGAACAGAAGATTGTGAAACCAAAGAACACCAAGCCCACATGTCATCATTGTGGAAAGCTAGGACATATAGCCAACATATGTAGAAGCAAACATGGTAAGTCTAATCCTAAACCTAAGTTTAATGGACATTGTTTTAACTACAAGAAACATGGACATCAAGCACATGAATGTAGATCTAAGGCTAGTAATTCATCCACCTCACCTAAGTTTCAAGGAAGTTGTTTCAACTGTTAGAAATATGGGCACAAAGCATTTGAATGCAAATCTAGACCCAAGTGGTCATCAAATGAACAAACTAAGCCAGTCACAAAGCATAACTCATATAATTGGGATTACAACACTTGGTATAATTGTCACTATTGTGGTAAATATGGACACATTAGAGAAAATTGCATGAAGACTCATTTTAGAGGCAAGTCTAAAAGTTGGATGAATGGAAGCATGGTATGTTACAAATGTAATAAGGTTGATCACCTAAAGAAATATTGTAGATCACCCATGCCGAACAATGATAATAACCTGAATGAAGATATCTGTGAGAAATTGAAGAATCAGATGGACAAGACATGGAAGAAGAAAGAAGAAGAAACCACAAGCAAAGCTAGCACATCTATGGTCACCCAATCCGAGGGATCAGGGGATCACACTTCTTCTAACTAAGCATGGAAGGTATGTTTGGAACTAAGTCTTGCAAATTTTTATTTTTCATCAGTTCCTAACACAGAATTGAGAAAAATTCCATATCTGCATAGATAAAGATGCATTAGGACATATCTTAGCAAAATAGGAATTTCATTTTTTGATGTCGAGCATCAATGTCTTGACCAAGTTATCAATGTATGCTGAGCACCTGTTACGGCCAAAATGCTATATATGTCAAGTTGTATCATAATGGTTATATCGACCGAGCTTGTAATTAACCGAAGTTAACATGAGTCTACAAAGATAGTTGTATTCCACCAAAACTTGTACGGAGAATTTATGAGGCACTAATTCTACTTTTCAGATTCTATAAAGTGGAAAGTCGCCATTAATTTCATTTCACCATGCTATTTGAGATTTCAGAGAGCAATTCAGAGTTCTTGCAACAAGTCTAAGAAAGGCGATTCTAAATTTTCTCAGCGTGCCGTCGGCAAATCTATCTACAGGTTATTGACGAGAAAGGTATTTTATCGAGTAAATATTTATTTTTAGAAATTATTGTTTAAAATGGCATCATCATCATCTACATTAGTCAAGAAACAAGGGATGGAAGTTTTTAATGTGTAATTAGTAAGAAATGAAGTATGCAAGCTGAAGGTATTCAAGGCAATATCAAAGAGTGCGATCAAAGGCGATTTAAATGGAGCCCTATCTTCCATTCCAAAGAATGTGTTAATAATGAATGACATTAGGTCTTTCTACATGTGTAAAATTGGAGAAATTGGTGATTACGAGATCAGGGAAGCTTATGACAGACTATGTGTTAATAGAGTGCTAAAGCCGGAACATAAGGTTGTTGTCAATCAAGGGTTAGTGCAAGCCCTAGATTTCCCACAAAATTTTAAAGTGGAATGGATAAAGATTTTTTTGAGTCAAGTACATGACATGCATTTATGGTTGGAAGATGGACCAGTAAAGATTACAAAGGAGATGATACATTGAGTCACTAGATACCCTACAATTGAAGGGAAAAGAATGATGAAATGTGTAGGTAAGGAAGATATTCAAGCCAACAACTAGGCAGTTTGGAACAAATGAGGAATGACAATTTCCACCATAACTGATCTAGAAATTGACTTTGTTGTTAGAGTCATCTCGCACAAGTTTTATCAATCTAGTTGGTTGGACAATGTCCCCTATATGGCAGTGGACCAGGCATGGAAGATAATCAAGAAAGGACACATGTATGACCTTGCTGAGCTCCAGCTGACTCAACTTTTTGAGAATCTAAACTCCATCCAGACCATGAAGAATTCTATGTGTAAGTTCAGTTCCTTACTGATATGTTTGTTCTTTTATGTAAAGAAGTGTTTTCCTACACATGGAGGTGTTATATGGGATAAGAAGAGACCCATCATTGTTCAAATCAATGAATTTATAAATCAGATTGGAGATACCTTTAATGGAATAATGGACAACTATTTTGTTGAGTTTAAGAAGAAGATGAGAAAGAGGACTAGAGTCCCTATGTCTTTGATTGAAAAATACAGTAAGGATATATGTTTTCTGGTAGACACATATTTTACTTATGCATAGGTAGTCCTACCTAGGGTTTCATGGTTAATGCCATTACCCTATGAACTAAATATAGATGAAGCTACTGCTACAATTACAGCCCTCCTAGCTGAAGAAATTGATACTAAAGCACCTTACTTTGGAATCTTTGATGAAGCTAAATCCAAGATCTCTTTGGGATTAAGGCTGCCACCATAGAGAGGAAAAGAAAGAAGATAGTGAAGAATTTGGGAAAATATGTCAAAGAATCTGATCAGGATGCACCACTAGAGTTGACCCAAGGATTGGGAGAAGATGAACCTAATGAAACTAGTAATAGTGAAGAAGAAGAAGAAGAAAAAGAAGAAAAACCAATGATTGCCAAGCCTCTGGCTAAGAAAAGAATTTTAAAACCTAAAGTGTCATTGACACCAGTACTTAGGCCCAGAACAAGGAAAGCAATTGTCGAGACTCCTAAGATGCCACCTGCATCTATTAAGCAAAAACTCGCACTACCTAAGGCAGTGTCGAATAAGGTTACAAAGAGGCCTAGAAGGAAACTTATTTTAGCACAAGATGATGATGAAGAAATAGAGGGTGATGAAGGAGTAAAGAGGAAGGTTATACAATAGGATACTCCACTCACTATTGATGAAATATGTAATAAGATTACTAGCTTTGCAGTAGTGGATGAGTTGAAAAGATTAAAATTTGGGAACATGAGCATTGGAGACAAAGAAAAAGTGGAAGATGTTATTCTTGAAATTTTGTGCATTTTCAAGATGCTGTCGATTCAAATAGAAAATAGAATTCCCAAGGAATTAAGCAACAGGGTTGCACAGAAATGGGAATATGCTCTACAAACTGAAAAGGAAATAAGGGAGAACACTTTAGCTCAAGTTGAGTCTAGTCTCACCCCTACCAACATCAAATAGATAATTGAACAATATAGAGCTAAGTTTGATCCCAAACTTAGAGCTTATCTAATTTTTAACACAAGGTTGAGGATGTTGTACAAGAAAGTCTCAAAATCTAGAAAATAGTGTTTGGATTGTTGTGTGACAAGGATGAAGAAAAGGGTGATAGTACTTCAAAATTTGTTGAACCTGAAATAAAATAGAATAAAATGGAGACTGGAACTCCTAAGGAAGTGGAAGATCAGGACAAATCAAAAGTTCACATTGTTGACATAACCGAGGAGAGCCCCATCAAGAATTCAATTTTGATTGAGGCTAATTTAAAGACTGTGAAAACAAATGATATATCCTTGCCAGGTAGCAACATAGTACTTTTGCAGGTCAAGGATTATCCAACAATTGCTGGCACACAATCTTTTGATATGAGTCCTCCCATACCTGAAGTTACAACTATTGACAAGTTAGTCGGTACAAGCCTTACTAAGGAACCCATAAAGTTAGTACCAGTAACTAAATCTACACCTTTCAAGGAAGAGGACAAAGCAGAAAATCTTGAAGGCAAAATCTAGAGTCCTCCTATGGAAGATAACAGAAAAGAAGAACAAGGAGATAAGTTAGATGGACAAGATGTTAGTCCTCATGCTGAGGATAAGGGTAAAGGGGAAATAGATATAAAAGGAAAATCTATTGAGGTGTGAGAGCCTAAGGAACAAGAGGCAATACAAGCTCTTCTAAAGATGTCAAGTGGAAGCACCCCACCGAGAACACAGAAGGAGACAACTGAGGTAACAATTGACGAGGTCATTGTTATTCCTAAATGGGATACCGATAACCTATCTTATGAGAAAATATAGATATTGAAGGATTTTTTGATGAGGAAAAGTAGGCAAGAAGAACTTCGAAGGGAACATCAGCAGAAATAGGTCTTATATGAAATAAAAGATATATTTAATGAACTTTATGAATTATCAGATGTAATTAGTTCTGCCCCCATATTGGAACAGCTTGTACACATTGTTCAAAAAGTAAATAATGAAGCTAGCTATGCAAGTGATAAGTTATTTGAGTGGTCAGAATGAAATTTTGAGACCAAAATTTTAGAGAACGTATCTGTCGAGATAGCAGTCAAACAGGTTGAGCTGTCTACTTTGGTAAAAGCGATCGAAGAGGTAGTTGTGAATGGATAGTCTTTGTTGGCCAAATTCTGTAATGTTGAACTATTCACTGATGAGAATCAATGACTGGTTGACACACTAAAATAAGAACTTAAGGCTACCAGTCAGTCTCTAAGCTTGGATGCAGACACTAGTGCCGATCAGTATGCCAAAATCCTGCATACCCAAGGTAAGTTAGCTGAGCTAGTGGCTAATGATGGCAAGATTTGATCTAGACTACTTTCTATGAAAACTATTTTGACACCTCATCTGGAGGCCATACAGAGAAAGTTAGTCAAGGCCAAGGAATTAGCTCAGAGAAATCCAAATTTGTCCACAGCTGAGAGCTTAGTCATTCTAGCTGTCAAGCTAGAAGTGCAGACAGAAGTTCTAAATCTTGCTACAATAGCTTGGGAAACTGCACTACACATGGTCATGGTGTTGAATAGACCATTTCTGGAGAAATTTTGGGAACTCCCTACTAATGAAGAGATTCATCATGTCAAAAATAAGGGGGAATCATCATGACAAGATTAAGGACAGGTAACAAAATTTTGAATGTATATATATATATATATATATATATATATATATATATATATATATATATCTCAGGGGGAGTATTAGGCTAATACAACATACTTTTGTAATTGTAAGTACAAATGTCATGACAAAGTGTTTTTGCCACTAATGTCAAAGGGGGAGATTGTAGATCTCCATAGTTTTGTTGACCATTAGTGCTTCACACTTAGTCATATATCTAGGCAATGATGGCCGGTCATCACTGTGATCGAGTCATTTTGTAAAGGTCAAGTTATGTATTGTATACTTACCGAGCAGTAGTTCTGCCGAGTAAAGTCATGGTCACTACATGTTTGTATTATGTCGAGTATAGTTTTTGCCGAGTTACATATGCAATGATTACCGAGTGACAAAGAGTTTAATAGATGCCGAGTACAGTGAATATTGAGTACCAGGAATAACATTTGTTGAGTTAGCCAGGAATGACATATAAGTTTGGGATGGCACAATGATCGAGGTAAACCATTTTTGGTGATAGTGGTGTTTTGTATTTTGTTTGTTGAGGTAATTATGAAGGTACTTACGCATTCATCTTGTAATCATTAATCCCTATGTAATACCTAGAGCCAATCATAAAATTGTATAGCTTAAGCGGCAATAGGAATAAATCTGAACTATAGATCTTGAATCGTTAAGATGTTTTGGTTATTATATAAGGTCAAGATCTAAACCCTAAAATGTAGTAGCAAGGGATAGAGAATGTGAAGGGTGTAAGAAAAATGGTATGATTCAAAAAAGGAAAGCTTACAGAGATAGAGTTCACTGATCGAACTAAGTAGTGAAAGAATAGAATCAAGAAAGATCAGATAGAAGAGATCACTAACATACAGTAAAGAGGAGATCTGTAATCTGCATATAAGTGCAAACTAAAAGATTAGGTACTGAGACATTTTAATCAGTGTATCATGGTAAATCTCTTAACCGAGTAGTCTTAACAGACTTTATGTAATCTCTTTACCAAGTGCTTACTTTGTTGTAAGTTTTAAATCCTTTAGCAAGGTAGACTATATAAGTCTTTTAGCTTTTAGCAGAGTAGACCTTTCACAAGGTAGATCATGAATTGATCACATTTTGTAAGCCTTAACGGGCAAAACTTATTACTACAGTAGTGAAGATTTGTGGGTGTCATCCTCACCCCATTTTTACCTTTCAAGGGTTTCTGGGTTATCAAAATTACTACGTTATGAGTGATTTCATGTATGCTGCTTAACATGTTAAGTTACTTAGAATGATCAAGTTTTGTTTATATCATTGAATAGTGGTAATTTGGAATCACCACTATTTGTGTAAGTGTGTGGGGAAAATGTAAGATTAACTCCTAAATCCAAATTCCCAAAGGAGAGATCCAATTTGATCAACCAAGAGGTTAATACACAATTGAATCAATCTATGAAGACTATGAAAGAGAGAGAGAAACCCTATACTTCCTTATAGTTGGATTAAGCTTGAAATCTAAAATAATTGAAGTGCAAATACTAACCTTGAATTAGGGCAGAACTGGAAAATGTTGAATTTTGGCTTTTGTATGAACTTTTTGAAGATTCTGTCACCTGTTCTGGACTGGAAATGTCAAGGCGGACAAAACCTAGAAATTTTTTCTCCAAATTCACACAGGTCAACTTTGACCTTTTAAAAGGTCAAAGACCACATTATTTATTTGAAGTCCAATTCTGATTATGTTCGCAGATCCTGAAAGATTGCCGACAAGGGTATCTAAATTCACTCTCAGATCTGAGATTCCACACCTATGCCTACAAGAAAAATGGTTTTGTTGTTTGTTTGGGGGGTTTGCCTTGGTCAAACCCCGGTTTGGAATCAACCTTAATATTGAAATTGAAATAGGAGAATGCTAGCAAGTAGTAGAAATGAATCTAACAATGAAGCTATGCAATTCAATAGATATGCTAATGTATTTGGAATGTAATCAAATATATTGATATGAAAGCTTGAACATAACATGATCAAACCTCCATGATTGCATGCTTGAAATCCACCTTGAGGAAATAATGATATGGATCTTGAAGATGAACAAAGGATCTTGAAGGAAGATCACACCACCATGGTGGCTAGATCTAGGGTTTGAATGATAGATCTTGAATGCTTGAGCCAAATCCCTTCAATAGCTTGAATGCTTGAATCCTTGATCTTCAATGGAGAACTTGGATGAAGAAGAAGACTTGAATACTTGAATGAATGCTTGCTCGATCACCTTGAGAACTTGAGAGTTTGATTGCTTGGAGGAGATGAAGAAAATGAGAGAGGAAGGCCTCCTTTTATAGTGATCTAGAGCACACTCCTCTATATGGGCCACCTTAGAGAATTAAATCCCAATTAGGTCCTCACCTTTATAAAATATACCTTGATTAAATACAATTAAAGGATTTACCATTTTGGAACCCGAAACAGCCAACCCGGAGGCGAGAAATAATTATCCCGAAAGCTAAATGACCGGAAAATGAGAATTTGAAATCCTAGCGGGGGGGGTCAAGGTTAAGGTTGACCCTAACCTATTCAAGGTCAAGGTTGACCCTGACCTAGTCAAGGTTGAGTTTGACTTTGACCTCAGACCCTAACTTTGTCAGGTTCTGCAACAGAGATCCCAGAGATGCTAGAAACTTAGAAATTGATGTCTGAATAGGACCCAGTGTCAGGAAGAGATAGAAAATCCTCTGAATGATGTGATGAAGGACTAGGAGGTCTCATTTTTGAATCCTACCTAGAAAATGGAGCCATGGAAAGAGGAAAATCAGGAAAGTCCTTAAGACCTTAACCCTAATTTCACCTAGAATGAAGAAATCAAGTGCAGAGAAGAAGTGGAAGACAAGGGAGAATGCAAAGATGCCAATAATGACCCTAAACTACTTACTCAGAGGGATAAATTCTCTTAACATGTAATTGCTTCCATTTTAAGATGATACAATCATGCATAAAGTTTTATCAGCAGAAAAGGTTAAAAGTAGGTGATATCTTATTCACCCCCCCCCCCCCTCTCAGTATTACCTTCCCATTTATATTTCCAACAAGTACACCATGTCAATAAATTATCTCATGTCTTGATTGGGGGAAAGTACATAGTATGATGCTAAAAATTCCTAAACTTTTTTTTTTAAATGATTAAAAGTCATTAAAAAATCATAAAATGTGGTAAAAAAATCCCTAAAAATCATGAAAACATAAAAAATCCTATAAAAAAATCTCTTTTTGTCAATTGTCCATTCTCCATAAAATAATCATTTTCCATTAATAAGCATTGAAGGGATGTCAAACACAACAAGTTTGAGCTTCACAAAATTGCGCTTTAACTGACAAACTTATCAACAGGTCCTCGATCAAATTGGCCAAACTATCTTATCAATTAGTCAATTATTATAAATCATTTTTTCATATAGTCATTATGTCTTATACAAAGGATGTATATACTCAAAATGAGATAGGATAGTCTTATATGAGGTACCTCATTCCTAAAACCAAACCTTCTTATCATCGTGAATGTCATTGTCAAACAAACACATAACATAAACACAAAATCAATATGGTTGTTGACATGTTGTCCAAGTTAGTTTTATCTTATTTTGATTTTCACAAGTCATGTTCCTATACATCTCTAGGATATCCAAAAGTGATTAGAGATGCCAAGATGGTTCATGGATTTATTTTTCTTTGTCTTTTGTTTGTGGGTGTTTGTCATGAAGTCTAAAGGAAAGGTATTTTGGGTGTATGTGATAGGCATGTCCACATATGAGCAAATTATATAATGCAAAAAATATCACAAAGAAAAAAATAATGCTTGTGGTTGTCATTGCACATACCTCAACCCTTAATGCCCATATCCTTAAAGGGATTGACTAACATTCCTTGTCTGTACTAAGTGCTTGTTACTTGCAAAGGGAACATCCCATCTTTATCTATCAATATCTTGATGAGGACATACCCATTTTGATAAATAAAATAGTTTAGCAATGAAAAATAATTTCTCAAAAAAGTTGGAATGAAATGTGTTATTAATGAATAATAGATTTTAATTAGGGTTCATTATCATAATATTTAATCTAGTATATGTCATTCACTTCCTATATATCAATACTAGAAAATTCTACGAGTCAATCCTAATAATCATTAATATATTTTATTATGGCACAACCATAATCAATGCATCCTACATCAATAGCATGCTAATACATAGGTCATAATAATAGGCATGATCATCATCATAATTCATCCATTACATGATATAAATGCATAGAAAATATAAAAACATAGCTCATAAAGTGCATCACATATCATCATTTGCATTACTGTCACATAGGTCATATAGAAACAACATGATCATATCATATAAATACATATAAAAATACAAAAATATAGATCATCATTTGTCATTAAGTGCATCACATCTAGATATCCATATACCCATCTTATACATCACCTAGAAAAAGCATATAATCATGTCATAATATCATAACCATAGATAACATCACATGTCATTACATAGCATCAGGATCATAGCAAGTATATCAACTAATACAACATAGTCATGAGTCATAGTGCATCATAAACAATAGATTTCATCATAAAAATGCATTGTCTCATAAACCATGTGTGTGAAACAAAACACATAAGACATACTCCCACCAAAAATTCATGACATACATGTAACTCAAAAATGTATCACAATATACTATCATGTTGTATATCTAACATGAGATCAAAAAATATATGCAAAATGTGTCTACAAATACAATAATATCAACTCATGTTTCCCCTACCCTCTAAACTAGCAAGTCTGGATTGGGAATTTGTGGAGTGTATTGCCTCAAGCTAAGCAACATGTGTACTAGCATTTTTATGTGGTGGCCTTGGTGGATGCACTATTAACAATGCACTAGCATCCCTCACAAGATTCATGACATGGTTTAACAACCTCTTGTGAGTTCTATAAGTCTAGTGGTTGTGTCAAGCATTAAGAGGTCAATATTTTGGTGCAACAACAACCACTACTTCTAACAAGTGGTATCAGAGCTTGGTCACAGGTTCAAATCCATGCAGGTCACAGTGAGTAATGTTGAGAGGGGGATTTTTGGCAATGCGCCAGCATGCCTTGTGGGATTCATGACATGTTTTAACAACCTCCTATGATTTCTACAAGTCTAGTGGTTGTATCAAGCATTAACAAGTTTATCTTTTGGTGCAATGACAACCACTACTTCTAACATGCACTACTACCCCACTACTCTATGATCATTGTGATCTATGAAATGATGTGTAATTGGGGACTCTTTTCTCAAGAGGTACCACACTCTCTTTAGCCTACCTCCCTAGCCTACCTGTAAGACTCTTGATTGAAAAATCAAGTATTCATGTAATAACATCACGTGTCTCCTTCTCTGCTACTATAGATTTATCCTCTACTACTTGTGCCCTATTTTTGGCCTCATATCTCTCTATTTCGAACCTCCCTATCTGCACCTCCAAATACTGACCCTTTCTAACAAAATGTATCTCTCTAAATTAGAGGTTGTAGCTCTACCCTCCACTGACACTACCCTCACCCCTTCTTGTCTCACCATGGTCTCCATAGCATATAACCTTTCCTCCAGGTATCTAATGATGTCCCCCTCATAATACCCATATGTCCTATTAGTTCATAAGTCTCAGGGACCTATTGCACATCATGACCAATGGCCACATCCTGTACTTCCTCTCCCTATGCCATCTCATCATCTCCATAAACATGAGCCTCCTCCATCTCTATGTAATTCTCCTCCTCCTCTAATGATGATGCGCTATACTTATCCAAGATAGATTCATTCTTTGTGATGCTCCAAATCACATCCACATCCTCCTCATCCTACATCCACTCCTCCAATATATATTCCTTCGTCATCTCTTCCTATTGGGGCAACCAATAGAACAACCATTAGGGAACCTAATGCCCTTGTACCTCATCCCCTCCCATCCCCTCCATCCTCTCCCTCAATCCTTATCTCTTCTACCACCATCTCTACCTCCTCTCTCTCGACCACCTCTCCCTCTCCCTATATCTCTACCACCCCTCTATGATCCCTATCCTCATTCTCCTATATGATTGTCCAATCCATCAAGATATATCCATAGGCACTAGTACTCTTGGATCTATCAAAGGAACATATAAGTACAACACCCACCATGCATCATAGTTTGTTGTAGTCCATATATCTATAACCTATAATCTCCAATCCCATCTCCTAGGAGCCAATCCATTAATATGTCCCATCATTGTCACCACTAGAATAGCTGGCCCTCATCCATATATATCTCTATTGCATAGTGAAAACTATGCAAAACTTGTGGGCACACCTTTTGTCTCTCCAAACTATCATTCTACCCTATTAGGTAACTAGATATTAATAATCCTCTAAGATTGAGTGGTTCTTCCTATAAAATACCTCTCCTATTTACAAAAATTTATATGGTTCACCTCTCTAACCCATGTTGAACATCCAATATATGGCCTCCAAGAAAACTCTCTCAAAATGTCCAAATGATGCCTCTAGTATATTGTATAACCTACCTACCGCTATACAACTACCTTATAATGATATACACAAGGTTAACCTAGCTAAAGGGCTTGCCTATCAAAAAATGGTATGTGGACGATTATATGCTTCCAATCCTAGATGTGTAGCAATTTCACTACATAACCAAGAGACTATGCCTTGTAATATACAATGTCATGCATCTAGAAGTATAAAATAGCTAGAATACAAGGCCCTCATGCATACACCTAGCTCTGTTCCCGCATCTATGAAATCACCACCCCCAATCCACAAGAAATCCATGGCCCTTCTATCCAAAACCAGTATGTCTGGTACTATCCCACAAATTAGACCAATGAAGTCATCATAGTCATCCACCATGTCCCTCCAAGTAATCTTATAATGTCTAATCCCCAACTCTTCCTCGGGGATCTCAAACAACTCACTCAATGCCCTATGACTTTCCCATAGTGCATACACAACCCTCTCACCCTGAATAGGCAATCTTAGTATCCTATAAATATTCTCTATGTTCACACTACACTCTCTTGTTGTCAAGAAGAAGGAAGAAGTATCAGAGTTCCATTGCTCACACAATGCAATAATAAGTCCCTTGTTTTCCCTAATCTGTGGCATAAAGGTAACATGAATAATTCCCAAGGTCTCTAGGTTCTCATGATCCTCCTGGTCTAATTTTTATCTATATATGAGCATCTTGGGATGATTCTCCCAAGTAATGAGTACTAAGTCTCAAATCTAAAAATGCAAATACAATCACAAAGTCAATCACAATGCAAACCATACAAAGTTAAACATGCATATAAACTATTCCTATTTTAACACATGCCAAATTGCATTCATTTATTATGTGTTTATCAAAACCAAAAAAAATGTGTCTAATTATTTATACAAGTGCATATAATCATTTTCAAAATTAAAACAGTCAATTACATTGCATTATCACACCACATGCACATCAATTAAAACTAAACCTACATTGTAGTTGTGTCACTTTACTCTAACACTTGTGTCAGCCATTTTATGCATATGCATCACATAAAACACATATGTGCATCAATTAAAAAACTTATATCCTATGTGAATGTGTCACTTTTCCATCACTTGTGGCAAACACAACATGTACTTGTGATGCATGGTCCTCATTCCACCTAGACCTACATGCAAAAAAGCAAAAAATATGAGACAATAAATTCATAGTCAGAAAGGTACTCAATGGTGTTGGTGCACCATCTAGAAGATAATAGGTCCTTACCCACTCATTGATGTGAACACCATCTTCATAAGCTACCAACACTCCTCAAATTCACTCTAAGACCTCTTCTTCTTCACTGGATTTCCAAAGCTTTAGAGTGCAAAATGACCTTACAAATGAACCCTAGGCTTTATGTATACCCCATATCCCTCCTTAATGGATGTGAAACCCATCCCTTTTGAAATGGTTGTGTATACTTTCCCCTTATGGAGCCCAAAACATTTTCAAAATAACTCCTTTTTTTGATATGTTTGTTCCATTAGATTCATAGTCTTTCTTTCAACAAATTGAGCTCTTTTCCATTATTTTTCTCAATTTTTTGAAGGGGAATCATATTATCTAGTGAGTACAAACTAACATTCTTCTTCTTTCACATTTCAAATTCATTATTTCCCTCTAATTCTAATAATTGAGTAATTTTGATTAAATATTTAATTATTTAGTTTCTTTTTAGTATTCTTTCAAGATTCTCTAATTATACCTCTAGAAATTAATTAAATAGTTTTTAAATTATTTAATTAATCCCTTTTCTCCAATTAAATTAAATAATTGTATCATTTAATTAAAAATATTCTTATTGTTATTATCACCACAGATAAGTGATGAGTTCATTTACTTAACTTGGTCTTTTGAAATCATCAATTTATGTAATTTTCCACTTCCCTAATGCTAACTAATTCTTTTGAAATTAAATAAAATATTGTATTTCATTTATTCATCTCATGCACAATTAAATAAAATTTTGAAATTCTTTAGTGCTAATTATTCCTCCAATTTTGCTTCTTTTAATTGTCACTAACGAACAATTATTCTTTTCATTCAACTCACTTTGACTAATGAATCAATTCAGTTTTTTCATTCACATAGTTAGTTCGCTATTCAATCTATTTAGTCTACTTACAATCAATCATGTTAATTATCCAATAAATTTTGTCATGCAACCACTTAACTGTTAATTAGTCCTAGTCTACTGTTCAATCAAGCTTATTCACATGTATTCAAGCATCCACATCAATTCAAGAATTCAAGTCTTCAAGCCATCTTTCTCTCTCAATAAAGAATTGTGGAAAACTACATCTATTATAAAAGGTTTTATCTTTAATGATTTCTTTTTGGGTTTTTGTGTGAAGTCAAATCTATTCCATTAACATGATTGATCACATTCAAATAATTTTCATTGCCAAGGTAAAGTACATTTCTTTCTTAAATCTAGCCTTTTCCACATGATATCATACTTTCATTTATTTCATTTCATTTCAAGGTTTATTCTTGTATAATCCTAAAAAGTAAGCACCCTTAATTAGGTGCTCATTTTAGCCCCATTTTAGTTTTTATGGGTTCCCACATTGATTTCACGCTCTCCTAACACTCATTGGACCTTTAAATTAACATTATAGGTCCTATATTGACTCAATTTCTTCAAAAATCAAGGTTAGATATTATTTCTAAGTGATCTCCTCTATTTTTCTTCTAAGAAAATAATTCATTTCCTAAGCCCAATCTTTCCATTTATGGCCTTTTCATTTTCTCTCAAACTCAAAATTGGTTGTCTAATCAAAACCTACACCCTCTAACTTTTGGGGGCCCATAGTCCAAAGTTGAGCCCTAATTGATGGGTAGAGAATGCCGATGGGGTTCTATCCCTAAGGATTGAGGTCCAAATTTTGCTTGGGGCCCTATGTTAGGGTATTTGCAGGAAATTTGATCCCATGGGCAGCCTGCCTGAGTTTTAACCCTTGAAATGATGGGTTTCATATATAAACCCCTATCTCTCCTCATTTTGGTATCCATAATTAAGTCCAAGCATTCAATATCAAGTTTTTAAGCATTCATGATCAAGAAAGCATTCGAAATTCAATATATTTTCTACAATTGAGCATCCAAGTCTTCAACTCTTCAAAGAATTCTTCTCCTCCTTCATCAAACATTGTGGCAAACTACAACATCCATGATTTCCTTTTCATTTTTTTGTGGAGAACAAGATACTTTGTAAATACTTGTGATCACATCTAAAAAAGCATTATTTTATCAAGGTATAAGGTGATTTACAATTCAAATCTAGATTCTATTTCATCTTCCCTTATGCAATTTTGTTTCATTTTCAAGGTTGATTCTTAAACATGGGTTTCACTAAGGAAAAATCATTTATCCAACCTTCTTCCCCATTTTTCTATGTATGGGAACATGTTATGGAGTTGTCACATAAATCTACGAAGATCAGAACCAGACAAAGCACCCCTACAAATTACAAACCAAAACACAGGGTACTTAATGGCATTCAAAATTTGTACTTGGGTACAAGATGACATTGGCAATCTATATCCTCTAGATCTAGCTCAGATTTGGCAAAAAGTTAGGTTACAACCTTTAGGTCCTAGACTTGCATTTACAGGTTTCTGTGAGATCTCAATTATCAGGAATTTAGATATGAATCATAATACATACTACTTTAGTTCTAGGTACACTCAAATACTCTCTAATATCTCTCTACATTTACTTTTCATTTCAATTAATTTACTTCCTAGTTGGATTAATTATCTCATCTATCTCTTTCTCAATTCTAAGCAAAAAAGGAATAGAAACCCCAAAGGCATTGATATTTCATTGGCATAAAACTTACTTAGCTTGGTGCCAATTATATTTTTCTTGAGGTGGTTTTTCATTCCAATTTGCCTTATAAATTTGGGAAATTAGCTCTTTTAAGTGATCCCCTTTTTCATATTATACATTTTGATGAACCTAACTCTTCTTACATACTTTTGATTTTGGTGGTTAGATCCTCCTTGCATGAAATTTACAATTTGATTTGGTGTTTAGATCTCATGTGTATGCATTTTTTCTATTATATATTTTATAAATCTTGTGAATTTGTATTTGTATGCATTACATTGTTTCACTTTATGTATTTGCATTAATTAAAAAAAGAAGAGACAAAAACAAAATTTCATTTTGTTTCATGCATGTTTTACTTTTAGATTAGTTTTACAATGCATATTTTTTCTCAAGGTGGTAGTAACTTAGCCTCCATTTTATCACTTTATCCCTCTTCTAAGGACCCTCCTCTCCGTGATGAAATATTGGTGCAAGAAGGTATTTTTAACCCTTCTTTCGAGAGAAGTGTTAAAATGGATGTTAACTCTTCTCTTGATATGTGCTTCCCACATAAGAATGCCTTGTTCAAATTTGATAATTCCCCTTGTGATACCTTACCTTCTAATCATTTCCATGAATTTCCATTTATGAATGAAACTTTAATGAATTTTGATTATCCTTCTCCTAAAGTTTGTTCTATTTCTACTCAATGATTTTCCTATTTGGAATGAACCACTAGATAATTATGTTGACTATCTCTCCCTCATTAATAAACCTTGATAAAAAAAAAGATGATATTATGGTTGACATTTCTTCTACTCCCTCTAGAGAGGATACATTCATGTGTGATATTGATCCTTCTCCTAAGATGTACCCCCTTTGTGAGGATATTTTGGAGCAAGAGGAGGAAATTATAAATACCTTTCTTAATATCACCTTATCATCATTTGGCATCCCTTTTAGAGATGAATCATTAATGGAAGTCACTAATCCCTATTCTAAATATTTTCCTACTCATGAGGATCCCTCAGAATAAAATAATGATATCACCACCACTTTCCTCAATCCTCTTCCTTCTAGTGAGAAAACCTTGAACAATAAGAGCTTGATCAAGTCAATGTTGTCAATGTTTTGGGTACTTAAAATCCCAAGGTGGTTGTTCATCTTTGTCAAGATACCCCTAAAACTCAAAATATGTTATTCATTATCATGAAAGGTTCTCAACAACCTGACTATTATGCAGTTGCTCACACTTATAACACAAGAACTAATAGACAACCTGCATGTTAAATTGTTCCTCCATATCTTCTTTATTCTCAACTGATGCTTCCTTTTGCACCTTGTTTCCATCAAAATCTTGGAAAGGAGTGTGATTTAACTTAGAAAAACTTTCTGTTACTCCTACCAAAATATCCCTTTGGAAGCTTCTTCAAACTTCACCTACATATCATGAAACATTACAACAAGCCTTAAGAAAGATGACTTTCCCACCACCAGAGAAAGCTAATATAACTTCTATATTGGAATGCTTGAATGCAACCAATAATAAAGCTCAAATTATGTTTTCTCAAGATGAGTTTCCTCCCAAGGAAATTCAAGATCAACATGATTCTCTTATGGTTGTTGTCCTTCTCAATGATAATTTTATTCAAAGAACTTTAATTGATAATGGATATGGTCTTAATGTTTGTAGCATTAACTTGTTACACCAGATAAATGTGAGTGTTTCTTTAATTAAACTTGATTATATTCCTATATGTGGATTTGACAATATCGATAAACAAACCTTGGGTATTATCACTTTGCCTGTTAAAGTAGGTCATGTTATTTTACCCACACCTATTCATGTCATGCATGATGCTCTTAATTATAACCTTCTCTTAGTAATACCATGGTTACATGTTATGCACGTTGTTCCTTCAACACTTCATCACAAAGTTAAGTTCATTCATAAAAACATCATGTATACCCTTGTTGCTGATGATAAGATCCAAAATTACTTGAGAACTGAATCTTCTCCATCTATTCCTACACAATTTAAATGAAACATATCTTCTGCTCCTAAAGATGTTTCTTCTCCTGAAAGTGTCCCTTTATAAGATGATTGGGTATCATTATATTTTACACCATCTTTTATAGGTAAACACAAAATTCCTAACTTTAATATAGGACCCTTCAAAGGACCTAGTGTATCGTTTATCGAACCTAATTCTCAAAACAATTCAACTCATAATCTCAAACATAGTTTATGATGTGTGCAAAAAAGCTTTGAGACTCATGATAAACCTATGGAAGTATTTGGTTTCAAATATCCTACCTTATCAACATCCCCTCCTTTACCATCTAACATTTCTTCTATACCTAGCTTGAACCAATAAATCATTTTTCCTAACCTTCTTTGCGCTAAGTTGATTACTCGACCTAAACGAAAAATGATGATTAGTTAAAATCTTGTAAATCTCCCTTTTTACATATATCACTGATATGCTAACCACTCTATTAATGAATTTTAAGATTTTCATTACAAAATCCATAAACTCATTGATTATGATATCATTCACATAATGTGTTGCAATGACTTAATTTTCAATTATGATTTCTTTAAATAACATTTAAGTTCCTATTATGTTGCTATACATTGTGTGACATTGCTAGCCTATACTTTGGGGGCTCGTTGTCTTGCATGGTGGCACAATTTTCAACTAAAACCATATTTTGCAAGTAACATAATAGTCCTTAATTTTATTATTGTCTCTACACTCGGGGGGCAAGGGTACTATTTTCAATATCTCTCATCCTTCTCTTAAGGATCCACTTTTCTCTTGGTTAAGTCACATTTGTTTATCTTGTGATATCTAATCTTACATTTAAATGTTTTTTTATATTAGGGATTCTCTCTTATATAAGAGATACATCCTTGATCATAACCATTTCATTGTCCACAATTGGGTATCCATGGTTAACAAATACCTTACCTCGGGGACTAAAAGCATGTCATCCTTCCTCAAAAATACCTTTACCTAGAGATGGGGAAGGTGTGAATTCTTCCCTTCTTATTTCACATCTCTTTTCACCATCCTTCAAAAGGATTCTTTTTACACTTGTTGCATGTATCTCTTTTTATTCATCCCTTCCTTGACCTCATAGGAATTGGGACCTCTTTGGCTTGGACAAGGTGTTGTTTGTGGGATGCCTGATGCAGGAGCATCCTGGGTGTAAGAGCAATCTTGCATCACCCAAAAATATTTTTATTTTTGTATTCAATAAAGGCTATCGTGTGCAGAGTTGCTATTTATGGAAACTTGCCATTTTTAGTAAGTTGGTCTTACGATCTCAGAATGTTCTAATTTTATATGTGGAGGTTCATCTCAGTCATATCAGCCTGCCAGTAAAGTTTCATGGCTAGATCAGGTTTAGTTTTGAAGATATTGAAGATTTTCGGTATTGGCAGCAGGGTACAGAAACTTCGAACTCAGTTTTGAAGGCTTTAGAGGCCCTGGATGAGGTTGAAAATTTGGGTGACAAGTGCTTTACGCTAGTCAAGTTTGTAGAACGCTTTGTGGCATTTCTAGAATGAGGTTATAATAGCCAATCGGGTCAACGGATGATGACTTATGGTCTTCAGAAGTTGGGTCACTTGATAAGGGTGCAGAAACTTCGAACTCAGTTTTGAAGGCTTTAGAGGCCCTGGATGAGGTTGAAAATTTGGGTGACGAGCGTTTTATGCTGGTCAAGTTTGTAAAGCACTTCGTGGCATTTTCAGAATGGGGTTATAATAGCCAATCGGGTCAACAGGTGATGACTTATGGTCTTCAAAAGTTGGGTCACCTGAAATGGCGAAAAATAATTTTTCTTCAAAATTTTTGTTTGGGTTTCAAAACTCATTTTGAGCCGACTTTGATGTAATAAATTGTAAAATAAAATAATTCTAAGTTTGGTCGGCCCTAAAGTCTAAATTTGTAGAACCTTCTCGGGCGATGGAAATTGCCTATATAAAGAAGGCCTGTAGTGTTGTCTAGGGCAGTTCTGGGTAATAGATCTGGGTATTGATTCGAGGCTTTGTCCTACAGAATATTGTAAGGGAATGCCCATGTGGCTTTGCATATTATAATTCTGAAAGTTTGTAATTCCACATTTGTGGAGATAATAAAAAGCCAATTTTCTGTTCTTGCATATTATTGTTGTTGTTTCTCTATTTCTGTTAAGTGTTTGTGGTATTAAGGGGAGCACCCTTCATCAAGTGGTATCAGAGCTAAGTTTTCTTGAGTGTGTAAACAGATCACTGACTGTGAAGCAGTTTACACCAGAACCGTGGTTAGGGTTTCAGCGCGCATCGCGAAAATGTCTCCACGAAGAGAACATGGCGGAAGAGTTGGTGCTGTGACACCTGAGGTTAGAGAGCTACAGAGACAAGTGCGAGCATTGCAAGAAGAGATTCGCAGAAGAATGAATCTTAATGTCAAAGATGAAAGCAAGGATGAAGCTGAAGAAGAATATCAAGAAGGAGAAGCTGAAATTGTGAACCAAGAGGAAGAAAGACTTTTTCGGGCAATTTCCAAGATTAAGAAAAAGACCTAAGATTGAGGTTCCTACATTTTTTGGAAATCTTAACCCAGAGGAATTGATCGACTAGATTAATGAATGTGAGGAATATTTTAAGTACGAAGATGTTGAGGATCCTGATAGGGTCAAATTTGCGGAGGCCAGATTGAAAGGTCATGCGAAGATCTGGTGCCAAGAAATTCAGTTGGAGCGAAATAGAAGAGGGAAAGATAAAATCACAAGATGGGATCGGATGGTGGATAAATTGAAGCGACAATTCATTCCTGTTGATTATGAGCTTGACCTACTAAAGAAAATCCAAAGTTTGAAGCAAGCAGGAAGATCTGTTCAGGAGTATACAGAGGAGTTCTATCGACTCCTCATCAGAACAGGCCATGCAGAAGCTGATAAGGAGAAAGTTGTCCAATACCTTAATGGGTTAAGGCCAAGCATTCAGGAGGAGTTCAATCTAGTTCGAATGAACAGCATTGAGGAGGCATATCAGTTTGCCCTAAAAGTAGAGGAAAAGCTGAACAAGAAGTTTGAGAGCAGACAAAATGGAAGAGGTCATGGTGGAAGATCTAGCGGACAGTCATATAGTGGCTGAAATGAAGATCCGAAAAAGAAAGATGAGGCTAGTAGCAGTCAGAATCAGAGAGGAAATAATTCTAATCGTTTCTAGGATCAGAGTAGTAGAGATCAGAGAGGAAGAGGAAGAGGACAAGGATCTAGAAGAGGAGGCTTCCGTGGAACATGTTTTCACTATGGAGAAGAAGGTCATAGGGCATTTGAATGTCCTCAGCGCCAAGGTAGAACAGACAAGAGAAATGAAGGCCAGGCCAGAGTTGCACATGTAGATGAAGATGCTAGATCATCAAATTCTGAAGATGCTAAAAGAGGAGAAATGCTAATTAACAGAAGAGTCTTGCTGAGTGGTGAGAACGAACCTGAACAAAGGAGGAGCTTGTTTTGCACTTGATGCAAGTGTGAGGGTAAATGTTATGATGTGATTATTAATAGTGGAAGCACTAACAATTTGGTGTCAGAAGAGATGGTGACAAAGTTGAAGCTCAAGAGACAAAAACACCCACATCGATATCGGATTGCCTGGGTGCAGGATGACCACAAGGTCATGGTTAGTGAATAGTGCCTGGCAAAGTTCAAGATCGGCGGGTACCAAGATGAGGTACTATGTGATATCATCTCTATGGATGCATGTCATATGTTATTGGGTAGACCGTGGCAGTTTGATAGATGTGTTGTACACGATGGTCGTGTGAATACCTATTCCCTGACAAAGGATGGAGTGCGACATAAGCTAAAGCCATTGAAGGAGACCGCAAAAAAGGTATGTGGTAATGCAAGAATAACATTTGTTGATGGAATAAAATTTTTAGATGGTATGAGGCATGAGTATGTGTGTTTTACTTTGATTCCAAAAGTTAGTAAAGAAGAAGTAGAGGATGTACCTGTAGAGGTTGCAGATTTGTTGAATGAGTTTCAGGATATTGTATCTGATAATGTACCTGATGGATTACCACCGGTAAGGAAGATCAGTCATCAGATGGATTTGATTTCAAGAGTCAGTTTTCCAAACAAGGCAGCACACATAATGACAGCAGCAGAAAGTGAAGAGTTGAACAAACAAGTACACGAGTTATTGTAGAAGGGGTTGATTCCAGAGAGTCTGAGTCCATGTGCTGTACCAGCGGTATTAGCACCAAAGAAGAATCGAGAGTGGAGGATGTGTATAGATTCTAGAGCAATAAACAAGATCGCAATCAAGTATAGGTTTCCATTGCCACGAATGGATGATATTATGGATTGTTTGAGTGGATCTGTGTATTTCTCAAAGATAGATCTAAAGAGTGGATATCACCAGATTCGGATCAGAGAAGGAGATGAATGGAAGACTGCCTTCAAGACAAAAGAAGGACTGTATGAGTGATTAGTCATGCCTTTTGGGCTAACCAATGCACCGAGCACTTTCATGCCGCTCATGAACAAGGTTTTGAAAGAATTTTTGGGTAAGTTTGTCATTGTTTACCTAGATGATATTTTAATTTTTAGCAAGACATTAGAGGAACATATGATGCATATTCATATGGTGTTTGAGAAATTGAGAGATGAGAAATTATTGATTAATTTGAAGTGCAGTTTTGTGAAGAAAGAGTTAGTGTATTTAGGATTTGTAGTTTCAGCAGAAGGTCTAAAAATGGACCCAGAGAAGGTACAGACTATCCTTGAATAGCCTACTCCAAGGAGTGCTACTGAGGTAAGATCTTTTCATGGTTTGGCTAACTTTTACAGAAAGTTTATCAAAAATTTTAGCAGTATTTGTGGACCCTTGACTGAAACAATAAGAGGGGATAGAAAAGAGTTTAAGTGGACTAATGAGGTAGAAAAGAGTTTTCAATTGTTAAAACAAAAAGTTACAGAACAACCTGTTTTAGCACTTCCAGATTTTAATAAGGTGTTTCAAGTAGATTGTGATGCTAGTGGTACTGCAATAGGAGCTGTTATGAGCCAAAAAGGTAAAGTTGTTGCTTATTTCAGTGAGAAGTTAAATGATGCCAAGAGAAAATATTCTGTCTATGATCAGGAATTTTATGCTATAGTTTAGGCATTAAAGAAGTGGAGACATTATCTACTTACTAAGGAGTTTGTTTTGTATACTGATCATCAAGCTTTGCAATATTTGAATAGTCAAGGAAAGTTGAATCAGAGGCATTTGAAATGGGTTGAGTTTTTGCAGAGTTATACATTTGTTTTGAAACACAGAAGTGGAAAGTCTAACAGGGTTGTAGATGCTCTTAGCAGAAGACAACTATTGCTGACAAAGATGCAGATTGAGGTGGTTGGGTTCAAAAACTCAAGAATTTGTATCCAGAGGATCCTAATTTTGGTGAAGCTTAGAAAGCTTGTACAGAACCTGTTACTCTAGACAGGACGAAATGGTTGGATTTCATCATCCAGGATGATATGCTATTCAGAGGGAGTCAATTGTGCATTCCACGAAGTTCTATGAGGGAGAATCTCATCAAGGAGAAGCATAGTGGAGGATTAGCAGGACATTTTGGTTGTGATAAAACCTTTGCTTTGGTTAGTGAAAATTATTATTGGCCACAAATGCAGCAAGATGTGAAGAAGTTTGTATAGAGTTGTAGAGTATGTCAGATGGCGAAAGGAGTGAAGCAGAATACAAAGTTGTATCAGCCATTGCCTATACCAGAGAAGCCTTAGGAGGATATCAGTATGCACTTTGTTCTTGGTTTACCGAGGACACAGCGGGGTCATGATTTAGTTTTTGTGGTGGTTGATAGATTTTCGAAGATGGCACATTTCATTCTCTGCAAGAAGACTAATGATATTGTTCATGTAGCAGAATTGTTTTTCAGAGAAGTGGTGAGACTACATGGTTTGCCAAAGACCATAGTTTCAAATCGAGATACTAAGTTTGTTAGATATTTTTGGCAGACATTGTGGAAGAAGTTGAAGATAGATTTGAAGTTCAGTTCATCACATCATCCACAGACTGATGGACAGACAGAGGTGGTGAATAGAAGTTTGGAAAATTTGCTGAGATGTTTGGTTGGAGATAAGCCAACGGGATGGGATTTGATTTTACCATAGGCAGAATTTGCATATAATAATTATGTCAATAGGAGCACTGGTAAATCACCATTTTAGATTATATATGGAAGTAGTCCAAGAAATGCATCTGAATTGAGAAAGATAGATAAAAGAGAAATAAGTAATGTTGAAGTTGAAGATTTTGCAGAACACTTGAAGAACATCCATGAGGAGGTGAGGAAGCATATTACCAAGATGAATGCATAGTATAAGGCTAAGGCAGATGAGAAAATGAGGCATAAGAAATTTCAGGTTGGCAATGAAGTCATGGTTCATTTGTAGAAGGAGCGATTTCCGGTTGGTACATATAACCAGCTGAAAATGAAGAAGTTTGGCCTATGTAAGATATTGAAGAAGCATGATTCAAAAAATGCATATGAGGTAGAATTGCCTAGTGAGCTAAATATTTCACCAGTGTTTAACATTTTAAATTTGACAGAGTATCATGAAGGAGGTGTTGAAGATGAGGTTGCAGCAGCACAGTGGAGTATTACAGCAACCAGTTCAAATATCAAGGAGATTGAAGACATACTGGACAGTCATGTTGGCAGAAACATAAGGAACAGGACATATGAAGAGTATTTGGTCAAATGGAAAGGACGACCTATTGAAGATTCATCATGGCTAACAGAGCAGGAGGTTAACCATCTTGGTTTTCCTCTGCACACCTAAGTCGTGACAGGGTCACTTCTCAAATTACCCCGGGTGTTTGATGCAGGAGCATCCTGGGTGTAAGAGCAATCTTGCATCACCCAAAAATATTTCTTTTTTTCTATTCAATAAGGTCTATCTTGTGCAGAGTTGCTATTTATGGAAACTTGTCATTTTTAGTAAGTTGGTCTTATGATCTCGGAATGTTCTAATTTTACATGTGGAGGTTCATCTTAGTCATATCAGCCTGCCAGCAAAGTTTCATGGCTAGATCAGGTCTAGTTTTGAAGATATTGAAGATTTTCGGTATTGGCAGCAGAGTACAAAAACTTTGAACTCAGTTTTGAAGGCTTTAGAGGCCCCGGATGAGGTTGAAAATTTGGGTGATGAGCACTTTGCGCAGGTCAAGCCTGTAGAGCGCTTCGTGGCATTTTCAAAATGAGGTTATAATAGCCAATCGGGTCAACGGGTGATGACTTATAGTCTTCGGAAGTTGGGTCACTTGATAAGGGTACAGAAACTTCGAACTCAGTTTTGAAGGCTTTAGAGGCCCCGGATGAGGTTGAAAATTTGGGTGACAAGTGCTTTGCGCCAATCAAGTCTATAGAGCGCTTCGTGGCATTTCCAGAATGGGGTTATAATAGCCAATCGGGTCAACAGGTGATGACTTATGGTCTTCAAAAATTGGGTCACCTGAAATGGCGAAAAATAATTTTTCTTCAAAATTTCTGTTTGGGTTTCAAAACTCATTTTGAGCCGACTTTGATGTAATAAATTGTAAAATAAAATAATTCTAAGTTTGGTCGGCCCTAAAGTCTAAATTTGTAGAACCTTCTCAGGAGGTGGAAATCGCCTATATAAAGAAGGCCCGTAGTGTTGTCTAGGGCAGTTCTGGGTAATAGATCTGGGTATTGATTCGAGGCTTTGTCCTACAGAATATTGTAAGGGAATGCCCATGTGGCTTTGCATATTGTAATTCTGAAAGTTTGTAATTCCACATTTGTGGAGATAATAAGAAGCCAATTTTTTTTTCTTGCATATTATTGTTGTTATTTTTCTATTTCTGTTAAGTGTTTTTGGTATTAAGGGGAGCACCCTTCATCAAGTGGTATCAGAGCCAGATTTTCTTGAGTGTGTAAACAAATCACTAACTGTGAGGCAGTTTGCACCAGGACCGTGGTTAGGGTTTTAGCGCGCATCGCGAAAATGCCTCCACGAAGAGAATGTGGCGGAAGAGCCGGTGCTGTGACACCTGAGGTTAGAGAGCTGCAGAGACAAGTGCGAGCATTGCAAGAAAAGATTCACAGAGGAATGAATCTTAATGTCAGAGATGAAAGCGAGGATGAAGCCGAAGAAGAATATCAAGAAGGAGAAGCTAAAATTGTGAACCAGGAGGAAGAAAGACTTTTTCGGGCAATTTCCAAGATTGAGAAAAGACCTAAGATTGAGGTTCCTACATTTTCTGAAAATCTTAACCCAGAGGAATTGATCGACTGGATCAATGAATGTGAGGAATATTTTGAGTACGAAGATGTTGAGGATCTTGATAGGGTCAAATTTACGAAGGCCAGATTGAAAGATCATGCGAAGATCTGGTGGCAAGAAACTCAGTTGGAGCGAAATAGAAGAGGGAAAGATAAAATCACAAGATGGGATCGGATGGTGGATAAATTGAAGTGACAATTCATTCCTGTTGATTATGAGCTTGACCTACTAAAGAAAATCCAAAGTTTGAAGCAAGCAGGAAGATCTGTTCAGGAGTATACAGAGGAGTTCTATCGACTCCTCATCAGAACAGGCCATGCAGAAGCTGATAAGGAGAAAGTTGCCCGATATGTTAATGGGTTAAGGCCAAGCATTCAGGAGGAGTTCAATCTGGTTCGAATGAACAGTATTGAGGAGGCATACCACTTTTCCCTAAAAGTAGAGGAAAAGCTGAACAAGAAGTTTGAGAGCAGACAAAATGGAAGAGGTCGTGGTGGAAGATCTGGTAGATGGTCATATGGTGGCTGAAATGAAGATCCGAAAAAGAAAGATGAGGCTAGTAGCAGTCAGAATCAGAGAGGAAATAATTCCAATTGTTTCCAAGATCAAAGTAGTAGAGATCAGAGAGGAAGAGGAAGAGGACAAGGATCTGGAAGAGGAGGCTTCCGTGGAACATGTTTTCACTATGGAGAAGAAGGTCAAAGGGCATTTGAATGTCCTCAGCGCCAAGGCAGAACAGACAGGAGAAATGAAGGCCAGGCCAGAGTTGCACATGTAGATGAAGATGCTAGATCATCAAATTTTGAAGATGCTGAAAGAGGAGAAATGCTAATTAACAGAAGAGTCTTGCTAAGTGGTGAGAACGAACCTGAACAAAGGAGGAGCCTATTTCGCACTTGATGCAAGTGTGAGGGTAAATTTTGTGATGTGATTATCGATAGTGGAAGCACTGACAATTTGGTGTCAGAAGAGATGGTGACAAAGTTGAAGCTCAAGAGACAGAAACACCAACATCCATATTGGATTGCCTGGGTGCAGGATGACCATAAGGTCATGGTTAGTGAATAGTGCCTGGTAAAGTTTAAGATCGGTAGGTACCAAGATGAGGTATTATGTGATATCATCTCTATGGATGCATGTCATATGTTATTAGGTAGACCGTGGCAGTTTGACATATGTGTTGTACATGATAGTCGTGCGAATACCTATTCCCTAACAAAAGATGGAGTGTGACATAAGCTAAAGCCATTGAAGGAGACCGAAAAAAAGGTATGTGGTAATGCAAGAATAACATTTGTTGATAGAAGAAAATTCTTAGATGGTATGAGGCATGAGCATGTGTGTTTTGCTTTGATTCTAAAAGTTGGTAAAGAAAAAGTAGAGGATGTACCTGTAGAGGTTGCAGATTTGTTGAATGAGTTTCAGGATATTATATCTGATAATGTACCTAATGGATTACCACCGGTAAGGAAGATCAGTCATCAAATGAATTTGATTACAGGAGCCAGTTTGCCAAACAAGGTAGCACACAGAATGACAGCAATAGAAAGTGAAGAGTTGAACAGACAAGTACATGAGTTATTGCAGAAGGGGTTGATTCGAGAGAGCCTGAGTCCATGTGCTGTACCAGCAGTATTAGCACCAAAGAAGAATGGAGAGTGGAGGATGTGTACAGATTCCAGAGCAATAAACAAGATCGCAATCAAGTATAAGTTTCCATTGCCACGAATGGATGATATTATGGATTATTTGAGTGGAGCTGTGTATTTCTCAAAGATAAATCTGAAAAGTGGATATCACCAGATCGGATCAGAGAAGGATATGAATGGAAGACTGCCTTCAAGACAAAAGAAGGACTGTATGAGTGGTTAGTCATGTCTTTTGGGCTAACCAATGCACCAAGCACTTTCATGCGGCTCATGAATGAGGTTTTGAAAGAATTTCTAGGTAAGTTTGTCATTGTTTACCTAAATGATATTTTGATTTTTAGCAAGACATTAGAAGAACATATGATGCATTTTCGTATGATGTTTGAAAAATTGAGAGATGAGAAACTGTTGATTAATTTGAAGAAGTGTAGTTTTGTGAAGAAAGAGTTAGTGTATTTGGGATTTGTAGTTTCTGCAGAAGGTCTAAAAATGGACCTAGAGAAGGTACAGGTTATCCTTGAATGGCCTACTCCAAGGAGTGCTACTGAGGTAAGATCTTTTCATGGTTTGGCTAGCTTTTACAGAAAGTTTATCAGAAATTTTAGTAATATTTGTGGACCCTTGACTGAAACAATGAGAGGGGATAGAAAAGAGTTTAAGTGGACTAATGGGGCAGAAAAGAGTTTTCAATTGTTGAAACAAAAAGTTACAGAACAACCTATTTTAGCACTTCCAGATTTTAATAAGGTGTTTCAAGTAGATTGTGATGCTAGTGGTACTGCAATAGGAGCTGTTATGAGCCAAGAAGGTAAACCTATTGCTTATTTCAGTGAGAAGTTAAATGATGTCAAGAGAAAATATTCTGTCTATGATCAAGAATTTTATGTTATAGTTCAGCCATTAAAGAAGTGGAGACATTATCTGCTTCCTAAGGAGTTTGTTTTGTATACTGATCATCAAGCTTTGCAATATTTGAATAGTCAAGGAAAGTTGAATCAGAGACATTTGAAATGGGTTGAGTTTTTACAGAGTTATACATTTGTTTTGAAACACAGAAGTGGAAATTCTAACAGGGTTGCAGATGCTCTTAGCAGAAGGTAACTATTGCTGACAGAGATGCAGATTGAGGTGGTTGGGTTCAAAGAACTCAAGAATTTGTATCCAGAGGATCTTGATTTTGGTGAAGCTTGGAAAGCTTGTACAGAACCTGTTACTCTAAACAGGATGAAATGGTTGGATTTCATCATCCAGGATGATATGATATTCAGAGGGAGTCAGTTGTGCATTCCACAAAGTTCTATGAGGGAGAATCTCATCAAGGAGAAGCATAATGGAGGATTGGCGGGACATTTTGGTCGTGATAAAACTCTTGCTTTGGTTAGTGAAAATTATTATTGGCCACAATTGCAGCAAGATGTGAAGAAGTTTGTACAGAGTTGCAGAGTATGTCAGATGATAAAAGGAGTGAAGCAGAATACAGGGTTGTATCAGCTATTGCCTATACCAGAGAAGCTTTGGGAGGATATCAGTATGGACTTTGTTCTTGGTTTACCAAAGACACAGTGGGGACATGATTCTATTTTTGTGGTGGTTGACAGATTTTTGAAGATGGCACATTTCATTCCCTGTAAGAAGACTAATGATGTTGTTCATGTAGCAGAATTGTTTTTCAAAGAAGTGGTGAGACTACATGGTTTGCCAAAGACCATAGTTTCAAATCGAGATACTAAGTTTGTTGGATATTTTTGGTGGACATTGTGGAAGAAGTTGAAGACAGATTTGAAGTTCAGTTCATCACATCATCCACAGACTGATGGACAGACAGAGGTGGTAAATAGAAGTTTGGGAAATCTGCTGAGATGTTTGGTTGGAGATAAGCCAACAGGATGGGATTTGATTTTACCACAGGCAGAATTTGCATATAATAATTATGTCAATAGGAGCACTGGTAAATCACCATTCCAGATTGTATATGGAAGTAGTCCAAGAAATGCATCTGAATTGAGAAAGATAGATAAAAGAGAAATAAGTAGTGCTGAAGCTGAAGATTTTGCAGAACACTTGAAGAACATTCATGAGGAGGTGAGGAAGCATATTACCAAGATGAATGCACAGTATAAGGCTAAGGCAGATGAGAAAAGGAGGCATAAAGAATTTCAGGTTGGCGATGAAATCATGGTTCATTTGCGGAAGGAGTGATTTCCAGTTGGTACATATAACCAGCTGAAAATGAAAAAGTTTGGACCATGTAAGATATTGAAGAAGCATGATTCAGGAAATGCATATGAGGTAGAATTGCCTAGTGAGCTGAATATTTCACCAATGTTTAACATTTTAGATTTGACAGAGTATCATGAAGGAGGTGTTGAAGATGAAGTTGCAGCAGCACAGTGGAGTATTACAGCAACCAGTTTAGATATCAAGGAGATTGAAGACATACTAGATAGTCGTGTTGGCAGAAGCACAAGGAACAAGACATATGAAGAGTATTTGGTCAAATAGAAAGGATGACCTATTGAAGATTCATCATGGCTAACAAAGGAGAAGGTTAACCATCTTGGTTTTCCTTTGCACACCTGAGTCATGACAGGGTCACTTCTCAAATTACCCCGGGTGTCTGATACAGGAGCATCCTGGGTGTAAGAGCAATCTTGCATCACCCAAAAATATTTTTATTTTTGTATTCAATAAGGGCTATCTTGTGTAGAGTTGCTATTTATGGAAACTTGCCATTTTTAGTAAGTTGGTCTTATGATCTCGGAATGTTCTAATTTTACATGTGGAGGTTCATCTCAGTCATATCAGCCTGCCAGCAAAGTTTCATGGCCAGATCAGGTCTAGTTTTGAAGATATTGAAGATTTTTGGTATTGGCAGCAGGGTACAGAAACTTCGAACTCAGTTTTGAAGGCTTTAGAGGCCCCGGATGAGGTTGAAAATTTGGATGACACATTCTTTATGTTGATCAAGCCTGTAGAGCGCTTTGTGGCATTTCTAGAATGAGGTTATAATAGCCAATCGGGTCAACGGGTGATGACTTATGGTCTTCGGAAGTTGGGTCACTTGATGAAGGGTGCAAAAACTTCGAACTCAGTTTAGAAGGCTTTAGAGGCCCCGGATGAGGTTGAAAATTTGGGTGACAAGTACTTTGCGTCGGTCAAGCCTGTAGAGCGCTTCGTGACGTTTTGAGAATGGGGTTATAATAGCCAATCGGGTCAACGGGTGATGACTTATGGTCTTCGAAAGTTGGGTCACCTGAAATGGCAAAAAATAATTTTTCTTCAAAATTTCTGTTTGGGTTTCAAAACTCATTTTGAGCCGACTTTGATGTAATAAATTGTAAAATAAAATAATTCTAAGTTTGGTCGGCCCTAAGGGCTAAATTTGTAGAACCTTCTCGAGCGGTGGAAATTGCCTATATAAAGAAGGCCCGTAGTGTTGTCTAGGGCAGTTCTGGGTAGTAGATCTGGGTATTGATTCGAAGCTTTGTCCTACAGAATATTGTAAGAGAATGCCCATGTGGCTTTGCATATTGTAATTCTGAAAGTTTGTAATTCCACATTTGTGGAGATAATAAGAAGCCAATTTTTTGTTCTTGCATATTATTGTTGTTGTTTCTCTATTTATGTTAAGTGTTTGTGGTATTAAGGGGAGCACCCTTCATCAAGTGAAACACTGGTGAAATATTCATCTCACTAGGCAATTCTACCTCATATGCATTTCCTGAATCATGCTTCTTCAATATCTTACATGGTCCAAACTTCTTCATTTTCAGCTTGTTATATGTACCAACCGGAAATCGTGCCTTCCACAAATAAACCATGACTTCATCGCCAACCTAAAATTCTTTATGCCTCCTTTCCTCATCTACCTTAGCCTTATACTGTGCATTCATCTTGGTAATATGCTTCCTCACCTCTTCATGGATGTTCTTCAAGTGTTTAGCAAAATCCTCAGCTTCAGCACTACTCATTTCTCCTTTATCTATCTTTCTCAATTTAGATGCATTTCTTGGACTACTTCCATATGCAATCTAGAATGGTGATTTACCAGTGCTCCTATTAACATAATTATTGTATGCAAATTCTACCTATGGTAAAATCAAATCCCATCCTGTTGGCTTATCTCCAACCAAACATCTCAGCAGATTTCCCAAACTTCTATTCACCACCTCTGTCTGTCCATTAGTCTGTGGATGATGTGATGAACTGAACTTCAAATCTATCTTCAACTTCTTCCACAATGTCCGCCAAAAATATCCAACAAACTTAGTATCTCGATCTGAAACTATGGTCTTTGGCAAACCATGTAATCTCACCACTTCTTTGAAAAACAATTCTGCTGCATGAACAACATCATTAGTCTTCTTGCAAGGAATGAAATGTGCCATCTTCAAAAATCTATCAACCACCACAAAAACTGGATCATGTCCCCGCTGTGTCCTTGGTAAACCAAGAACAAAGCCCATACTAATATCCTCCCAAGACTTCTCTAGTATAGGCAATGGTTGATACAACCCTATATTTTGCTTCACTCCTTTCGCCATCTGACATACTCTGCAACTATGTACAAAATTCTTCATATCTTGCTGCAATTGTGGCCAATAATAATTTTCACTAACCAAAGCAAGGGTTTTATCATGACCAAAATATCCCGCCAATCCTCCACTATGCTTCTCCTTGATGAGATTCTCCCTCATAGAACTTTGTGGAATGCACAACTGACTCCCTCTTAATAGCATATCATCCTGGATGATGAAATCCAACCATTTCGTCCTGTCTAGAGTAACAGGTTCAGTATAAGCTTTCCAAGCTTCACCAAAATCAAGATCCTCTGGATACAAATTCTTGTGTTCCTTGAACCCAACCACCTCAATCTGCATCTCTGTCAGCAATAGTTGCCTTCTGCTAAGAGCATCTGCAACCCTGTTAGACTTTCCACTTCTGTGTTTCAAAATAAATGTATAACTCTGCAAAAACTCAACTCATTTCAAATGCCTCTGATTCAACTTTCCTTGACTATTCAAATATTGCAAAGCTTGATGATCAGTATACAAAACAAACTCCTTAGGAAGCAGATAATGTCTCCACTTCTTTAATGCCTCCTTTGTGTAAAAGGTTCTTATTCTTGTTTCTATTTTCCTTTAGATGTTAAAATATTCCTCATTTTACATCTTAAGGGGGGGAATATATGGCCTCCTTATTGAAAATATTTTATTTACTTTAAGCATTTGAGGTAGATTACACTAGCATGATATAATTTGTTAGGGCTAAATCACTCTCCTTTATACATTTTCAGATTTCCTTGGATATAATTATTTCCTTGGTTATCCTTGGATTGGTTTAACTAGAATAACATAAATTGATAGCCCATTTGACCTCTCCTTTGCATACATTTTTCAGGATTGGTTAACTAGCATAGCATAATTTTCTAGACCATTGACCTATCATTTTAAAGGGTTGACTAGCATAACAAAATTTGCTAGAGCATTCAACCTCTCATTACATAAATTTTCATGAGTTTATTAGCATGTGATAGATCGAGTCCATATTTACACTCTCTTTGATGGGTGGAACTAGCATAACATAATTTTCCAGACCATTTCCGCCTCTCTTCTCTCTCTTTATTATCTCTCTCATGGGTCACCTAATGAAACACAAATGGATGGCATGTATCATCCATGGTTGTCTTATTCTCTCCATGATTTCATAACATAATACACTTTTATGTTTCATTAAATCATGATGTCTTATCTTATCTTTGATGTGTGCTCTTTCTCTTTTTAGTTAACCACTTGTGCTCGTGAAATAGCTTTTTGAGCATGATGCTAGTAGTTGAGACATTTTATTTAGAAAGGTCTATTCAACTACTTGACTTGAAACCTTAGAAAGCTTTAGGATTTTTATTTTTTTATGTGTCCTCGTACATGGATGTACGAGTTAAGATCCTTGGTTTATGGGCTTGTGTCCTTAAACTTAGTGATATCTTATCTCTTTGTAGTTTTTCCATGATCTTCATCTCTCTCTCTCTCTTTCTTATACTCTACCATGAGCATGAGGTGGACTCATACTCCCACTAAAGTGGGGGCTAAATGTACTTCCTTAAATAAGCACCCTTAATCAGGTGCTCATTTAAGCCCTATTTTAGTATGTATCAATTCCCGCATTGATTTCACACTCTCCTAACACTCAACAGACCTTAAAATTAATATTATAGGTCCTATATTTGATTAAATTTATTCAAAATTTGAGTTTAGATCTTATCTCTAAGTGAGATCCTCTAGTTTTTCCCTAATCAAATAATTCATTAAATCTCCTAGGTCCTATCTTTCTATTTATGGCCTTTTCATTCTCTATCAACCCCAAAAGTAGTTGTTTGATCAAAATATGAACCCTCTGACTTTATGGTTTCCATAGTCCAAAGTTGAGCCTTGATTGGTGGGTATAGAATGCCAATGGTGTTGTTCCCTTGGGAAAAGGCTCCAGTGGCATTCTTTCCCCAAGGATTGAGGCCCAAATTTGGCTTGGGGCCCTATGTTAGGGTATTTGTGGGAAATTTGATCACGTGGTCAACTTGTCTTATTTTTAACCCTTGATATGATGGATTGAGTATATAAAACCCCTAAATATCATCATTTTGGTATCCATTATTAAGTTCAATAATTTAATATCAAATTTTCAAGCTTTCAAGATCTCTTCTATAATTGAGCATCAAAGTCTTCAATCCTTCAAAATATTATTCTCCTCCTTCATCAAGCATTGTGGAAAAATATAACATCCATGATTTCTTTTTGGGTTTTTTGTGGAGATCAAGCTATTGTGTGAATACTTGTGATCACATCCAAAGAAGCATTATGCCATCAAGATATAAGGTGATTTATAATTCAAATCGAGTTTTTATTTCATCTTCCCTTATACAATTTCCTTTCATTTTCAAGGTTGATTCCTAAATAGGAGTTTGACTAAGGAAAACCCCTTTAGCCAACCTTCTTCCCCATTGTTTTGTGTGCATGAATAGGTTATGATTTTTTCAAGAAAAATATAAGAAGATTACGACTAGATAAAGCACCCCTATGAATTTTAGACTAAAACATAGGGTACAAAAGGACATTGGCAATCTATACCCTCCAAATCTAGCTCATATTTGGAAGGAAGTTAGGTTACAACCTTCAGGTCCTAGATCTTCATTTACAAGCATCCACGGGATCACTACTATCATGAATTTAGATCTAAATTATAATTTCTCTTACTTTGATTCTAGGTGCACTCAAACCCTCTCTAATATTTGTCTACATTTACTTTTCCATTTGATTAATTTACTTCATATTTGGATTAATTATCACATATATCTTTTCCTCAATTCTAAGCAATAAAGGAATAAAAACCCCAAAGGTATTGGTATTGAATTAGAATCTTTCTTACCAAGAGATGTCAATCATATTTTTCTTGAGGTGGTTTTGTATTCCAACATGCCTTATGAAATGGGGAAATTAACCCTTTTTTGTAATCCCCTTTTCATATTATACAATTCCAAATCAAGTTTTGACTGAGGTTGACCCCCCTCGCCCCCACTCCCCCCCCCTTATACATAACATTTTCCCCATTAATATGTGTGCAGGTAGAGGTGTCGTTCACATCATTTAAGATTCAAAAAGTACAAAACCTAACAAGCGGTCTACAACCAAGTTTAGTCAAAAGCACAGGGAACAAGATGTCCCATGCACCCTCTTCTAGGAATAGGACACCTCAGGCACCCTCTTCCCTGCAAAACAATATCAACTTAAAAGCATAGGTCAATGGTTTTATCTAATTTTCATTTTTAATACCCATACAAATATGTCTATTTTTTATCAGTTTTCCTATTCTGTAACTTGTCATCTTTACTTATTTTGTCATCTATTTTGCATCATCCAACTATATTCCTCTAAATATACTTATCTAATCATTATAATGAAGGATTATTTTACCCATTTAGTTCTTAAGTCCTCTTGAGCCTCGTGGTTCATCTTCATTCCTAATGTGCAATAGGAAATAGGATCAATCCCCCTTGATCTCTTTTCTTATAGTACATAGAGTCAGCTTTTTCAATCTCACATCTATAACCATGAAAAGTATGATTGTAACCTTTATTGCACATTTTATTAATACTAAGAATATTTTGTCTCAGTCCCTTAACATAATAAACATCTCATGTCTTATTCTTACCATCAATAGGTATAGTTCATTTACAACATACTAGAATGGCCTCTTCTCCATCAAACTTAATAGTTCCACTGTCATATTTTTCAAAATCAAGGAACTTTCTTCTATCAAAAATCATGTGATTTGAACATCCACTCTTAATCACCCAATATTTTATTTCTTCCTTTTCATGTAAAGTAGTCCACACTATCAGTGATCTTTTACTATTTTCATTAGCATGCAAAGTACTAGACTTCTCACTATTATCTACTTTCATAGCCAAAAATAATGTTTAGTCATTTGAATCATCAAGATATTCATCTTTATAGTAGTGTCTTTCCTTTGAATAAATGATTCTCTTAGGATTATCTCTATCATCTTCACTTTTGTTCCTATCATCTCCTCTATAGTTATCTATTATTTTATTTCCATCATCTACCCTTTTACTATTATCTTCTTTAAAAGTGCATCTAAAAGTATAATGACCAATTCTTCCACGATTGGAACATTTAAAGGGTAACTTAGTTTTGTATTTTCTTTTTCTCTTCCTCAATCTCCTCACAAATTTTGCTTATGCATCATCTATATCATTTCTTGTTTCAAGATCATCATATGCCTTCTTATTGACTTTGAAAGCAACTCCCTTGTTAACACTATTAGATTCAAATTCCCCCATCTCAAAAGCAAAGACCTCTCCATAGAGTTGATCCAATATGTACTTTTTCATGTCGTGACACTCTTCAATAGCATATACCTTAGGTATGTAGGATCTTGGAAGTGTTCTAAGCACTTTTATCACCATTTTTCTCTATAGCTCCACCAATACTTCTAATTGCATTCACTAACTTAGTTTCCAAGTACAAGTAACTATCAAAATTTTCATCTTTTAACATTATTAGATTCTCAAACTCATACTTTAGGTTTTGCATATTAACTTGTTTAATCTTCATATCTCCTTCATAAATATTGCTAAACATTTCCCAAAAGTCCTTAGGAAATAATTTTTCTCCATAATTCCACCAATACCTCTAATTGCATTCACTACCTTAGTTTTGAGGTGGAAATAACTATCAACATTCTCATCTTCTAACATTCTTATATTCTCAAACTTTTACTTCAAGTTCTACATCTTGACTTGCTTGATCTTCATATCTCCTTCATAAATAATGCTAAAATTTTCAAAAAAGTCCTCCACATACTTATAATGCATGAACTTTAAAAGTTTTGAATCACTTAAACCAATTATGATTTTCATGTCTTACATTTCTATTATTCTCATGTAACCTAATCTCATTTTCAATTAAAGAAGAAATTGAAAAAGTAGGCTATCCTTTCATAACAAAATCCCAAATTCCAAATGACAATGAGCTCAAATATGATTCCATATGCATCTTCCAAAAATCATAGTTTGTGTTATTAAACTTAGTTATCTTGTAACCTCCTTGCACCATATAGGACCTTCTTCAAGTGTGAACAACCCCATAATAGGTAATAATAATCATGCCAAGGCTTCTACTAGGAATAGTATATTCAAACTAAATGTCATTTTCCCTATCATGAAGTGCATTTAAATTTCCAACCCATGGATGTATACTTGAAATGGGACAACATGGTTTGTGCACTAAGTCTCTCATGGAGTCATTTTGCTTAAGCTGCAGAAAGGAAAATACATGAAAGAAACTTACACTATTATTGCAGGAAAGTAAACACACACATCTACTAATGAAAATGATGTTGACAACTATAATTTCAATCTTAACCTATTATGTCAACCCAAAGCATTCACAATGATTATTTTTGCAAGTGTTGCAAGAACATACATAATGTATAGCGCTACAGGAAAGAACAGTAAACTACTTGAACTGTTGTAAATGCCTAAACAAATTAATCTAATATACTCTAATCCACCTTCTAGATGGGCCCCCTTGGTTGGCTTCTACTATCTACCAACACATAATAAAACTCAAAATCACTTCTTCATTGTATTTCCGTAAAACTGATTACATATCATGAAACAACACACAAAATTGGAAAAGTAACTTTGCTTTAGATTATAGCAATAATACAACCATCTGACTAACTTTCTATCTAACCATCATATCCCTTTATATAGAGGATTGATGGTTATTTGAACTCAAAGGATAAGATCTAACTAATTTGTGCCTTAAAGAAAGAAAGTGCAAGATTCCATGATAGAATATCATAAAGGTTGCATAACCGCTTTAATGAAACATTGATCACAAAGAAAGTATAGTATAAGTGTGTTCCTATATTTCTTGGAATGATTCTCTCTTAAATTTATTAGGCATGTCCCATTGTATCTGATGCAGGAGCATCCTGGGTGTAAGAGCAATCTTGCATCACCCAAAAATATTTCTGGTTTTGTTTTCAATAAGGGCTATCTTATGCAGAGCTGTTATTTATGGAAATTTTCTATTTTTAGTAAGTTGTTCATCCGATCTTGAAATGTTCTGATTTCTTCCCTAGAGGTTCATTTTGGTCATATTAGCATGCCAGTAAAGTTTCATTGACAGATCAAATCTAGCTTTGTAGATATTGAAGATTTTCAATATTGGCAACAGGGTACAAAAACTTTGAACTCAATTTTGAAGGCTTTAGAGGCCTCGGATGAGGTTGTCAATTTGGGTGACAAGCACTTCACAAGTTAAGCTTGTAGAGTGCTTCGTGGCCCTTCCAGAATGGGGTTATAATAGTCAATCGGGTCAACTGGCGATGACTTATGGTCTTCAGAAGTTGGGTCACCTGAAATAGCGAAAAATAATTTTCCTTCAAAATTTTTGTTTGGGTTTCAAAAGTTATTTTGAGCCGACTTTGATGTAATAAATTGTAAAATAAAATAATTATAAGTTTGGTTGGCCTTGTTGGCTAAAAATTTTGGAACCCTCCCAAGCGGTGGAAAAATTGCCTATATAAGGAAGGCTGTAGTGTTGTCTTAGGCAATTTGGGACAGTTCGGGGTAGTAGATCTGGGTATTGATTTGAGGCTTTGTCCTATAGAATATTGTAAGGGAATGCCCATGTGGCTTTGCATATTGTAATTCTAAAAATTTTTAATTCTACATTTGTGGAGATAATAAGAAGCCCATTTTTTGTTCTTGCATATTGTTGTTGTTTCTTTGTTTTTGCTATGTGTTTGTGGTATTAAGGGGAGCATCCTTCATCAAGTGGTATCAGAGCAGGAGTTCCTAAGTGTGTAAATAGATTGCCGATTGTGAGGTAGTTTGCACCAAGACCATGGGTTAGGGTTTCTGTGTAAACAGATCACCAATTGTGAGGCAATTTGCACCAAGACCGTGGGTTAGGGTTTCTGTGTAAACAGATCACCGACTGTGAGGCAGTTTGCACTGGGATCATGGTTAGGGTTTCAGTGATAAGTATGAAAATGCCTCCATGAAGGGAACATGGTGGAAGATATGGTGTTGTAACACTTTAGGTAAGAGTGCTCCAGAGAAAAGTGCAAGCATTACAAGAGGAGATTCACAGAGGAATGAATCTTAATGTCAGAGATGAAAGTGAGGATGAATTTGAAGAAGAAGATCAAGAAGGAGAAGTCGAAGTTGTGAACCAAGAGGAAGAAAGACTTTTTCAAGCCATTTCCAAGATCGGAAAAAGACCTAAGATTGAGGTTCCTGCATTTTCAAGAAATCTTAACCTAGAGGAGTTGATCGACTGGATCAATGAATGTGAAGAATATTTTGAGTGTGAAGATATCGAGGATCCTGATCGGGTCAATTTTGTGAAGGCCAGACTGAAGGGTCATGGGAAGATCTAGTGGCAAGAGATTCAGTTGGAGCGAAATCGAAGAGGAAAGGATAAAATCACAAGATGGGGGTGGATGGTGGATAAATTAAAGCGACAGTTCATCCTTGTTGATTATGAGTTTGACCTACTGAAGAAAGTACAAAGTTTGAAGCAAGTAAGAAGATCTGTTCAGGAGTATACAGAGGAGTTCTATCGAATCCTCATCAAAATAGGCCATGCAGAAGCTGACAAGGAGAAAGTTTCTCATTACCTTAATGGGTTGAGGTCGAGCATTCAGGAGGAGTTGAATCTAGTTCGAATGAACAGTATTGAAGAGGCATACCAGTTTGCCCTAAAAGTAGAGGAAAAGTTGAATAAGAAGTTTGAGAGCAAACAAAGCGGAAGAGGTCATGATGGAAGACTAGTGGACGGTCATATGGAGATCCAAATGAAGATTCAAAAAAGCAGGATGAGGCCAGTAACAGTTAGAATCAGAGAGGAGATAATTTCAGTCATTTCCAAGATCAGAACAATAGAGATCAGAGAGGAAGAGGAAGAGGACAAGGTTCAGGAAGATGAGGCTTCCGTGGAACATGTTTTCACTGTGGAGAAGGTCATAGGGCATTTGAATGTCCTCAATGCCAAGGATGGACAGATAGGAGAAATGAAGGCTAGGCTAGAGTTGCATATGTAGATGAGGATGCCAGATCATCAAATTTTGAAGATGCTAAAAGAGGAGAAAAACTAATTAACAAAAGAGTCCTGTTGAGTGGTGAGAATGAACCTGAGCAAAGAAGGAGCCTATTTCGCACCAGGTGCAAGTGTGAGGGTAAGTGTTGTGATGTGATTATTGATAGCGGAAGTACTAATAATCTGGTGTTAGAAGAGATGGTGACAAAATTGAAGATCAAGAGGCAGAAACATCCACATCCATATTGGGTTGCTTGGGTGCAGGATGACCACAAGGTCATGGTCAGTGAATAGTGCCTAGTGAAGTTCAAGATTGGTGGGTACCAAGATGAGATACTATGTGATATCATACCTATGGATGCATGTCATATGTTGTTGGGTAGACCGTGGTATTTTGACAGATGTGTTGTACATAATGGTCTTACGAGTACCTATTCCCTGATAAAGGATGGAGTGCGACATAAGGTAAAGCCATTGAAGGAAACAAAAGAAAAGGTATGTGGTAATGCAAGAATAACTTTTGTTGATAAAGGAAATTTCTTAGAGGGTATGCGGCATGAGCATATGTGCTTTACCTTAATTCCAAATGTTGGGAAAGAGGAAGTAGAAGATGTACCTGTAGAAGTTACAGAATTATTGAATGAGTTTCAGGATATTGTATTCGATAATGTGGTTGATGGATTACCACCAGTAAGAAAGATCAGTCATCAGATGGACTTGATTCCATAAGCTAGTTTGCCAAATAAGGCAGCACAGAATGACACTAGAAAAAAGTGAAGAGTTGAAGATAGATTTAAAGTTTAGTTCATCACATCGTCCACAGATTGTATATGGCAGTAGTCCCAGAAATGCATCTGAGTTGAGGAAGATAGATAAAGAAGAAATAAGTAGTGCTGAAGCTGAAGATTTTGCAGAACATTTAAAGAACATCCATGAGGAGGTGAGGAAGCATATTACCAAGATGAATGTGCAGTATAAGGCTAAGGTAGATGAGAAAAGGAAGCATAAGGAATTTTAGGTTGGAGATGAAATCATGGTTCATTTGTGGAAGGAGCGATTTCTAGTTGGTACATATAACAAGTTGAAAATGAAGAAATTTGGGCCAAGTAAGATACTGAAGAAGCATGATTCAGGAAATGCATATGAGGTAGAATTGCCTACTGAGCTGAATATTTCACCAGCATTTAACATTTTAGATTTGATAGAGTATCATGAAGGGGGTGTTGAAGATGAGATCACAGCAGAACAATGGAGTATTCCAGCAACTAGTTCAGATATCAAGGAGATTGAGGACATACTGGATAGTCGTGTTGGCAGAAGCACAAGGAACATGACATATGAAGAATATTTAGTCAAATGGACAGAATGAACTATTGAAGATTCATCATGGCTAATGAAGGAGGAGGTTAACCATCTTGGTTTTCCTTTGCACACCTGAGTCATGATAGGGTCACTTCTCACATTACCCCAGGTGTCTGATGCAGGAGCATCTTGGGTGTAAGAGCAATCTTGCATCACCCAAAAATATTTCTAGTTTTGTTTTCAATAAGGGTTATCTTGTGCAGAGCTGCTATTTATGGAAACTTGAAATTTTTAGTAAGTTGTTCATCTGATCTTGGAATATTCTAATTTCTTCCTTGGAGGTTCATTTTGGTCATATCAGCCTGCCAGTAAAGTTTCATTGACAGATCAAGTCTAGCTTTGTAGATATTGAAGATTTTCGGTATTGGCAATAGGGTACAGAAACTTTGAACTCATTTTTGAAGGCTTTAGAGGCCCTAGATGAGGTTGAAAATTTGGGTGACAGGCACTTGCATGAGTCAAGCCTATAGAGCGCTTCGTGGCCTTTCCAGAATGGGGTTATAATAGTCAATTGGGTCAACTAGCGATGACTTATGGTCTTCGAAAGTTGGGTCACCTAAAATAGCAAAAAATGATTTTCCTTCAAAATTTCTATTTGGGTTTCAAAATTTATTTTGATCCTACTTTGATGTAATAAATTGTAAAATAAAATAATTCTAAGTTTGGTCGGTCTTGTTGGCTAAAAATTCTGGAACCTTCCCAGGCGGTGGAAAAATTGCTTATATAAGGAAGGTTGTAGTGTTGTCTTAGGTAGTTCGGGATAGTTCGGGGTAGTAGATATAGGTATTGGTTTGAGGCTTTGTCCTACAGAATATTGTAAGGGAATTCCCATGTGGCTTTGCATATTGTAATTCTAAAAATTTTTAATTCCACATTTGTGGAGATAATAAGAAGCCCATTTTCTGTTCTTGCATATTGTTGTTGTTTCTTTGTTTCTGCTATGTGTTTGTGGTATTAAGGGGAGCACCCTTCATTAGTATCATAATGGATTTTCATCATCCTAATTGAGTCTTCCTTGCTCTTCATCAATGCTCGTTGATCCATTCTTCAGTCGCTCCTCTTTCCTTGGCAGGTTAGTAGCACATGCATATCTTCAAGTATTAACCATTCAACTAATCCAAATATTAGAACACACATTCAAAAAATTATATGAAATACTGCAACATATGTATAAAATTTGGCAAAGTATATCAACTATTATCCACCCATAGGTTTTGTTGGTTTAACTATACTTATAGCATATTCATAAGTTCAAATACTGAAAAGGCATAACAAGTGTTTTATAAATGTCTAAAATAGAGCATAAAAGTATTATAAAACAAAGAAAAGTTATTGACCCATCATCTACCCCCTACGAGCACAATGCTTTTCCTCAAACATTTTATTTCTTATCTATTCCTCAGAAATCCCCAACTTCATTCTTTCCTCTCCTTTTTTCTCTTGAAAGTGTAATAGAATCCTTCGATCTTTTCCTAGTAATCCACATTGTAATCTTCTTGGAGCTGATCCATTTTCATAGCATTAACAACATACAAAGGCCACATGAGCATTAGTGGCTAGAATGTCAAGGGACACTAGACCTTAGACCGAATTTTCCTTCCCAACTGCATGTACTTGGGTGCCCTATTCATTGCTACTTTAAGGTTGAGAGGGCTATGTGGCTCTAACTTCTTAAAAGGCTCTGGTAACCTGTTCCACCTATTTCTTACACCTGTTAGGGCTCTCTAGAAGGTAAAATAGGGCATATTCTGATACTCTTTGTAAAATTTATCTCTAACAACAAAAATTCTATCCCTAGTTTCTGCTTTTGTCTTTCCATAAGTGAGATTTAACTAGTCCCTCAGTAAAACATCAAGCTTACTAATTTTAGCCCTTAAGGGTAACTGTTATGATCTCTCATGATCCCTATAAGCATCCAATTTCCTATCATAATTAGTTTCATTGTGCATCCATGACATTAAGGCCTTTAGATGTATATCTCTAATACAAAGTAGGGGATTCTAATCAGTTTCTTCAAGAATAATAAAATTATGGAGGTAAAGTTCACAAAGTAGGTTTTGTTGCCAAGTAGGAAGGGATTGGTGCATACCATATAATTCTTGAGCTATTTTAAATTCGGACTCTTTATGTTTAATGGCCATCATTAACTGAAACAAAAGAAATTATTCCTTTAAACAGATGGCACAAACTCTGGGAGGAGACCTGCAAGCTATAATTTGATCATCCAAATTTAAATCATGGTCCATTTTTTGCTTCTTCCTTTGAATTTATTCTTTCAAATCTTCTATTTCCTCCCTTTGGTCATTGATTTCTTTTTGCATCTTCTTTATTTCTTCTTTCCAAAGACTCTTTTTAAAAACAAACTGAGTATACAAACTAAAAAGAATAGATTGAAGAGTAGGTAGGCCAAACTCTTTTGGCTGAGGCTTTTTCTTCTCAATACATGCATGCTCTAGGTAATCAGTGAACTGGGTTCTTTTAAAGGGCACAATAGAATTCTTGGAACAAGAGTGAGCTAATGGTTGAGATAATTGAGGTTCTTCCTGCTTGTCTTCTTGAACTGTTTGATGCATTTCCTCAGGATCACTCTCTTGTTGATGTGTCTCCTGGTAAGTACTTTCAAGATGATTATCAAGTGATTCATTCAAATTCTATGAATTATCTAGAACATTTGTTTGTGTTGGGGAACTTTCAAAAACATAATCAATGTGGGGTTTAGCGACAAGTTTATCTGAGGGAACAAATTGGTCATCTGGAGGAATATGTAGAATTTTCCCTCTCATTTGGGAACTTCTCCACAAAGGAGTCTTTGTAACCTCTATTTCTTTCTTTGTAAGAATTTTCTTTGGTCTCTCTACTGTAGGAATGGTTGTTGCAGGAGCCGACTTCTTTTTGTTATTTTTAGAAACTGTAGGGTTTTGAGGTTCATTTTCATTCTCAGGAACTGAAGTTCCTTCATCAATTTTTCTTTTCCCTTAATTTTAGGAAGAGGTAGGTACATTGTAAACTAGAGTAGGGAGTTTCAACTTCCCTAAGATTTTATGGTTCTCCTCCTTGGCTGGTTGTTTCAGCAATTGGTTCAGAGGGAATTTCATTCTCATTGACGGGTTGTTCAATAGGGTCATTTTGGGGATGCAAAGTATTGACCTCAATAAATTTATCCCAGGCCAAGGGAGACACATCTCTGAGAGACCTTTAAAAAAGAAATTTAATCAAATCATGGTGGTAACAAAAAATTTTTTTCCTTTATGTGTTTCTTTGGCACCAATACTCAACATATTATAAAGAAAATTTGGAACATTGACTCGAGAATTATGCCTGACATAACTAAGAGATTTAAAATGATGTGCATGCAAATGAGAAAACCTTCCTTCACAAGTGTGGTACCTTATAGTATGTGTTTCTAACTCATCAAATGGGATAGGAAGGCATGCATGCTTGTAGCCTTATTTTTTCACCTCTAATGGAGGGTTTGTATGTAGGGTAAATTGAGCCCAAGTTGACCTAGCATCATGTTCATTAGGATAATGCTCACCGATTGCAGGCAACCCAGTTACTTCTACAATGCAATCCTTTATTGCCAAAACTTTCAAGCCCCACACATTTGCTTCTCCTTCTCCAAAGGTATTCATAAATTGGGTGGCTACCAACTCATCAAATTCTGTCAATTTTAGGAAATACCCAAGCCATCCACAAGCATGGAATCTCTGAACTACTTCTACATCTGTAAGAAGAATGGTGTGAACCACTGGTTCATTATGCATTAACTGCCCTCCCATTGTTCCAAATGCTTCTCTAAATTCTTTCTACAATTTGTGAATTACAATTTTTTTCTTTGCTTATGAAATTCCCCAATTTCCTAATCTCTTCTGAAATCCCTTGAAATTCAGCTCCTAACTACAACTTAAACTATGAATTTCCTTGCAATCTTTATGTTACATTTTTTTGAAAATGATAATAATGGCACTTATGGCAAGGAATTATAGTTTTAAATACAATTAACTTCCACATAACTTGATTATTTCATCTAAGGGTCACACCAGGTCAAAAATCAAAAATAATTTGGAAATTGAGGTACGACACTTGTGTGAAAAATAAAGGACTTAATAAAATAGAATATAAGTACAGATTTGAACTGACCTAAAATCTTGTAAGGAATGATGGGTATGATAATAGTGACTTGGAGAAATTAATACACTTCCCTACCCCCTAAGAAATAAAGAAAGTGTCCACACTTGTCATACTAAGCGGAAGGGAGGAAACTGGTGTAATGCTATATTATAAATAAGTGCAATATTAAATATAATAATCTAAATGTATGAACTAAAAGTGGAAAATATTGAAGTTTTGTACCTATCATTATGTTGTGATATGCGCTAGAAGGTGACAAGATTGGAAATTGTCATCAAAGGAACGAGTGTTGAGGTTGACTGCATCTGTTGATATGGCAATTATTGAAAGCAAAGAAAAATAGAAATGTGATGACGTGGAGAATGATTAGATGGAAGGTAGAGAAGTGTAGTGGGATGGAAAGAAGAATTTATAAAGTGAATAGAGAAAGAAACTTCATTGAAAATGAAGTGTTTATTATGAGCATACTCAAAGGAAATTAGGGTGAAGCTGCAGGAAGAAGATTGGCACCATCTGTTGTAGGAAGTATTACCTTTTGTGATTTTGGAGTAGTGTCACTAAATTACTGTAGGAAAATCATTCTTAGTCTTTGACTAATGATATAGATGAAGTCTATGACCATTGACCAATAGCTTGAAATGAACAGGATCAATTGTTGATAGTTGGAATGCTCCATTATCAAAGACATGATCTATTTTGTAGGGTCCTAACCACTGTGTTTATAACTTGCCTAGTATTTCTTGAAACTGTGAATCAAATAGTAACACCCAATCAGCTACTAAGAAGCATTTATTATTTATATGTGAGTCATGCCACTGATTCCTTTGTTTCTGGACTATCTTTGTTCTTTGCAATGCTGATTTTCTCATCTCATCCAAAGAGTTGAGATGGAGAAGGTGTTCTCACTGTGTCGTAGGAAGATCAATGTTGAGCTTCAAGGTTGTGCACAATGTTTTATGTTCAAATTCAATACGCAACATTACTATTTTTCTATAAAGCATTTCAAATAGAGTGAATCTTGTTGTTATCTTCCATGTTGTTCTATAAGTCTAGACTACTTCTAGAAGGCGAATGCTCCAATCTCGACAATGTAGGTGACCTGTTTTGGTAAGAACAACTTCAATTTCTCAATTTGTAACTTCTTCTTGACCATTTTCTTGAGGATGGTAGGGATTTGACTTTCAGTGTCAGATATTATACTCATTCATAAGTGTTGTGATCAGGGTTGATGTGAATTGTGCCCCTTGATCTATTACAAGCTCTCTAGGACCACCATAACAACTAAATATTTCTTCATACAAGAACTCGATGACTTTTTTGTCACGAGCATGTTTCATGGCTTTGACCTATACCCATTTGGTGACATAGTTAGTGCAAACTAGAATGTATGATTTACCATTAGATTATGGGTCTATAGGACCAATAAAATCCATGCCCCATTTATTGAATGGTGTGACAACTACGTGTGGATGTAGAGGCATTTCATTTGACTTTGTAGGGTGACCCATCCATTGGCATTTATCACATTTCCTCATATATTTTTTTGCATCCTTATGAGGTGTAGGCCAGTACTAACCCATTCTCAAGATTTTCATAGCTGTCATTTTAGCTACAAAGTGTCTGCCACAAGGTTCATCATGACAATCGTGAAGGATTTCATAAGTCTCATCCTCACGTACACATCTTTGCATAACTTGGTCTGGACCAGTATAAAACAATATGTTATCAATCCAAGAAAATTGAAAACTTTTCTCAACGAGTAGTTTTCTTTCCTTAGGAGAAAAATGTGTAGGCATTTTATTTGCTGTGAGGTAATTTTCTATATCAACATACCATGGGCTTTTGACAACAATATGAAACAAATTCTCATCAAGGAATGTATCATCTATCATAGAAGTGTTAGTGTCATCATTCTAGAGCCTTGATAAATAATCAACCACAACATTAGCTTTACTTGGCTTGTTAATGATGGTTAGATCAAATTCCTATAATAGCAAAAGCCATCTTGCTAACCTGCTTGAAATGACAGGTTTGTTCATAATATATTTTATGGTTGCATGGTTAGTTTGAAGAAAGATTGGGTATCCTTTTACATAATGACATAATTTATTCAAAGCATAGACAACAACCAACAATTCTTTTTTTAGTGATTGTATAGTTGAGCTCTGGTCCATGTAAACTCTTGTTGATATAGTAAGTGGCATTTTCAAGGTTATTAGTTTTTTGACCTAAGATTGATCCTATTTCATAATCAGAAGCATAAGTATGAATATGGAATGGTAAAGACCAATCAGGTCCTCTAAGCACCGGTGTTGTTGTAAGAAGGGACTTGAGCTGCAAGAAAGATTTCTCACAGGTTGGTGTCCATGTGAACTCAAACTATTTTGTAAGCAATGTGTATAATGGGTTGTCTATTTGACTAAAAATTTTAATGAAACACCTAAAATAACTAGCATGTCCTAAAAATTATATAACATCTTTTTTCTTTGTAGGTGTAGGCAATGTAAGAATTACCTTAATTTTTGTAGGGTCCACTTGTATTCCAGCTTCTGAGATGAAGTGTCCTAGCACAACTCCTTGCATCATCATAAAACATTTTTCACTATTCAGGGACAAATTGTGCTCTTTACATCTGATCAACACTTTTTCTAAGTTCACCAAAGCTTCTTCAAAAGTAACACCAAATGTGGTGAAATTATCCATGTAGATTTCCATGCAATCATGTGAGATATCAACAAAGATGTTGATAACAACCCTTTGAAAAGTAGCCAGAGCATTATATAAACTAAAAGGTAACACATAATAGGCATATGTTCCTAAGGAAATGTAAATGTGGTCTTTTCTTGATCCTTTGGGGCAATGTTGATCTAGTTATATCCACTATATCTATCAAGAAAAGAAAAGTACTTTTTACCAACTAAAGTATCTAGAACTTGATCAATGAATGGCAAGGGAAAATGATGTTTATTTGTAGCATTGTTCAAATCTCTATAATATACACATATTATCCATTTAGCTCCCTTTTTAGAGACTATTACCAAAGGAGAAACCCACTTTTTGTTTGAGATTGGATAAATAAAACCAACATTCAATAGTTTCTGCAACTCAGTCTTTATAATTTCTCTCAAGGTTGGGTTAATTCTTCTCTGAGGTTGACAGAGTGGTAAAATTCCTTCATTGATGTAAATTATTTGTGTATAGAGTTTTGGGATCAATCCTTTCATATCTCCATAATCTCAGGCAAAAGATTTTTCATGTTTACAAAGGAGTTGAGTTAACAATGATAATTGTTTTGGTGAGAGTTTATTGTTGACATACAAGTTGTGACTAGGTGAGAGCTCCACCTTAGTTGTTAGTTCAAGCATTGATACTTCGGGTATAAGAGGTTTGGATATCTCACAGGGTAGTAATTGATAGATAATATTAGGTTCAACAAGTAGAACACAGTCCTCATAGGTAGACAACTGCAAAATAAAACTTTCAAAGATATCTTTTACTGTAACACAGTCATTAGTAAGGATACTTTGAATCACATAATCATCTTCTTGAAGTTGTAGGAAATATTTTTTGTGTAACATAATCAATTGAGAAATAGAGTTAAGCTCTACCACCTCACCTCCCAAATCAGGCCAAATAGGAGTACTTAAATCTGGTTGAGGTTGGGCCGGAGGATATAAAGCTAACTTCTTAATTGTTTGGCCATCTGAAATTGTCATATTCCCTTAACAAAAAATTATATTAGAATCATTTGTGGCTAACCATGGTCATCCAAGGATGACTGGGTACCAACAAGAGTTACCTTAGGTGATAATATCATGAAGTTAGCTGGATATTCCCAGAAATCCAACATAACTACTATATCTTTTATTATGCCATCTGGAGTGATAGTGGAACTGTTTGCAAGTTGTAAGACTATTGGAGTGGTCCTCAATCCTTCTATACTCAATCTATGCATAGTATCCTTAGTCATAACATTAATAACAACACCCAAATCTATTAAAGTATTTTTCACAGACTAACCATTAATTATAATATCAACAAGTGGACTTCCAAGATCATAGTACTTTGGAATAACTATCTTTCCCAACATAATATCTATAGGTTGACCAATAACATGTACTGTTTGGGGATCCTTTTTTCTTACATCTAGGATTCTTGAGGTGAGCTTCTTTAATGACTTTCCCATAGACAAGAACATCTTTGATAGCTTGAAAGAGTGGAATTTGAATATGCATGTTTTACAACTGATCGAGAATATCAAATGGTGTTTCATCCTAGGGTACAAATATATCAGCTCTAAGCCTTTGAGGAAAAGGAGGATTAATTGTGGTATGGACATCAGCTTGACTTGATGTATTAGTTGGTGGGACTGTATTTGGAAAAGTAGTTTCTGGAAGTGGTGGTGATGCTGTAGGAAGGTCTGGAAATTCTGTAATAATAAGAGATTCTGGTGCGGATAAAGTAGTGTCAGATCTTAAGTGAATATTAGTTATTTCTAATGCATATGCATGATACTTTTGGGCAATTTTAGCATAAATAGGTTGTTGTTGTTGTTAGGATTAGGTTGTGGTTGAGCAAGTAATTGTGTTGGCCTTGGAGGAGGACTTGTGGCTGCAGGAGGTGGAATGAGTGCAAGTTGAGACACTGGAGGTGGTAAGGATTGATAACCAAGATTTTGATTAGGCCATTATTGGGGTCATTTCCACTAGTTATATGGTTTCCAATTCTCTTGTGGTGGCTGCCATTGGTTTTGAGGCTATGGCCATTGGGTTTTTTGTGAATTAAACCACTGGTTCTGTTGAGTATTAGGCCAGGCATTGTTTCAAGCAGGTTAGGAATACTGAGAAGGATATTGAACATTTTGGTTCTGTCATTAGTTATTATAAGGAGTAAAATATTGTAAAGGATCTTGGGGCATACCTTGTCCCAAGGCCCATGACCAGCGTTGAGAAATAAAGAGTATTTGCTCATCCTCTCCTTCTATTTTCCTGAACTCAATAGGAAGGTGTTAGATCTCCATATTCACCACTAGCTTGCACCGACAATCCTTCTTTTGCTGCTGACAATGAGGGAAGTATTCATCTAGCTTGGCCTCCACATCTCCATGCTTCTTTTTGGCCTACATTGTGTCCAAGTGTGTAGCAACATCATTGATAATATCTTGTTTGAAATCTGACAATAGGTTAGAAATTTCCATCTTAGAGATACCGTAGCCATTCCCTTTAGCAAGTGTGGGTCAAGATCCTTTTCCTTTCTTTACTGTTGATCTTGAATAGTTAGGACATTTTTTCTTAAGATCATCCTAGGAAGATTAACAAATGTCTCCTCTAGCCATAAGATGAAGTGCTTCAAGACAATTATCATTTACTCCCCTCAAGAAAATGAGTTTTTTTTAATCCTCCTGCAACATATGCTGAGGATTCTTCTGTAGATTATACAGGAAGTGTGAAATATAATCTTCCAGAGTTTCATCTTCCTTTTGTGACATATGAAAAATGTCATCCCCCCTCAATTCACCCCCTTTATAATACTCTTTATACTTATGTAGAAACAAAGTGTACATCTCATTCCAAGTGGTTGTTGTATTCACCCCTAATCCCATGAACCATCTTAAAGTTGACTCCTTTAACATTGTTGGAAACAACTTGAGTTTGTGACTATTAGTGTTATAATCAAAACTTTGACAAAGAATGTCAAACTTAAATAGAAAGGTGCCATGGTCTTCAATGATTAAACCATAGAACTTTGGAAGTGCAGCAGTGGATATATTCTTGAGATTGGCATTATTTATAAGAATAGGGAGAGGTAATTGAAAGGTAGGTTGTACCATCACTATAGGTACTTGGCAATGAAGTTGTGGCTGGGAAGTGATAGTAGCCAAAGGATTATTAGGAACAGGTATACTTGCGATGGAATTATCAAGAAAAATAGCCAAAATTTTAGCAAAAGGTTGAAGATCAGATGGATCAAATGGGTCTTCTACAGATGAGGATGTTGAAGGAAATTCAAGACTTGCATCAACAAAAGGTAATTCAAATTCTTTAGATGCATGCAGGTATTTTCACAAACTTGTGAAGCAAGTTCATAACTATAAACTACTATCTAGAAAACAAGAAACTATCTAAAATGACTCAATAAGGTTCTTAGCTTGACACCATCTTCGACAATGACACCAAAAATGAACAACCCCATAATAGGCAATAATAATCATGCCAAGGCTTCTCCTAGGAATAGTATATTCAAACCAAGTATCATTTTTCCTATCATGAAGTACATTTAAATTGTCAACCCAGGGACATATACTTGAAATGAGACAACATAGTTTGTGTCCTAAGTCTCTCATGGAGTCATTTTTCTTAAGTTGTAGGAAGGAAAATATGTGAAAGGAACTTACACTATTGTCGCAGGAAAGTAAACACACACATGTACTAATGAAAATGATGTTAACAATTATAAATTCAATCTTAACCTATTATGTCAACCCAAAGCAATCACAATGATTATTTTTGCAAGTGCTGCAGGAACATACACATTGTATAGAGCTACAGGAAAGAATAGTAAACTCTACTTGAACTATTGTAAATGCTTAAACAACTTAATCTAATCTACTCTAATCCACCTTCCAAGTGGGCCCCCTTGGTCAGCTTCTTCTAGCTACCAACACAAAATAGAACTCAAAATCACTTCATTGTATTTCCATAAAACTAATTACATATCATGAAACAACACACTGAATTGGAAAAGTAACTTTGCTTCAGATTATAGCAATAATACAACCATATGACTAAATTTCTATCTAACCATCATATCCCTTTATATAGAGGATTGATGCTTATTTGAACACAAAGGATAAGATCTAACTAATTCACGCCATAAAGAAAGGAAAGTGCAACAGTCCATGACAGAATATCATAAAGGTTGCATAACCGCTTCAATGGAACATTGATCACAAATAAAATATAGCGTGTGTTCCTATATTTCCTGGAATGATTCTCCCTTCAATTTATCAGGCATGTCCCACGATATCATAATGGCTTTCCATCATCATGACTGATTCTTCCTCGCTCTTCATCAATGTTTGTTGATCCATTCTTCAGTCACTCCTCTTTCCCTGGCAGGTTAGTAGCACATGCATATCTTCAAGTATTAACCATTCAACTAATTCAAATATTAGAACATGCATTCAAATAATTATATGAAATACTGCAACATATGTATAATATTTGGCAAAGTATATCAACTATTATCTACCCATAGGTTTTGTTGGTTTGACTGTACTTATAGCATATTCATAATTTCAAATATTGAAAAGGCATAACAAGTGTTTTAGAAATGTCTGAAACAGAGCATAAAAGTATTATAAAATAAAGATAAATTATTAACCCATCAAATTGGTTAAGCTTCTCCTAAAGGAACCTTGCTCTGATTCAAATTGTTGAACACACCACAAGACTGAGAGAGGGGTGAACTAGTCTTGTACATATACTTTAAATCTTTTCAATCACCATTCAACATCAATTAACCTTAACCATTTATTAGCAATAACAAGGAAATATAAAGAAATGAAGAACATACACATGAACACTAGATTTTTACATGGAAAAATGAATGAGGGAAAAACCATAGTGAGATCTAGCTTACATTGTAAGAAAAACTAAATTAAAATATAATTTTGGGCTTGAGGCCAAGGTAGTTTACTTCTCCTATTTTGACTTCTAGGATAAGACACACAACTTTAGAGAAATATATGACTTTCTAGCTAAATCTTACTGTCGTAGAACAAGGTATAAAGGACTTGTAGGCTAAAGCTCATTTCCTCATGACAAGATACAAATTTTCACAAAACTACCAAGGACACAATGTATTCTAGTAGGATACACAAATATTGTGAATTATAATGAACAAGTCTTCAACACATAGCCTCCTACAATTCTCCAAGAAAGAATTCATCCTTGAATCACTATCTCATGTGACCAACTTCATAACAAACACCACACACATCCACTATCTCAAACTTTGATATACTAAATGATATGATCATAAAACTATTTTTTCACTTCTCTATAACACATATTCACACACTTCACTTCTCTACTCTATTTACACATCAACACAGTTAAATAATCTTTTACATATATCAACTTTATCAACAAAATCCTTAATTAGGTCGGCCACCAAACTCAATTTTAGTGATTGTGGTCCACTAAAAAAATATAAAAGGGGACCAAAAAAATCATAACATATCTTTCTAAGCATATTCAAATGGTTCACACACAACAAAAAATCCTCTAAAGATGACATCAAGTGCAGCATGTAGATAAACTTTGTAGAACATAAGCAATCAACTCAAAATTATAATTCAATGTGAATCTTCACGCACCATAGTAAGATATAAAACAACACCTTAACTTAACTTTCAACACAAGTTTGGACCAAAATAATATGATCTAAACAAGAAAACCAACTGAGTCAGCCAAAGACCAACACAAACTACACTACCAAGAAGCTAAACATCACACCACCTCTTGTAGAGAAAACCAACAACTAAAAAAATGAACTAAGACATTGTACAAACATTCTAATAATATCCTCTAAACCACAAAATTTATTTTAAGCACACCGACAAGGGTCTCACTAACCCTCAAGTTGAATAAAAAATATAGATCTTTAAAAATATGATAAAAGAGCGCACTGCTTTCCAACAAACATAGTGAAAGAATGAAAATAGGATCTCTTGATTGATTATAATGACCTCTTTGTCAAATTTAATAATTCATAGTTCTATTCTACCTTATTTGCATAAATTTACATTACCCTCAATCCCAACTATCTTTGCAATAATCTTGCACCCACTCTCTTTCCAAACTCATCCATTTTGACTCATATATATATATATATGTGTGTGTGTGTGTGGAATCACACCTATTCAATGTAATGTATGGGGAAATATGAGATCTACTCCTATATCCAAATTCCCAAAGGAGAGATCCAATTTGATCAACCAAAAGCTTAATGCACAATCGAATCAATCTATGGAGAATATGAAAGAGAGAGAAAAACCCTATATTTCCCTATGAAGAATTATGCTTGTAATATGAAATAATTGAAATAAAAATACTAACCTCAAAATATGGCAAATCTGGAAAATGCCAATTTCTGATGTCTATGTGTACTTTCAGGCAATTTTGCAACCGATTTTGGACTGGAAATGCTGAGACAAAAAAAACTCATAAATCTTTTATCTTTCTGACGGCAGGTAGTCTTTGACCCTCATAAAAGGTCAAAGGCTACATTCTTTATTTGAAGGTTGATTTTGACTTTGCTCGCAAATCTTGGAAGTTTGTCGAAAAGGGTATCCAAATCTGATCTTAGATATGAAATTTTGCATCTGTACCTGCAAGAAAAGGGGGGTTTTGTTTGTATGGGGGGTTTGCCTTGGTTAAACCCCAATCTAGTAATTAACCTTGAAATTGAATTAAAATGTAGTGTGCATAAACAAAGCAATTGAAATAATTCACCTTGCTTATGTTAAAGTCCTTGTAGAGGATTCAAATCCTCAAATCCACAAGTAGGGATGCTCCAATGGATGAATGTAGGATGTCTCAAATCAATGGCGTTTGATCTTCAACACCAATCTTGAATAGATCTTTGCATATGAGGAGGCCTGGATGAATGTAGAAGAATGGATCTTCAAGGGGGCTCCGAAGAGATTGAATCCTTCAATGGCTAACAATGGATCTCCTTGATGGATGAATGCTTGAATACTTGAATGCTTGAAGGCTTTCTTGAAGGCTTGAATTCACTTGCTTGCACTTGAGAGCTTGCTCATGAAATTTCTTGAGGATGAGATATGAATAATGGATGAGAAAATGAGAGAGGAAGGCCTCCTTTTATAGTGAACTAGGGCACAAACCTCTAGAGAAGGCTGACATTGGGGAATTAAATCCCAATTAACCTTAACCCCTAGAAATGGACCCATATTAAATGTAATTTAAGGATTTACCATTCTGAAACCAGAAATGGCCGACCCGGAGGCGGGAAAAAGAATCTTTTTGAAACACGATACCTAGAAATAAAAAAAACTTGAAATTTGAACTAGGGGTCAAGGACGAGGTCAACTCTGTCCTAGGTTGGGGTCGAGGTCGACCTTGACCTAGGTTAGGGTCGAGGTCAACTTTGAACCTCAAGGTCGACTTTGACCTTGAGGTCAAAAACCTCAGGACCCTAGCCTAGAATGCCAGGAAATGCAGATGTGAAGTGAAAATCAGGTGCAGAGGAAAGCAGAATAGGAGGAAAAGCCAGATACATGCAAAGACCCGATCAAGGTGCTTAACATGACCCCAGACCACTTACTCTAAGGGCTAAACACTCTTATCATGGAAGTGCTTCCATTTTAAGATGATACAATATATATATATATATATATATATATATATATATATATATATATATATATATATATATATATATATATATAATATAATTCATCCACACACATCACAACATCTTCCAGAGCCAATCCCAAAGGTAAAGTGTAGAATAACATTAAAAATAGGTTATTGGGCAGCCCAAAACACTCTCCAAAACATATAACACCATCCAAAGAAGGGAACACCATGGAACAATCATCATAAACCTCTTTTCTCTTAAATTAACTTATATTTGAACCAATAATACTCAAATCTAGTCACCACAAAAAGTTGAGATGGCCAGGAGCCAACACAGATAACAATGTAGCACTTGTGAGAACAAACCTTCAGTTCTATAGCAAACCATCAAAAGCTATCCAAAATAAATTATTGAACAAACCATCTAACCATGTCCACAAAACCACATACCTTGAAATCCCAAAAGTGGAGCAATGAAAGGCATTCTCTGGGCCTATCTAATCCTTCATGATAGTCAACCTTATTGTTAGCCAAACATCACATTATATCTCTATCAAATAATCAATTGGGCACTTAAAAACATGGTAGTGCAATATTCATAGTGCACATCCATTATAATCCAAACCACAAGCCACAATAATCTTATATAGAGGAATGTGGAGCATTCTCCCACAAGGTCTACAATTACTCTTTTTGTAAACTTAAACTAGTCATACTTCTATCTTTTGAATATACCTTGAGTTGTCTTAGCATAATCATCAAAACCTCTAAACACTCAATGCCAAGCATCAATTGTAATACTTCAAATGTTCTTCATCAATAATTCAATAGTCAACAGTCTTTTAAATCTTCTTCATCAATCAATTTTTTAGTCAATAGTCTTTCTTATCTTCTTCATCAATCAATGTCACATCCTTAGCAATTTTCTAGCCTCATGAAGTTGACATCGATGAAAACACATATCATAATGATAACAATATCTCCCTTTGTAATTTACATAAACATCAACAACAACTGAGACAGAACAACCTTTCTTAACTTCCTTCTACTTTGATTATACAACCAACAACCCTAATTTATTGTGAAACTTCCCCTATTAGGAAAATTGATTCTCTTCAAACCATTCTACAACATTCCACTTGCACTGCTCCTCCTTATAGAATTCATAACATCAATCTAGGAGACAAAGGATAGGTAGTTATTCTCCCCTAGAAAGACGCACTCCTCTTTTGTATCTAGTTTGAAAAAGGAGGGGTGATAACCCCTAATTTTTGTCTAAGACACTCAAAAGTATACTTAGCCAAAGATTTAGTGAAAATATCTACAATTTGTTCCTTGGCAGGCACATACTTCAACTTAAATTCCTTCTCATAAAAATTCTCCCTCGATAAGTGATACCAAATAGAGATGTGTTTGTCTTTGAATGCATCACTATATTATTTAAAATATTAATGGAACTTGTGTTATCACACATTGTTAAAATTGCTTCATTAAAAACTATCTCCACACCCTTAAATATTTTTATCCAAGTTATTTAAGTGTAGTAAGTTTTTGTTGCAATGTATTATGCCTATGTAGTGGATATTGAAACTAAGTCTTGTTTCTTGCTAGTCCAAGATATTACCTTGTCTCCTAAAAAGAATGTGCCACTACTAGTACTTCTTCTATCATTTATGTATATTATCTAGTCGGCATAATAAAATATTTTAGTGATAAATTACCATATCTTCTATACCATAGGTCAAAGTTTGGAGTACCTTTTAGGTATCTGAATATCCTTTTCACTTCCACTTAATGATCTATTGGCTTGGATTTGTGTGATATCTGGCAGCTAAGCAGTCTGCATGCATAATATCTGGTACAGGAGAACCTAGCACAAAATCATATCAAGCGGTTCCAGGAGATATCATGAGAAATTTCATATATATTTGAGTTTATATGGTCATTTTGAGTCCAATTAATCACTATATAAGTTGTGCAAGCCAATTGTAATGAAATGTCCAAGTTGTCCTATTAAGGTCCTAATTAGTCAATATGGTCAAATCATGTAAACAAGCTTATGAAAGGAAAAATATGTTGTAAAAGGTTATTTAATCTATTCTGATGTATTAGGAAGGTCCATGCAAAGATTTGGGCTCATGTGTGTCAAAGTCTTAAAAGTTGTCAAAAGTTGCATGGTGCAACATTTCAAAAAGTTACAATAATTGATGCAAAAGGTGCATTTCAGTCCTAGAGGGAAGTTATAGCTATCAAGGAAGGTAAAATAGTCTATTTAATACTTCATTTGGTCATATCTATCATGGAGGTATAGTTAATGAGAAGATTGTATTGAGAAATCCACAATACCCATGACTATCACCTTGGTTCCTACAGGGTTGGTGGATAGTTGGGTTCATTTTCATTAATTTGGGATGCATGAAGTGATTGTTGTAGAAGTGTTCAATCTGATGAATGAATATATAGAAATGTTGATTGGATCATTAAGATCCTTGGGATATTGTTTGTTTTGCATGATTCACTGCATCAATATCTAGTCTTGAAGTTGAAAAGTACAAAAATTTACCAATAATAGATTTGTACAACTTCAAATCAACCTTTAAAGACTCATCATCCTTGCCCAACTGACAACTAGTAGCCATAGGAGTTTCCACTGGTTTACAATTCTCCATTCTAAATTCTTCAACGATTCTCTGATGTACTTGGTTTGAAAAATAACTTTGTTGTAGAAAATATTTGTCTAGTCTAGCATACCAAGCCCTAGGGGCTTGCATAAGCCAAATAATGCCTTCTCAAGTCTACAAACCATATTTGGATAGTTTGATAGCTTGAAACCATCTAGTTTCTCTATGTAAACTTCTTCTTCAATCTCTCCATTCAAAAATGGAAATTTAGCATCCATCTAATATACCTTAAAAAGTTTATATGCAACAAAAGCTAAAAACATTCTAATAGCTTCCATTCTAGCTACTATAACAAAATTTTCTTCAAAATAAATTCCATTAACTTGAGTATTACCTTTACATACCATCTTTCCTTTTTTTTCTGGCAACTTGTCCATCCTCGTTCAACTTGTTCTGAAATACCCACTTAGTTACAATCACATTTTTGTTCATAGGTCTGAGTACCAGCTCCCATGTTTGATTTTTTTGTATTTGATCCAATTCTTCCATGTCATTTATCTAACATTTGTCTTTGCTTTCTTTTGCATAATTATTTGGTTCTTTTACAGAAAGGAAACAACAATTTGATTACTCACCTACCCTAGAAAGTCTTCTCCTTATTTGGACACCTTTATCCCTGTCTCTAATGATACATTCCTATAAATGATCTCTCTAAACATACCTAGTAGGTGTCCTTGGTGTTTTCTTTGGTTCTTTCTCTTCATCCTCTTATTTTTATTATTATCTTCCATAGCTTTTATTTCTTCTAGAAGAGTGACAAGAAACTCTTCTAATTCAATCACTGGATCTCTAGTAGTTTGATCCCATACTTCACTAACCTTGATATTTACAATTTCCACCACTTTCTTTGGCCTCATATTATAACACTGGTATGATTTTCTTGTAGTAAAGTATCTAAAAAAGATACCTTGATTTGATCTTGCAGCAAATTTTCTAAGATTCCTTTCATCTCTTCTAATATAACATTTACTTCCAAAGATTTTGAAATATTTGATAGTATACGCTTTTCTAAACCATAGCTCATAGGAGTCTTCATATAATTTACTTTGATGTGCACTTTGTTGAGAAGATGAACATAATATCTCTAGTAAACATTAGGTATATTAGCATCCTTAAACATTGTTCTAGCCATTTCAATAATAGTTTTGTTTTTCCTTTCAACTACTCCAATCTATTGTGGAGTCCCATGAGCATAAAGTTGTCTTCTGATCCAATACTTTTGACATAAGCTATCAAATTCATATGATGAAAACTCTCCTCCTCTATCAAAGCTTGTACATTTGACCCAAGCATTCATTTTATTTTCAACCAAATTCTTAAAAAATTAAATCTATCTAGAGCTTCAAATTTCTCTCTAAAAAATGTTACTCGTGTTATTCTAGAATAATGATCAATAAGCAACATGAATTACCTTTCACCATTGAGCACAAGCTTGTTCTTTTAGGTCCACATAGATTAATGTGCATATGCTCCAAAGGTCTTGTGGTTGAATATTCTTTGTTCTTGAACACGTTTCTAGTTTTCTTTCCTATTTGACATTCTTTGCAAACTATGTTGGCAAGTCTAGTAACCCTTGGCATTAAAGGAATTGATCTTCATTAGATTGTCAAAGTTGATGTGTCTCATCATTTTGTGTCATAGCCAACATTCACTCTTTAGTGCCTGTTCAGGCTTAGAATTTTCACCTTAAATCAGGCATTAAGGCAAAACAACAATTCTATCCTGACAATGGAAACCTCTCCTAGCTGTGGGTAGACTATGAATGAAGAGGAATCTCCAGATTCTAGGTCGGTTCCTATAAAATATGGAATATCACTTTCCTGATCTGCAAATTGTTGGGAAAAAGGAAAAGAATACTAAAACTAAAAGATTAGGGTGATACACCAATGAATACTTCAGACTTTGCAAAAACATGAAACTTCAATCTTGACTCACAAGTGAAGATCTTAACACTCTGAATCTCTCCTCAACATATAGGTTAATAGATGCATGCTATCAGGGTTTTACCACAAATAGCTTGGATAATTAACAAACATACATTTCTCACACAAGGCCTTGGAACAATTGATTATCTTGAGAAGGAACATGATTCTACTCACTTCCTTTAGATAATAAATAATTTGACACTTGTTAGAAAAGATGAAAACAGGATCCAATATCAAAACAAATTCACAAAACATGAGTCAAAATATCTGGTTCATTCCTTAAAAAAATCTAACAAAGTGATTACAAAAATGGCCTTCAAAGCACTTAGGAATGATATGTTCCCTATATGCCCTCTCTCCAAAATCTGCAACCCCTAATTGATCATCAAAAAATCAATTTTATATCCTCTCCTTTCCTCAAATCCGAAAATCTAAGCTTTCCAAAAATGCCCGATTCTAGCCCAAAAATGTGCCAAAAAATGTGCCATTAACTAAGCCTTTCACCAACTTCCTCTAAATGCCTCTTCCCTAAATTTTTGGCCTAATATAAGGAATTAAATCCTTTTACAAAGAAAATTGCCAAAAATTATAAAAAATAAATTAATATTAAATAAAAATTTAATATTAACTATCCTACCCTTATCTCCTAACTTAGATTAAGGACTCTAAGTGTAAATTATAAGCAAAGTGGGAAAGTCGACATGACTCTTCATCCACTTGCAATGCTATGCAAAAAACCAAGGAGATAAGAACACAAGGTGGCATTATGAGTTGTTTTCGAGGCTCTACAAGAACTGACATGCATTGAAGGCATTGAATTGCTTGGTGAACTCCAAACAGTTATCTCATTCTTGATCTTGACACTTGTGTTTTTTTTTAATTCTTCACAAAGAAGTTAAGGGAAATGAAACCCTAACATGCAGAAGCCTTTGAAAACTGCTTGAAGGAACTTTGCTTGACTGTGAGAGGACTCCATTGTTGAACTCGAGCCCTCTATCATACTGAAGATCACTACTGCTTCTTCTCTATGTGTATCTCAAACAGGGAACTCAGCATTGATTTCAAACTCAAGTTCAGTGAACTGTAAGTCTTCTAATGAACTCTCTGTTTATCTTACAGAGCTCATTCTCTGGCATAAATATCATGAAGTTATTCTTTAATACAACATAGGTTACAACCTCTTTTCCTCTTATATGGAAGATCACTGTTATTTGAATTCAATAGATGACTGACTGTTTAACTATGAATCCATGAATAAGTTACAGTCGACTTGATATGTATCTTGCTTCATTGTTTAACTTGGACATTCCTTCACTGGCTTTTATTTGTTTGCATTTGCTATTTGAACTTGAAGTTCACCTTGCTAGCAGCCACTGTTGGTATCAGGTGACTAAAATTCTTTATTTGATGCACACCGCAAGCTTGCTCTGTCACTCATGGCACCCACTGTTACTTTCTTCCTTTGCTTCTTCTCTGGCATTGAATACAAACTCTTGGCTCAAAATTTGTTTATATTAACAATCACAGCACCCACTGTTATTTACATTATCAGTCTCAATTTGCTTCTTCTCTGTGTAAACCTCAAATTTGCTGTTCGAGAAATGGGCTTTGTCTCTAATTTTATTTCACATTGTCTGTGGAATTTTGAGCCTTCTCCTTTGTTATTGTTGGTTATTAAATTCCATTTTAGCCTGGGTTTTAGCTTGACTAGCAGTACAAACCGCTAACACTTTGCTTTAGATTGTGAGCATCTTGTTCTGCAAAGCTCAATGAACTTGAGCTAAAAGCACACAGGCTGAAACAATGAGGCTCGGCTTTTGACTAAGAGTTCTCACAGTGATTCAAACTCATCTTGGGTTTTGACTTTAGAATACCTTGAGTTTCTCTTTTCCAACACCTATTCTCTAAAACTTGATATTTCACTATGTTGATGAGCTCTATTCATTCATTGATTCTATGAGATTTTGAGCCTTTGTTATTGCTGGCTCCTTGGAATGATGCATTGAAGAATATCAAGCTTCTTTGCTAACTGAAAACAATACATTCCAAGTTGTGTTTGCATTATTAAAATCTCAAATCTGAAAAGGTCGAATCTATATTAAGCTCTGATAGCTTGCATAACATATGTCACATTTTGTTGGAGCTTAGTTCTTCTACTACTATGATATTCTCCATAGATGTTTGAACAGTGAGCATGTGTTAGATTTATATTTTGCAAAGCTTTATACTATGTTGTAGCAGTTATCATAGATAGTTTGTATCATTCATAAGACTTGAATCCATGCATTGCACCACTGTCTGATTATCTTTCCTTGCTGGCAGCTTATGCATCTAGTATTTTCATAGCGAGCACTATAATACAAATTTATATTCTGCAATAAATCCATGATTTCAAATATGACAAGATTATAGCACAAATTTCACTTTCAGCAACATAATTTGTTTATGGGGTTCGAGCACGGGCTCGTGACACCCACAAACAAATTCATGTATTCCTGTGTTTGATCTTTAAACATCTTTTCAGAAAATGAATAATATCTAAATATGATATTGATTCTGTGAGCAACATAAACTGTTTAGTATACTACATCTCTGTTGATTCTCAACCGTGAAGAATATTAGTCTGTTTTGAACCATGCATTTCTCTGTTAAGATTAAAACATTAAAAAAAAACACTTTATGTTAGTGACCATGACCCAGTGATCAATTTTGGGCATCCATCAGACCACTGGTGTGTTCACTAACTTAAAGTTGCACAACTGTCTTTTTATACTACTTTTCAGTTTATGTACATGCTTAGTTTGCTATTACATTGAACATCAGAATTATATGTAGCTATGAAAGAATTGATATTGTATGATGCTCTTTCTTCTTGCATTGCTTAGATCCAGTTGGATCTAACAAACTCTTAACCATGGTGCAGGACAACTCCTAAAGACTTAAAAGTAGATAGATGCAGACTCAAGACAAAGACCAGAAACCTGGACCAGACATGACAACCAGCTCTAAATATGCAAACAACTTCAAGGCAATGCAAAAGACTCACTCATACCTCTATCTCTTCTTTCTATTCTGTACTTGTACTCTTTTTATTAAAATATGAAATATGAAGTATGAAAAGAGCATTTGTAAATTACATTTAGTATGAATGCACAATGTAGTGATCAATTATAAATTTTGGCAAATTTTAACATATGATCAATACTTAGAGTACAATTGAGAATCTGATTTGAATGCAATAACAAAATGATACAGACATAACCTAGAAAACATTGTTAAATGAAAGTACCTAAATGCACCCCTACTATTTGTCTATTATTTTTGCATGATGAAAAATAGGGTAACAGTGCCAATGAGAAACCACCTCCATTTCTCTTCTTAAGATAGTAGACATTACCATTCCTTATACCCTCTGCAACAAGCTTACTAAAGCCTTTTCTGATTTCACATTTACCTCAAAGAAAACTAACTTGAATTCCTTTATATCATAATTGACTGAATCTTAAAAGACTTTGCCTTAATCCCTTTGCATGATAGAGATTAGTAGATTTATATTTTTCGTCAATTGAAATAGTCCCCTTACCACAAATAGGTGTAGACCCTTTGTCAGGAAAGGAAATTGATCCTCCACTAGAACTTTCAAGATTTAAAAACACCTTTTTGTCACTAGTCATATGATTTGAACAACCAAAATTAATGATCCAAGATCTAGATTCTTCCATTTCATGTAGAGAAATATTGAGTTCTTTAGATCTAATATTGTCATCATTCTTGATAGCCAAAAATAACACTTCATCATTTGAGTCATTTCATCCTTCATCTTATGATGATTGGGTTTCCATTGTGCAAAACCTATTCTTTCCCTTTTCTCTAGCATCTGATCTATCATTCCTATTATATATTTTGTAGATATCTTTCCTATCATCATCATCAGGTTTATTCCTATCTTCTCTAAAAGGATATTTATCGATGTAGTGTCTTATTATTCCTCAATTGAAACATTTATAGGGCAACTTACCTTTGTATTTGTCATAACCTTTCATTAGTCTTTTGACAAAATTTTCTTCTTCATTCAAATGCTGGTTCTCCTCAAGTTTTGACAGCTTGAATGTAGTGACAACACCATAGAGCTCCTCCAAAGTGTACTTTTCCATATCTTGACTTTTTGAATAGTGATCGATAGGGTTTTATAGGTCTTATTCATTTTCCTCATTACCTTTAGTGCCACCTAACTATCTTCAAGGGTTCTATTGGAGCCTCTGATAGAGTTGACAATAATATTTACCCGATGCAGGTAACCTTCAAAGTTCTCATCTTCTGTCATTTTTAGGTCTCAAAACTATGCTTTATATTCTACAACTTGATCTACTTTATATTCTTTTCTCATTCACAAATACTACCCAAATTTTCCCATACCTAAAATACGGTTTCATAACCTATGAACTTTAGCAGCTCTGAATCACCCAGACTACTAATAATTGCATTTCTTGCCTTTACATTGTTCTAATGTGTTTTGATTTCATCTTATGTAGTAGGAGAACTTGATGTTGATGGAACATAGTAATTTCATATAGCACCAAGAACACCATATGACATAGTGTGCAAATGTGACTCTATTATCCCCTTCCATAAGGCATAGTTCACTCCATCAAACTTAGGTACTTTTATTCCATGTTCACTAACCATTTCGGATTTGGATCAAGCAATTAAAATTATTTTAGAGGAACCTTGCTCCAATACCAATTGTTGAACATCGCAAGGTGTTGAGAGGGGGGGGGGCGGCGAATCAACACAATTAAAACTTAATAATTCAACCATAATTCCCACTATCTATTAATTAATCCAACTAACCATCACCAAAATATATAGTAGTGATAACACATACACATGGACACTAGATTTATGTGGAAAACCTAAGATGGGAAAAACCATGGGGAGAAAGATGCTCACTATATGCAAATACCAAATTACAAAGTTTTAGGCTAGAAGCCAAGGAACTCATTATCCACGATGTTTTAAGCACACTGCCAAGGTTCTCACTAATCCTTAATTTGAACAACAAAATACAGATGTCCACAAATATGCTAAAAGAGTACACTTATTTTGAACAAACACAATGAAAGAATGAAAACATGATCTTCTGATTTGCTATATGAACTCTTTGTTAGATTAAAAAATTCATACTTTTATTCTGCCTTATTTTCATAACTTCATCTTTGCACTCGATCCACACTATGCTCAAAATTATCTCACATACTCTCTCATCTGAAACTTATCTTTTTCTCTCATATATATAGAGATTTTCCCATCATAAAAATCAAGAAGGTTGACCATAAAATATAATCATTAACAACACAAAGTCAACCACCTTGATCATAAAAACTTAATGTAGTCCCCCCCAAGGAGATAAAGGGAACCAAATCCATCATTAAATCTCTTCCTCAAATAATATAATTCATCCACGTGCATTGCAACATCCTCTAGAGTCGGTCCCAAAGGTAACGCGTAGAAAAACATTAAAAATAGGTTACTAATCAACTAAAAAACACTCTCCAAAACACATAGCACCATCCAAAGTAGGTCACACCATGACACAATAATCATAAACCTCTTTACTATTTACTTGACCTACATCTAAACTAATAATACTCAAATCCAATCATCTCAAAAAGTTGAGTTGGCTAGGATCCAACATAGATAAGAATGTTATACTTGTGATAACAAATCTCACCTGCGTAGTGAACCATCAAAATATATCTAAACTAAAACATTGAATGAACCATATGAATTGTCCACAAAACCACATGACTTGAAATCCCAAAGAAGAGCAATGCAAGGCATTCTTTGAGCCTGTCCAATCTTGCATGACAACCAACTTTACTGTTAGCCAAACAACACATCATATGACTGTCAAATGATCAGTTGGGGACCTGAAAACATGATAGCGCAATATTCATAATGCATATCTATTATAACCCAAACCACAAGCCACCATAATATTATATAGAGGAATTCAGAGCATTCTCCCACAAGGTCTTTAATTACTCTTTCAGTAAACTTCAACTAGCCATTCTTCTATCTTCTAGATCTATACCTCAAATTGTCTCACTACAATCATCAAAACCTCTAAACACTCAATGCCAAGCATCGATAATCATACTTCAAACCTTCAGCATCAATCATTTAGTAGTCAATAGTCTTTTGAATATTCTTCATCAATCATTCAACAATCAATAATTTTTTAAATCTTCACCAATCAATGTCACATCCTCAACAACTTTCCAACCTTAGCAAGGTGACATCAATGCCACCACTAGAGGTTAACATTAATGACAACACAAATCATATTTGTTAGCATCCTTATGTCACGTTGACATCAATAACAACAGTAACTTGTACTTGCAACAAAAAATACAAAGGGTTAAGATATGAATACACAAATTCTTTCTAACTATACATGACATACAATGCAACTATTTATATATAGTAGTACAACTAAGTTGCTAGTTAAGTTTTAAGTAAATATAGATAAATGCCCAATGTGCATAAGTTATGTGGTAAATGAGGATAAGATGAAGCCAAGTACCAAACTTGTAGGGTGCTAGATCCCATGGTGTTGATGTTGCTTGGAGTTGTGTATATAGTGCGAAACATAAAAAAATACACGGTGTCATATCTTTAAGGCACAAGGATTGCTATAATTACATCTATATGATGACATTCCCTATAGTGTCTATAGATGCTCCCACATTTCAAACATGTATAGATTTATTTGGCACAAGTATGCATAGTTACATGTATGGACACACTATGCCTAAAAATTGTATGTAAAATTGCAAAAAAATGGGATGTTCATCTTGTGTAATGTTGAGCGTGTTAACAAAGTTGTTAAAATTTGCATAGAAGGGCAGAGTTGAATCAAAGATTCTAAAGTATTAAAAAAATGCAGTATGATTTGATGTTGTATTTATTACAAAGCATTAATATATACAGAGTGAATACAATATATTAAAAAAGATAGAAAAAATTTAAAAGAAAATCTCAAAACAAAACAACAAAATCATATAAATCATATATATACTTTAAAGAAATTATATGAAAGCTTCAATTTTTAGTGTGAATTTTTTTGACGTTAGAAATGATGCAATTTCGGTGGCTTTCCAACCTACAATAGCCTATCAGCTAATAGTAAAAACAAAGACAAAAAAACATAAAAGAAAAAAAAGATGCGAATATTTTCTAGGTATGATAGATGTTGTAGGATTAATTGAAAATTGCCCTCAAATTTTGAGTATCACCTATAGGAGAAGGGCCATAAATTTCCCACGAACTTGGAGGTTTTTTGATCTATGATCTATGATCTATATGACTTCATTGTGAAATGAAATGAAATGAAATATTTTAATGAGGTCCACAAGACCAAACACTCTATGGGATCAAGAACAAACCCCTTTAATTCATCTTTATGCTCTTTTCCATAACGACTATTAATTTTGACAAGGAAGTTGGTCTTTTGGATAATCTTTTCTTCCTCAACTAGCTAGTGCATGTTGTCAACCTTCAATGCTTTTTCCCCATAAGCTATACATTCAATGATGAAATGCCATTTGTTTCAACCACTTCTCTAATTTTTTTCAAACTTGCATTACTCAATATTTAATTAAGTTTAAAAAATATTTATATTACAACTTTTAAGTCTAAAAAAATAAAAATAAAATAAAATAAATAAATAAATTCAATTATTATTGTTATAAAATTTTGAAACAGCCTCACTTTAAAAACAAAACTCCTAAAATTTCTTAATTTTTTTAAGATAACCCCCCTCCAAAAACCACGCGCTTAATAAGGCTAAAGGCCATAACTAACAATTTTATTAGTACTTAAATCTATTTAAAAAAGACAGGTAAAAGCGCGCCAAGACAAGCTAGAGTCTGTGAGAAGGCGGGGAGGAGAGCATAAACACAATGCATTACCCCAGTTATCATATCACATACGATGGCATTGAAGCAAAGCGAAATCACTTCTTTCTTGAAACCTTCTGTCCGCAGATCCGTCTTTTCATCAGAGGGCTCTTGTTTTCCCGACGGGTGAGCCCATCAATTTTCGGCTTCTTTACCGTCATTATAACTTCATCTTGATTTACAAAAGCAAGTGCTAATTCTTTGTTTTGCAGGACGGGGATTTCTATTTCAACAGTCGATTCGTCGAAGGTTTCTGTCACTTATCACCGACGTACTGCAAAACCTGCTGAAAACAGGTATCAGAATCTGATCCTCGGCGGAATTAAAAAAAATTAAGCTTCTGATTGATTTTATGCTTATGGAGATTAAAATATAAGTTTATTTTTTCAACTGTGTGTTCCAATTATTATCCAATTGTTGGGCACGAAAGACCCAGTTGCCAGAAATCGCATTGATCCTACTGTAACCCTTCTGCTTAGGCACCATGAAAATGGAGCGCCACAGCTTCAGGGGACCTGCAACACTTACAATAAAGGAAAGCCATGAAAAGGGAAATAACAGCAACATTTTGAAACAGTAAGGCGGAAAGAAACACCCGGATAGAGATACTCAAACGGGCTGTCAGAACATCGGGCCTTCTCTTTATAATTATAGGAAATATAGTACAGAGGCTCAAAATGATTTGTTTAGTAATGCTTAATCAGTAATTATGTTTTTATTTGTTTGATTTTCATTTTGTCAGATTTTTTTTTTATTTGTTTGTTTTCCGTTTTTCCCCTTATTTCCTAGCTGTTGGTTTTCTTCAGATGCAAACAAAAGAACTGCTAAGATTTCCTCCCCATTGCGAGTTTCTGGTCACCCAAAATTCTGTTTTTTTTTCCTCCGATATTGGACAAGGCTTCCCGTGGGTCTGCTGTTCTCGTACCATCTCTGCCTGCAAATCTTCTACAAGCTTTTCTTTCTTCGATCCTATAGGTGCCATATCAGCTGATTTGTCCAACATTGAAGGTTCTTACTGGTCAAGGGAATTTAAATTAATAATGCAGCACAATTCCAACTTGAAAACATTTTTTCACGTTTACTGGATAATTCCGAATAGTCCACCACTAATTGGCTTGAACTCCTTTCCTGCGCACTTGAGATGGTCATTGCTCGAATAACCCTGCCCTGTTTTTCCTGTGAGCTGTTTGGTGACAGTCATTTTATTGATTTATATGGCTTTGGCTTGACACTGGTGTTCATATACCCGCTTATTGAAGCTCTGAATTCTTTCCGTGGCTTTAATAGCTTGCGCTTCTTCATTCTTTATGGTTACTCGATGTCTACCATCTTTTCTAACAGTCGCATTAAACGGTGTTTGGGGTAGGAATTCCAAACATGTCTTGAAAGGGGATGTGCTCATTCTCCTCCCTGCCTATCTGAATGTTGCAGATATTTCAATATCTCATCCCATGTCTTGGATGTTTATGATTGTATTGGTATCCCTTGAATATATAATATGACATTTATTTTACCATTTCTTTCTTCCCATCCATTTGTAGGTGAAAGGCAGTGCTGCGTTTCAACGTAGTGCCCATAACTGCTCACAATGTAGTCCGAAAAGCTGATTTAAAATCTACTGTCATAATTAGAAATGATGGATTCTAGCTATCCAAAGAACATACATACGGTTTCAAAGAAAGTTTGGCTACTTCCCAATCGTTTTCCTTCAGGGAGCTAGGATAGCTACTTTTCTGAATTCATCCACCATAACATATAAATAATCGTGTCCTTGTATAGTTTAATGCAATTCCATTGATGAGTACATGGGTATTGTTTGCCGATAACAATATGGCATAGAGAGTGCAATGTAAAGCTCCAATATTCTATTGGAAGGCTAAATTATGATGCACATTGCACATCAAACATCAGATATATTGAAACATCAGCTTTAATTGTGTCCTTAAATAGTTTCATGCAATTCCATGGATAAGTACATGGATGGCTGATAACAATATGGTACAGGGAGTGCAATGCAAAGCTTCAATATTCTATTGGAATGCTAAATTATGATGCACAATGCACATCAAACATCACATATTTTGAAACATCAGCTTCAATCTTCAAGCAGTACATATAAATTTGCAAGTTCAAGATAGTTTTGCCTACTCAAATTGCTCCACCACTTTGGATGTATAAGTTTCCCACACTATTTGCAATCTTTATCCTCTTGTGTACTGCCCAGCCTCAAACATAAAACAAACTGTGCTCAATTCTGTATGATCTGTGGACTCCACTTGATCCATATGTGTCCTATGGTGCAATGCAATGTAAATGTATCAGAAATCTCTAGTTTCCTCCTTTTGCAGCTTGAATTCTTTATGAGCTATACTGCAAGTTTTGAACATCCCCAATGCAGGAAGCTTTGGTGGCTTTGGCAGTTAACTGGTTAGCTCGATTCTCACTCCCTTCATGTATCTAATGACTAGATGTGTCTGTTGTAGAAATGCCAATAACTTAAAATACTGGTTTTGAAGCAGTTGGATTGTGTTTATAGAATTTGAAATGATTTTTGATTGCCATGGAAGATCTCTTCTCTCAGATAATGCCTTTAAGGTTTCATGATTGAACACTAGAATTGACCTCTCTGTCATGTACAAGGCAGTTGAACGGTGCACTTGAGATTGTTTTGAATGTTATAGAGAAACTTTTGGCCTGCTATGCTATATCAGCTGTGGCCACAATGTATAACCAGAGGCATTGGCATCAATGTCCAAAGGGATTTGTAAGTTTTGTAGCCCAAGCATGTACGTGTTGGAAATCTTTTGCTTCAATGTGCTGAGTGTGACTAGTTGGATATTGCATATTTAAAATTTTCACCTCCCTTGGACAATGTGAGTGTTTTGCAATATCAGAGGATGAGAAGTGTTTTTCCTCAAATATTGGGAAACTCCTTGTAAGCTGCAAACATAATTCAAATTGTGTGGTTTGGACCCCTCTCTAACTTCATTTGATCAACTTTTGACTTATCACTTCCAAAGTTCCAACCATGAATGCCTTGTAAACCAAAGATTTCTTAATAATTAGAACAAAATCAAGCTTTCAAGGTATAGTATGACAGAATCGAAATACAGTTTGAATGCCTTAGTCATTAGATGTGTGAAAGTGGTAGGGACATTGTTTAACTTGAAGGGAATAATCAACAGTGTGGTTGGTGCTTGTGTGGTTTTTAAAGTTGATTTCTACCACTTTCTTGATGGATTTTTAAATCTGATGTTGTGAAATACCTTGCACTTTGTTGCCAATTCAAGAGATCATCAATCTTGGGTAAAATGATACTTTTTTCCTAGTTTTATATTGTTAAATATGAAAACTAAGGAACATATCCCATTTATGATCCTTCTAAGACATCACCAAAGATTACATTGTAATCTTTGGTCATGTCCAAATTGTGCAATGCTGCATCTAGCAACTAGTCATTTCCATGCTCAGTCCCTTAGGTGTGAGCCCCTTTGGTTCAAGAATGACATTTTCCTACCAAAACAAGCTATCTATTTGTCTGTTTTGACTTCTATATGGAAAATTTGAGACTTATTTGACAATTTCAGAACCTCCTCAAATTTCCTTTTTCAAGTCTCCTATTCATGCTTATTTTAACTTAGTTGTCAAATTTTTGGAGTCTAAAAATTATCCAGATTATCAGGCCTTAATGACCTGTTCAAAATGATCATAAAACCTTGTTAGTCACATTAGTTCCATAAAAACTTATAATTTTTTAAAGTTCTTAGGACTAGTTGGTCACCTTGTATATATACCATGGCTAAAGAATTCTAACACGCCATCTTTAAAAATTAAAATCAATGTTTCCTAAGGTAAATTTTGTTGGAATTAATGGGACTTTGTGGCACACATGTACTTCCACTAGGTTTATGGGTCCCTAGTAGTTCCACATACATCTAAAAGACTCGTAAGGTTCAAGAAGATGGTGGGATTTGTGACCTTACAAGAAGATGGTGGGATTTGTGAAAGTTGTCGGCCTTTTGAAATTCATTGATCCTCAGACCTTGATGCCCTCACCTCCCTCTTTCGAAAGTTGTATGACACAACCTTAGTGCAGTTTTGGTCCTTGATGGTTCCCAAGTACATGGATGAGGTCCACCAATACTTACAAATCTTATGAATCAAAGAAAAATCCTCTAATGTGTTAGGAGAGGTGTCTCAACCTTGCATATTAATCTAGGATGTCCAGTTCGCCCCTAAGGGCCCCCAGACCAGCCACGGTATGAACTGGTTCGTGGTTCTGGTTCGGTCCACTTGTGGGTCTGGCCCACAGGAGGGTGGTTCAAACCAGACCACTCCTAGTTTGGACCAAGCTAGAAAACATCGAACCACCAACAAACTTGGTCTCGCAGATGGTCAAAGTCAGCAGCCAAGTTGGTTTTTTTTGCAAATTTAATTATTTTTTGACATCCACTGTTAGGGTTAGAAAATGTCAGCGATTAGAAAAATAACTCCTGGTGCCTTTGTACAACAATAAAAGTCGTTTTTGGCTTCGCAGGGTACTACCCCTTGACTTCGTCTTGTATTGCGACAGGGAGCGCGCAAGGGGTGCTGCCCCTCGACCCCATCTTGGGGGTGTTGCCCCCAAACCCCCATTGAAAAATCTGGGGGGAAATTGCGCCGATATAAGTGGGGAAAAGTTAACCTCCGAGTTTGATTAGGCTCCATATAACATCTACAACCCTAAAAAGTGGATTCTAAAGGCTTATGTTGGCTTCCACTTCTCAGCTTGCACTTGATGTATTTGAAGATTTTGACACCAATAATGTTATTGGTGCAGCTGATCCCTTTGGCCTTAGTTCTGTTTGTGAGTCAATTGATGCCAATGTAGAAGAAGAAGATGAAGAAGAAGAAGATGATGATGACGATGACGAAGAAGAAGAATATTAATAAATTTTTAATCCATTAGTTGAACTTGATACAATGATACTTGAACTTGATGTTATGATTTATCACTTGACATTTTAATGTTTTGAATCTTTGATGTTGAACTTGATTATATGTCAATATGATGCTATGATGGTACGATCATGATTCATGATGCTATGATGCTATGATTACAAGTTTATGGTGTTTAAATGTTTTTATGATACTATGTGACATTCTAATCTTAACTCATGCTTCTAGGTTTCAAAAATATGTATATATATATATATATAATTTTTAGATGTTTTTGTACTAACGAACCCAAACCCCTTTTCAAAATTTTGTTGTACCGGCGAATTGGTTCTTCGAACCTGAACCCGAACCGACATCCTAGATATTAATGTCAAGAACACAAAAAGTCAAAATTTAATTTTTAGGCAATAGAGATCATTTTTGGCTTCTTAGATCAAAAGTTATGGCTTTCAAAATTAGTGCCTCCCAAATTAGGAGCATAGGAGCATCAATGATGCATAAGAGAGCTATACGAGGGAGTTACACTTGTTGACCAATGTCTGATGTGTAATATGACATCATAAGGCATCTTTTAATGGAGAAAATGGAGCCAAAATGTAGTGCTCAAGTTGGTGAATGGATTATGATGAGCTAATGACAGCTGAAAGGAATATGCTATTTTAAGTTTGTGGAGTCATCTTGGGAGTTGGGTTTGGATTTTTAACAAGTGATTCGGGTGCCAGTTTTTGGGTGGTTATAACTCATGTTTCCTAATTACCATTAGATGCTTTTATATATTGCTTTTCCTATTTATTAGGTGCTTGAGATGGAGGTTTGATAGTGAGTTTTTGTAGGTATTATTATGTTGCTAAAATTCCTCTAGATCTTTTGTTGGTCATACTCTTGTGAGGGATTATACTTTACATTGTTTACAAGTGTATTGTAAGTTGTAACCATTGATTATTGTATAATACATAGAGTTGCTTTGGAATGTGGCCTTTTTCTCTTGAAAAGGTATTCTCCATGTATACCTATATTGTGGTATTATTTATTTTTCCTTATAATTGCAAACATAGATAGAAAAATCGGAGGACTCGCCTCGGGCTCGGAGGGACTCGTGAGTCCATGATTGAGCCGAGTCGACTCGCCATGGATTTGGGAGCTGAGTTCTCAACTCGGACTCTCAAGTTTTTTCTCAGGACTCGCCCGAGTCCAACATTAGAACTCTCAAGTCCTGTAGATGGACTCTCGCTACAAACTAAAAATGCCCAGTCAACTTTAAAATTTGATTTTTAAAAAACTTTTCTTCTCATTTGTTATTTGTTATTGCTCAAAACAGGTCTGTAGGGTGTAATGTCTCAATTATGGTTCTTATGTTCTCTAAATGCATTATTTTTTTATTTTTTTTGTAAAATTACAGGTTTTTCTTTTCTCGAGTCCTTTCTTGAGTCTAGGTCCGAGTCCAATTTTTTGGCATGTCGAGTCCGAGTTTTCCAACTATGATTGCAAAGATTTAATTTACTAGCACATACCTCTCCTCAAAGGTAAGATTAAGAAGTGATTCCATACTCTCACTTCCTTTTATAAGGCATATAAAAGGTTGCTGAACTCTTGGATCTTCTAGAATTCCTTGTATACCTATGGATGCCATCCATTCGCATTCCTTATACTAGTTATTGCATTTGATGCTCCATTAACCACCCTCATAACAATAACTTTCTTGCTATTTTCTTCTCATTGGCCTTTTCACCCTTTTACTTTACAAGTCCATTGAACCCTCAAAATTGTGCCAATGCCAAGTTGTCTTCATTGGCTTCGAATCTTTTTGCATATTCCTTCCCCCATATAATTTGCAAATACTAGGGTGTTGATTCCAAGGGTGTTCTGATATTTGAAGTTGCCTATGTCAACAACAATTGGTAAGGAGGAACAATGAACCATAAAAAGGGTTCCAAAGATTCGTTTGAGGTTTGACTTCATCAAGTCCATTAGGGACATGATTACTTTTCTAAATAGAATACCCGGGAACAAGAAATCAAAAATCTCTCAACCATGGACGCACAGATATATCTTCTTCATCCTTGAATGAAAACAAATTGTGGAACGGGGAGGAATCATTAGTGAATCAATTCACCAGCAACTTCAAAAGGTTTGGGAACCAAACAATTCTATTTTATCTCCTACTCTTTTAATACCCTTGTTAGGAAATAGATATTTCTAAGGCTCAATAGAGAAGGCTGTTTGCTGGCAGGAAAGCCTATTTTGTGAGTTTTATCCACAATGGCAAAAACAAGAAGGAAAGAAACACTTTAGCTGCATGAATGATACTTGTATATTTAAAATCATTAGAAAATTGGTAGGGATTGTGACATTCACTGGTCTGAGCTGGAAAAGTTGTAATAATCTAATGAGATCGTAAGATCATCTAAGTTTTCACTTTTCTCCACATATTTAAATGTGGTTTGATAGAAAGATCATTCACGTCTTAAAGATATGTGAGTGATTACATTATTTTGGTATATTATGTAAAACAACTTGTTGATATGTATCAATTTTTAACAGAGTAGCACAAGAAGGGATTGTAATACCTATAAAAATTGGTCCTTACTCTAGAAAGGATGATTATGCAATCAAGCATTTGTCTATTAAGATTGTTGAAACTGGTGTAGACTTAATGATTACTAGACTCCTTTCTATGCAAGAGGAATTATGGAGTCCATTTTGGGCAAGCACTATGCCCATGTTCCCTTCCTAGAAGATTATCTGGCAAACCACTAGAATATGATTGAAGTTAAGTGTAGGTAGATGAATGGATTGAAATTGGAAGAGGTTGCTATGTAGAAATCTATTTAGCTTCCTTTAGGACTTACAGAAAATGAAGAACTTGTTGGGTTCCTACATATTTCAATTAACAATTGTTTTCAACCTCTTAATGACATAGATAATAATGGAGATAAAACTTTGATTTTGAAGGGATGAAGAATGTGTCGAGTCATAATTAACAATAACAAAAGATTTAGGAACTTGGAGATCATTTTTTAGTTCTTCTGGTTCTGCAGGTCAATGCTTGATCAAGAGATCCACCTCTCAAAGGAGTTTTAGTGTCGAGTAAATCTATATCCAAAAATGTGTTGAAATCAAACACCCTTGGCAATGTCAAGGAGAGTTGATGTAGTGATGATAAAGATTCAAAGAGGAAAAAAATGAACTCACTCTATAGCGGCAATAATTGAAAAATAATGAAAATTATTTTGCCCGACCCCAAGAAAGGTAATGAAAATAAAAATAAAATAAAATAAAACTATATACTGTGCTCAAATATTTTTCAGTTTTCTGGAAAAAAAATCATATTAATTCTGTAACTCTTGGTCACGTGACTGTTTTTTGCTAAAAATTATGCACATGAGATTAATTGTATTTTAAAACATTCTTTGAAAGGATTTCATAAATTCTCACAGTTTGTGAAAAATGTTTTTTTTTTCTCCATTTTTGGTTGATCAGATGCCCTCTTTCTAAACTAACTTTGAAATGATGCAATTGTTGAGGTACTTAGCATCCTTGTCTACTTTGATTTGATTGAGGGGGGGAGTACATTCCCTCGGAGAAGACCAGCATCATCAAGAAACCTGCCAGAGCTATTGGAAGAGTAAATATTGTGCAGTTTGTGGTCTGTAACATCATCTTAACTGACCTAGCTGAGTGAGATTAGTTCCATAGGAGGTTGGAGGGCACTTGGGTATGCTAGTCGCCCAGAGACTGATTTTTTGCTTTAGTAGCAACAACCCATAGCATAGAAGATTACAAGGTTGAAGGCGGTTATCCTGATGGGGGCCAAGCTTCTGCCACACAAGAGAGAAGAAGGTTTTTAAGACTGAGGTTGAACAAAGAACATCATATATGTCCAGAGGAGGTCCGTGCCACACTTGTCAATAGTTTATTTTTTGTGTCTTTGTCCCTATTCACAAAATACAATACAGATCAGTAAGGCCTAGTCTGACTGATTACATGTGGCTACTTGTGTGTGTCCCTAGTGACAATGTGTTGTGGATGGTTGTGTCTGTTCCTATTCACAACTTTGAAAGTTGAACAATTGAGTGTGTCCCTGTTCATGTGAAAACAGTAGTGAGACCACTCTTGCTATTGCTTGTTGTGAACAGTTGTATGTGTCCCTGTTCATAGCTTTGAGGGAGGATAGTTGATGGTATCCTATCCTTGGTTGAGAGTTCAGTGAGGCTATTCCCTCATATGTAAATAGTTGAGTGTGTCCTTGTTCTACAATTTGTTTTACGTAGGTTCCATGAATTTTTGGATCTTCTAATGAAGTCTAGATCCATAATGAGCCCCTGGCTTTGATGTTTACTCAGCTCCTTTTAATGCCCCATAATTAAATTCAGAATACCGAGAAGATTGCATTTAAAAGAAAATTGAAAGGGAATGCAAGATATTTTAGAAGGCTCTTTCAAAAATCTAGAAGACAAATCTTAAAAAATGGATAAAACTATTAAAATCACGTTTTCAATCATGAAGAATAATTCTAAAAATTGTTGAAATTATTCATTAGACAGTAAGAATCCTTAATTCTCATTTTTTGTCAACCTCTTTTGAAATCAATCTATTATAACGGTTTGGATCTGCAGGAAGGGTGAAAAAGATTTTGAGACAAGCATTTTATCCAAGGAGGACACCTTTGCTAAAGATCCTGTCCAGGATGCACACAATCAAGAGTCTATAGAGTTGACCTTGGCTGCCGCACATTCTAGACCTACAGTTGTTTTGGAGACTCCAAGGAAGGAAGTTTATCTAGAGAAGAAGCCAGGCCAGAAAAGAGTATCTGGGCAGTTCTTTCTGGAGTTGGGTCAGCCTGATTTCTTTCTGTCTACTTGTACTGTTTGTGGGCTTAAATATTCCCGGGGGGATGAAGAGGATGAAAAGGTTCACAAGTCCTTTCATAGAAAGCATCTTCAGGGAGTTCAGTTTAAGGTAAGCAGTGTTTTTGCTTGTCTGTTTGTTTGGGAATTCTATGGAAAGATATATAGAGCTTTAAACCTTTACTGTCCTAACTAGTATCATCGTTGAAATAAATTTCCGAGCCATCTGTGGTATCTGTGATTCTCAAATTTTTGTTTCCTTTTTAAATACATTTACCTTTGTGTGAGAAATGTATGCGTTCTGTCTCCATTTTTCCAGAATTTAATGGTTGTATACTTGGAAATCTAGTACAAAAAAAGAGGTGGGTTAAGTTTGATGCAGAAATGCTTAATGAGTGTGATGTCACCTTTTTGTGCTACTTTCAGCTCTTGTATGCAGATGATCTCCTATTTGTTTATAGAACATAAAGGAAATCAAGCAATACGAAGTGTCTGATCTTAAAACTACTTAAGTGTATATTCATTTCTATACATGTCTAATGGAACATGGTGAACCAAGCAATTTAGACATTATCTCCAGATGAAATGCTCTATTATTTCTCCAAGTGAACTGAGTTATGCAAGTAAGAAAATAAGGGTATGCTTCATTTTGCAGTTTGTGCATATGGACTATGCATATTTGAAGTACAATGCTTAGGCATAGGCTGAAGCTTGATATGGAAAATTTAGCTAACATATTTATCATTTTGAAATTCTTCGATTAGTTAGTTATATGTTCCAACCTTCTTTGTATTATGTTTCTTTCATTTGTTAAGTAGATTTAAGTAGTTCAGGAAGACTATACATGAGCTTATGGTTGTAATCAAATTTCAAAAATAAAAAATTCTTTCAAGGGTGCTTTTGCATCAAACACCCTAGGCAAATATTTTATGAGCTTGGCGCTCACAAACTGAACTACATAGATGATCAATTTAGCCGCCCAAGATGACTAATCAATTTCAGTGATCAGAAAATCTTCTTTTAATCCTTTACCCTTTCCATCAATGAGATATTCTTGTACTTGCTTTGCTAGGTCTTCTTTCCAATATGCTAATCAAGGATCTGCATTATTTCATCTTGTTGCATTTTCAATATCTACCTTTTTCAATGTATGTTGTTCTGTGGCTGTATTTCTTCTTCAATTGTATCATTTTGCATAGGAAAAGAGTAAATATTAGATACATTGAAGATTGCAGATATACCCAATTCTTTTGGCAGACCAATTTCATATGCATTCTCAGAAAATTTGCAGGAAACTTTGTATAAGCCATTCTTCTTGGGTTTCAGCTTAGAATGCATTCCCTTAACGAACCATTCTATCCTCAGGTGCACAATCACTAATTTCCCTTGTACGTAATTCTTCTCCCTCTAACACATTTGTTTGTGCCTTATATTTGGCATCATTCACTTCCAATTGCTTCTTGACTTTTGCATGCACCTTCTACATGTGTTGTGCAAAGTCTTTAGCATCTACGCTCTGGTGCCTTCCACCTTCCCTGTTCAATAAGTTTGTAACACCCATCAATGATGTCCCATACTGATATTGAAATAGTGTCTTGCTAGATGATCTATTCACTTAGTTGTTGTATGCAAATTCTTCTTCTGCCAACATTGAGTCCCATTTTATGAGCTTATTTTGCATCAGACATCTCAGTAAGTTTACAAGGCTTTGATTAGCAACCCTATTTACCCATATTTCTGTAGGCAATGCATTGAATTATAGTTCAATGGTGCACTTATATTCTTCCATATCATTTTCTGAAAATGACGAGGAACTTCATGTCTCTATCTAAGGTAATAAATACTGTACAGCAATCAATGCATTTACACCATCTCACCAAAGAACAAATTTGTCACCTTTGACACATCCCTTGGTTACTTGCATGGAACAAAATACACCACCTTTGAAAACTTGTTGATAAACACAAAAAATGAGCTGTTACCGCTTTGCATTCATAGTAATCCAAGGACAAAGTCCATGGACAAGTCCTCACATGGTCTAATTAGTGTAGGAAAGGCTTTACAACCTTTTGTTTTGCATCACTCTCTCAGAAACTTAGCATCTTCAACATTTCTCCACAAACTTATGAATATCTTTGCACAAATGAGGTTAGTGGTGCCTCTCCTCCAACATATCTTGTGCCTTATCAACTCTAGTGTGGCTTCCCAATCTGCTGCTGTGCAACTTTCTAATGAGCTTCTCCTCCATTGAACTTTGTAAGATACATAACTGTTGTCATTGTAACAAGTACCCCACTCATGTTAAGTAGTCTGCAAATGGATCTCTTTCTCTAGTCCATGACTCCATACACACTTCATGCATTTGTGAAATCTGGATTTTCTGCACACAAATCCTTTAAACATTCCATGCCCACTATTGTAACTATCACCATTGACAAAAACGCTTGCTTTCTCCTTAAGATATCTGTATCTTAATTTGCCATGCCAGTTCTATGTTTCAAAACAAATGAATAAGCTTGTAATTATTCTATGCACCTCATATGTCTGTGGTTTATCTTCACTTGGTTGTTTTTGTATCTCATAGCCTAATGGTTTGTGCAAGGAACAAACTCCAGCAACAGATAATGCCTTCACTAATGCAATGCTTGAATGATGGCATAAAACTCTTGGTCATACACTAAGCACTTTCTCTTGGCATCATTCAATTTCTTGCCGATGAATGCACTTGGCCTTCTTGACTCAATGCTAGACCTATTACAGTTCCGTTGGCATCACAGTTAACTTGGGATACCTTGCTAAACTTTGGGAGTGCCAAAAGAGGCTTCTCAATTATCTCCTCCTTCAAGAGCTCAAAACTCCTGGCTACAACAACTGTTTAGCCAAACCACCATTTTGCATAGAAAAAGTTAGTTGCGCACAACTGTCACTGAAGTTTCTTATAATTTTTTACTGAAGCTTGCTAACCCATCTAAATTTCTTTAGTGACACATTGCAGTATTTCCCACTCCACTGTTACACTTTCTCAAGATCCATTGTCACCTCATTTTGAGATATCACAAGTACCAAGCATGGTAACTCCTTTTGAATAAAAAATGTGTTTCTTCAGGTTTATACGAGAGAAGAATAGAAAATAAAAGATACACAAATAGTTTATTAGAGTAAGCCATTTTGAGGGCAAACTTCCAAAAGTCTTACAATAAGAACAAAACTTGCAATACCATGATTGCCAACTACTTACTAACCTAGCTTACAATAAATACATGTACAGACTAATAAATGACTAAAATAAGGATTATGTGAGCCATAGCTGGTTGTCACATATCCAATACATTTAATGGGTTGGGTATGTTTGATGCTTTGGTGATTAGCACCACCCAACCGTGTAGAATCTTGAGGTACACCCCTCTAAACTAGGAGGTAAATGACTGAGTAGTCCAACAATATGCATGCAAAACAAGGTGGTTGAACAATCATATATGTCAATTACATCTTGTACATATGACACCAAGCAAAGCACACATGAAGGTTTTGCAAACACCAACTGGTGCATATGCATGGAATTCACTAACACCAATCGGACACAATTATTTGATGAAACAAGAATGGAAGGTCTACCAGACTTAGGATGGTGAATTGTCACCACAACAATATTATGACCATGTGAAGTTGGGGAGTGTGCTCCCATCTACAATAGAAGATTCTCTTTAACACTCAACAATTACAATAGGACTGTGATAATGCCTTGCACAATTGTTGTATGAACTCTTAATAGGATGTTTGGTACTAGATGTGGTTTAATCTTAATTATGTTTATTAATCTTTGAACCTCTTTCAATTTTATCATTTAAGTTTTATCCTCTTGTGTGCCTCATCCCAGGGTTTCATTTAAACTTGGTGGGAAGTGATATTGTACTTCATTCATACTCTAGATCTCATTCCTAAAAGCCAAAAAGATCAACATACACAAAATGGCCTTGTAAGGGAAAATGGCAGACAAACATTGACACATGTCACGATATCATGGGCAACTTTGTTTCCATTGGAGAAGTATTTCCACAAAATACAATGAATAAATATGGTCTTAAATTCAAAAATAACATATCAAAGGAATTTCAAGAACCATTCAAATTTCTCAATCTACCAATGATGAAACTCATTTTTCTTCAAATTTTAAGAATTACAATTTTAAAAATCAAAATATACCCTTTAGAGCACAAGGGCAAGGAGATCACTCTTTTTTCAATCACATAAAATTTCGAAGGCAAGATTAAGTCATGTTAAGTTGATAATTGCAACATGATATTCACAATATTTGAGATTATGAAGTCTTATAAACATGCTTAATTCATTTACAATGTGTTGCTAATGGGCCCAAGCCGTAAAAGCAAAATTATACCACCCAAATTACATGCATTTTCACAATCCCAACAAAACAAGGGTCAACATGACAACATTGTCAAAGGATGCTTGAGGGAGATCCACAAGAAAGAGTGCTGCCTAGTGAGGCACTACACTCTGGGATAGAGTGAAGAAACTCTTTCAAATGGTGAAATGCTCGAGTCGTTGGGTCCAATTAAGATCTGTTAGATTAGTGAACTAATTAAGAGGATGTGCAACATGTGAATCATTATGAATGAGTTTTCCACAATTGTTCATGCCTCCCATAAAGTTTTTTAGGTCCAAAATTTTTGACGGAGTAGGTGATTCTTGAAGGACCTTGACTTTATTTTGATATGCGTGCATTCCATGCTTGTTGATGAGGAACCTCAAGCACTTAATTGGTATTTGGTAAAGGACTTCATCTATTTTGGAAATTGATGTTGGTCAAGAATATTTGGAAGTATTTGCATGCGAACCAAGTGGTCATCCCATTAGTTGTTGTACACCATAAAATCATCAAGGAATGTGTCTAATTTGCTGAGATTGGGTTGGAACAGTCCTTTGATGAGTTGCATGAATGTGAGAAAGGCATAAACTGTCTTCCAAACATCTCCAGGTGGACATGTAATGTAATAATTAAATCAAGTGTAGTGAAGTATTTGGTACCTTCAAGCTGACCTAAAAGATCATCAACCTTGTTGTAATGTCCCTTTTTTGAAATACGATTTAATAATAAATATTAAAAATATTAAAATATAAAAAGAATATAAGTAAAATTAAAATTAAAATATAAAAGAATTAAATTAAAATATAATTAAAATTTTAATCAAGTTTAATGAATGGTCAAAAGGCATGAAATGAAATGATCCTTAACTCTCCGCCACCAATCAGAGATGTTAGTCACCGCATAGTTTTATTCCTAGAGCCACATTACCAAACAAGACTGCCTACAAGATGACTCCATCACAGAATGAAGAGATTGCCAAGCAGATCCAAGAATTGTTGGATAAGGGGCTTATCAGGAAGAGTATCAGTCCATGTGCAGTACCCACTGTTCTAGCACCCAAAAAGGGGGGTAAATGGAGACTTTGTACGGATTTCAGGGCCATCAACAAAATTACAATCAGGTATAGGTTTCCCATGCCTAGAATAGAAGATTTGATGGATTATTTGGGAGGGGCTTGTTATTTTTCTAAAATAGATCTGAAAAGTGGGTACCACCAAATCAGAATTAGGGAGGGGGATGAGTGGAAAACAGCCTTTAAAACAAATGAGGGGCTGTATGAGTGGATGGTAATGCCATTCGACTTGAGTAATGCTCCTAGCACCTTCATGAGGTTGATGAATGAGGTGTTTAAGCCATTCATAGGGAAGTTTGTTGTGGTCTACTTGGATGACATCCTTATCTTCAACAAAACTAAAGAGGAACACCTTAAGCATTTGGAGTTGGTGTTGCAGAAACTACATGAGGAAAAGTTGCTCATCAATTTGGAGAAGTGTGAATTCATGAAGCAGGAATTGGTCTACTTGGGGTTTGTGGTCTCAAAGGGAAGCCTCAAGATGGACCCATCTAAGGTGGAAGTCATATGAATTGGCCAACCCCTAGGAGCATGCGTGAAGTCAAGAGTTTCCATGGATTGTCTACATTTTATAGGAAGTTTATGGATTGTCTTGTTTAATGAACGGTCAAGAGGCATGAAATGAAATAAAACTATGTGGTGACTAACATCTCTGATTGGTGGCAGAGAGTGGTGGAAGAGCAGTCCTAGGTATTGCAGCATTGAAGGGATGGAAAGTACATCAGATTGATGTGAAAACAACATTTTTGAATGGAAAGATTACTGAAGAGGTATATTTGGAACAACCTGAAGGATTTGAAACTCATAACCCTAAAGTCTTTGTTTGCAGGCTCAAGAAAGCTCTCTATGGGCTTAAACAGGCTCCAAGGGCATGGTATGAAAGAATCGATAAGTATCTCACCAGTTTAGGATTCTCCAAGAATGAAGCTGATCCAAATCTCTATTATAAAAAGGATAAAGATGATATGATAATTTTGATACTATATGTTGATGATTTACTAATAACAGGTGATGATCATCTTATAGATCAATGCAAGAAAGATCTAATCAGAGAATTTGATATGAAAGATTTAGGACTCCTTCATTACTTCCTAGGATTGGAAGTATGGCAAAACTCTAACAGCATCATACTTAATCAAGGAAAGTATACATTAGACATCTTGAAGAGATTTGGAATGTGGAACTGCAAACCTATGTCTTCTCCAATGGAGACTAACCTACACAAACTGAAGGAAGCAGCAACAGAATCACCCTCCATAGATTCTACTCTTTATAACCAGATGATTGGGTCTCTCATGTACTTGGTAAATACAAGACATGATATTTGCTATGCAGTTAATGCCTTAAGTCAGTTTATGTGTGAACCAAAAGAGATTCACCTGGTTGCAGTCAAACACATTATGAGATACTTACAAGGCACTCTTAACCTTGGGCTCAAGTATGAGAAAGTTGACTTGGACTTACATGGATTCACAGACTCAGATTGGGCTGGAAGTGTTACTGATAGGAAAAGCACTTCAGGATGCTGTTTCAGTTTAGGATCAGTGATGATATCATGGATATGTAGAAAGCAAACATCAGTAGCCCAGAGTTCCACAGAAGCTGAATACATTGTAGTTGCAATGGCTTCTCGGGAAGCAGTTTGGCTTAGAAAGTTAGTTGTGGGATTATTTGGTCAACCGATGAATCCCACTATCATTCATTGTGATAATCAGAGTTGCATCAAGCTTTCTGTGAATCTAGTTTTTCATGACAGATCCAAGCATATTGAAATTCCTTACCATTATGTAAGAGATATGGTAGACAAGAATACTGTCAAGTTAAGATACATTTGTACTGCAGATCAGATAGCAGATGTTCTTACCAAACCTCTCTCTCGAGTGAAGATAGATCACTTCAGAAAAGGACTTGGTATGGTTGAATTATTACTCATTTGTATTCTTTGATTATTAATAAAATAATTTTGTTAAATTATTATTGTCAGGCTATTGACTGTTATGGGCTTCACCATTTGTGTTTATTATCTAAAGAGGTGACGATCTTTGTGATAATGAATAGACATTATATGAGATGATGATCTCTGAGATAATGTTCTAAAACAGTAGGGAACTACTGGCAGATTTGGATGAATTAAAGATCATATTGTGATATAGACATTTCTATGCCTATGAGTCACATTTGGATCAAGGAAGAATTTAATCATTCTCCAGATTTTATCCTGTGTACTGGCAGATCTTAATTCAGGATCATATTGTGATATAGGCTTGCCAGTGCCTATGAGTCACAATTTGGATAAAGGAAGAATTTAATCATTCTCCGGATTTTATCCTGTGTATTGCATCACATGTAATACTGTTATCACAAGTATTAGTGATAATTCATATTACAGGTTTAGTAATATGACAAGTATCATGTGTACCATGATACTACATGCTTGGAAGAATCAGATAGATATAGAGTACAAATCTATGTGTAGTCATCGTAACGATGTTGCTAGATATGTTTCTCTCATTTATATTATCAAGTTAAGAGGGAGTGTTAAATCCCGATAACTTGATCATATTAATGTTTTGATTCTTCAAATTAGACAGATCTAAAATGCATGTAATTTCCTTTATATATGGCCTCATGATAAATACATCTCCCTAGAACAGATCGGCGATTTGCTAGGCATATTTATATGCCTTGTATTTGACTATTGTAGTTAATTAATAATTAACTATTAGTTAATGGACAAGGGCACCGATTTGTAGAGGAATAGGTTGTTTCATGGAGGGCTGACCTAGAAGGGGTGTGTTTTATGAAAAGACAAGACCCTTGGTTAATATATAAGTAGGAGCAAGATTGTGGATAGAGGACACACAATACAATCTTAAGTCTGCTCTTCTAGCAATCCGCTCCTTGGCGATTTAGTGCAGAAATAAAATATAATTTCCAGAATTTATTGCAGACTTCCAGAACAATAACATTCAGCCCAAAATTGTAGTAGATTGATTTGCAGCAAGGTATTCATACTCTATTAGTATTATATCTTCAGAATTTGCAGAAAACTTACAATGCCTCCCTTAGTAATCCTATAAATATTCTTCTTGCCATCATGTTGAGCATTGACATCATACTGCCATGGCCTGCCAAGTAAGAGGTGACAAGCATCCATATTGACAATATCACACTAACCTTTCCTTATACTCCCCTATTTGAAAATCCACCCATGCTCGTTCATCCACAATACTTTGTTGTCCTTTTATCAACCAAGAAAATTTAGAAGGAAATGGATGAAGGATCCTTTTTAATTGTAACTTTTCAACCATTTCAGTAGATAGTAAATTATCAATAGACCCTAAATCTACAATTACTTTGCACACCTTACCTCCTAATTTGCATGAATTCCTGAAGAGATTCTTCCTCTGGGGTGGTTCCTTGGGAGTGGATCCTTTAAGCAACGTCCTCCTCATCATCAAATTTTCTCCAAGTTTTGGATCTGCATGTCTTGACATTGATTGCACATTGTGAGTATCATCTTCTTGGACTAGACGAGTCATTCTTTCACCCCCTTGAGAATGGTTCTGATTTGTCATGGGACATCTCTTTGCCGAATGCCCCTCTTGCCCACAATTGAAGCATTTGCCATAGAATATGACTTCACCCCTTCCTGATCCTCCACTCCTACCCCTATCATTAGGTCTCCTTCCTCTAAAGTTACCTTTGGGATTTGAACTCTTAGATGATTCAGCTTGACTGGTTTCTCCTTGAGGTTTGTGTGGTTGATTCCTACCACCAAAACCCTCTCTTCCTTTGAAACTTCTTCCTCCCCTTCCCCTACTACTTTGATCACCTTTCCTCTTCAATTTATCTTCCACCCTCAATGCCAACTGAATACACTTATTAATAGTATTAGGTGCTAAAATACTGATCTCATCCTGAATGTTCATCCTTAACCCATTTAGATATCTAGCCACCTTCTCTGGTTCCTCCTCATGTCTTTTGGATCTCTGACTTAGTTTGTGGAATTCTTCTGTATAGGCATTCACATCCAAGTCTCTCTGTCTCAAGTTTTGCAACTTCCTATACATTTGCACCACATAATCTAGTGGAAGAAATTGTGTCTTGATCCTAGCACTCATCCTTCCCCATGAGGAGATCATGTTCCTTCCTTGACCCTTTCTCCCTCAATGTAGTTCCACCATGAAAGTGCAGGCCCCTTTAACTTACCTTTGGCTCTTTTAACCCTCTTATCCTTTGGAACTTCCTTACATTCAAAATAGTTATTCAAAGCCTCAACCCATTCCATTACTTCCTCTCCATCCATGCTCCCTCCAAACATGGGTAGGTTGTCTATATTATCCCCGCCAACCGACTTCAAGGCTTCCATGAATGTTCTCTGATTTGTAGGTGATTCCATTTCCTGCTTTGGGGTTTCCTCCTCCCTTTCTTCCCCTCCTCATCAGATTCACATTCACCCTCCCTTGCCTTGCCCTTAGTCTTCTTCATTTCTGTTAGTTTGGCTTCAAACATTTCTTTAAACATCTTTTTGACCGCATCTTGTGACACGTTCTTTTGAGGCATGGTATTAGCCTCTTCTTCTCCTCCTTCTGGTGACATACACTAAGTTTCCAACTCCCAAGAGTTCCATTTCCTGCTCTAATACCACTATGATGCAGAGTGGCCCAAAGAACTTAAACTTTCCCTTTCACCCTATACCTTTCCCGCTTTTGACAATCCTTAACCCTTCAAGAGTTTTCTTGTTAGTCTCCTCCTATTCTAAGAGCCACTTGCAGACCCAAAGGCTTCTATATGTCCCCTCCTTGATAAATCTACCAAATAAGAACACTTTTCAATGTTGGGTTCATTCCCCCTTACTAGATCCTTCCAATAACTATCTTGACTAGGTCACCCTATTTTGGTCAAGTTCATTGTTTTCCTTCCAATCTCCTAGGAATGGGTTAGATCCTTTAGACAATTTTGATTAGGTATAGAGACGGTGTTTTGAACCCTTCCCTTGATTACAAGCTCACCCAAGACCCTAGACAATGGTCTTACATTGGTTTTAGGCCTAATTCCCTATTAGGTCTCCAAACTTGGTTTTTGCCCTTTAACTCCTAGATTCTCCAAACAACCCACTGAACCAATCACCGTTTAGGATACCCTTTTGGCCCCTTAAGAACATTTATCAACTAGGGTTCCTGGTCCCAAAAACAAGGCAATCAATGATGACTGTTCCTAAAGTCCTAATAGGCCCAATAGGTTTGTTTTCCAAAGAAAACCCTCACAAATAGAGTGTCCAATCTCTGCAACCTATTTGTATACCTCTGCCCTTATGCCAAACTATCTAATCCACCCTTAGATTTGGTCTAACCCACTCACAAACTTCCCCACAACTTCTGCTGCTCCAATTTCATAACCAGTCACATAGAGATGCCTGGTTAGGGCCTCCTCATTTTCCCAAATCCTTCTGCCTCCTGGTTTAAAACAAATAGAATCCGATGGTACAATCCAAGACCTCACTTTCCACCGAGGGCCGTAATTTTCCTACGGTGGAAAGTGTAGATAATCACATTTCTTCTCCAAACCCTAGGTCTTAGAGGGTTTTCAAGCCTGATACAGTAAATGGCTTCTAACTTGCAAATGAAATGAGATTAAACCTTCAAACCAAATGGAACACAATGCTAGAACATTCCTCTAATCAACCATGTAGCACATTCACCATGAACAATCCGTATAGGTTGTACAAGTTCAGAAAAGCCACAGGTAAACCAGGAAAATTTCAGAATTTTATTGTTTCGTCTCCTCAAAAACATCAACAATCCCTTGAATTCGACCTCTTGAGGCTTATTAAGCCATTTCCCCCCCTTTCCAACCGACTCTAACCAACTTTTGAATTGGTTAGCCATTAAACCCCATTTTGGCAACTTTTAACAAAAGTTGCTCAAAAGTTACAAGCAACTTTGCAATTTTTGCAAACTTGTTACCCAATTGGCCTAAGGATCAAATGACCTTACAAATGGATCATAAATGACACCAAACACCTAACAAGACCAATTCTACCTATTCTACCCTCCTAGGGAACCGTTGACTAGAGTTGACCAAGTAGGCTTATTATGGTCTATTAGGGTCAATGGCCTTACAAAGGGTCATTAACACTAATCAAAGATAGTCAAATGGTCCTAAGGACCTTATTACAAAGTAGGAACCCTTATGAGGGTCCATGTTGAATTATGTCATCCATGGGTGCCCCTGGACCAAAAGGATTGTGGAATTGACAAAAAGGATGCACAATTGGTTTTCAATTTGTTGGACAAGCTTTCACTAGAATATGCAGCCTTTGTCTCTAGCTTCCAAACCCAACGATTGACTAGTTCATACACTACATCTTTTGATGCACTCACAAAAATGTTGATACTTGAACAAGAGAAATTGATCACCATGGGGGGGGGTTCTCAAGTCATCTAAGTCAAAAGCTTTTGTGGCTAATCATGGGAATCAAAGGAATCAAGGGAAAGGCAAGAATCAACACTCATCCAAGCCGAAGTCACAGCAAGATAGAGCACAATCATCCTCTCCACAACAAGGTAATTTTTCATCCTCTCGTAAGGGGAAATCATCGCAGAATGAGTTGCTTACTTGTGCATATTGCAATAAGAATGGTCATGATGAACACCATTGTTATAAAAAGGATATTGATGAACCGAAGCATCTTCTTGAGAAGAATAGAATCAGTTTGCTTTCGAGATTGACTACTTCATCTTCTTCATAATAATTGGAACTTGATAAGGGAAATGATCACACTCTTGGGACAAATAAGAACAAAGGAAATTTTTTTTTGCTGCTTTAGATCATGATTTAGGGAGATGGCTTCTAGATTCAGGGCTTCTCATCATATGGCATCTTCACAATCCATGTTTTCTTCATTTGAGCCTTGTCACAAGCCACTGATTTTGATGGGAAATCATACTCATATGAATGTGATTGGGAAAGGATCAATTGATATTAGGGAGGGCACCTTCAAATATGTGTTGTGTGTACCTCACTTAGCCAATAATCTTCTTTGCATCTATCAAATCACTCATGGTGCAACAAGGAAGACTGCGGAATCCACATCTGATTCAGTTACTATCAGAGACTTGGAGAGTGGAGCTATCATTGCTACTGGGCTGGTTGATCATGCATCTCGATTGTACTCCTTTGCAAATTTTGTTTTTGATGGCAATGATTCTTTGGTTGTTGATCACACTTCCAGTGTGGATTCAGATATTGAGGAGAATTTTGGCTGCTTGAACCTGGTGGTACCCTAAATTTTGAGATTCCAAATCCATTATCAATAAGAAAGTTTCTCCATACTAAAAAAATCAAAGGAAGGAATCTCTATGACACAAATAAATAGAACTAACTAATCGAAGCCTTCCGAAAATGCTGAAATTTCAACCTTTTGCAAAGATGATGCCAACAAAGGCTAAAGATGGTCGAATTTTAAAAATCTAAAAACGACCCAGTTCGGGAAATCAAATTTCCTATCTCTAGTCCAAATCTTAGCTTTCCACAAGGTTTTTTGGTTTTTCAACCAGACCTAAATCCGAAAGTTAGGTAGTTATTTTTTAGTTAGTTTATTGTTTTTCAAAATAATTTGTAATAAGGGTTGTGTCTTTTCACCCTAAAGAGGTGTGAAAGCCACTCAAACATATATATATATATATATATATATATATATATATAATGTAAAATGTAGAGAAAAAAACACATTCGAAGAAGCATTATAATTAGAAGAAGAATATTTGTAAGGAGGAATAAGGAGCTTAAATCATGACTTTGTAATATAAATTTCAATATTATTTTTTAATAATAAATAAAAGGCCCTTTTGTTTATTTTCAAGGCAAAGAGATTACAACTAGCATGTTGATTTGTCCTTTATGATCAATAAAGAGATTATTGGATTATTCTGACAAGGCTTTATTTTTGCATTGGATATTTTCTTGCATTCTTTGTTCGACAATCAGGATAGTGTGAAATATATATGTGTTTCTTTATCTTTGTCTAATCAGACTTCTGGTCGGAGAAGTTAAATTCCTTTTGGACTAACGAAGAATTGCATATAAGATTTATCTGTTGCAAAGCTCAGGGGTAATTGATGATATTTAAAATAAATATTGTCTCATAGAGTTGTACATAATAATCTTCATAATAGTTGACTCTGTTGCCCGAATAAACTAAGGCACTGGTCATTTAAAATCATTGGAATATAATTATTGGAGTTATCAATTGAAGTCAGAAATCTATCTACTTCCTTCTTGCAAGCATTTGTATCAATTATTAATAAACATTATATATAACATTCAAATCATTTCAAGTAATCACATAACTTTATATTGATCGAGTTTGAGGATTTTTGCCAACCAGAGAACTCATAAGCTTAAATTCGCTATAGAAAAGCCTTGAATAAAGTGATCAAGTTTGAGGTGAAGGTTTACCCACCTAGGTGTAGCGAAGCCTAAAGTGGAGGGGAATTTGGATTATTCCCATTCATTGGCTTCCCATTCATTGGCCAGAACTAATTTGGAATCCTATTGGAGAATTGGCAGGCTCTTGGATTTCCAATCTGTAGTTTTGGGAACCAACAAAACCTTGGTATTCTCACATGTGATCAAGTTCTTGAGCCTTCCATTCCATCTCCTCCTATTGAGATCACATCTACTGTTGCTCCTGATGATGCTTGTATTGCTACAATTATGGCTTCTTGCGATTTAGTGCAATTGGGTATACATTGTCTTCTAGACATAGTTCCTAGGGATGGCTGCTTGACAGACATTGCAGGTTTGTTCGTGGAGTCCTACATTGCAGATTTGGGAACTTCAGTTGTTGCGAGGGAACATTTTGACCCTCTTCCTCATTCTCAATATGATCATCCTTCATAGTTTGACATGATTGTGGATACTTTGGACCAACATTTGGAGGTCTCTTTATCTTCAGAGGAGACAATTGAGTCTTTGGATATTGTTCGACATTCATCTCTACTAGATTGTGGTTTGTCTTTTTTAGCAGTGTGGACTACTAAACCTAATTTGGAGGGGGAAACTTTCAGCATCGACATGGGTACACTTGTGTAGTTTTCAGAGACTTCATACACCTTGAGGTTTCTTCCTACAGATTGGGGAGGCTTCATACATACACCTTTGGTCTTGTTTCTTCCTAAGGAAAGGAATGTTATTCAACGATTGTGGACTATAGCTTCTACATGCAACATGAAGCATCTACCATTGGTGTACCTTCTACATTGAGGGGGGGCTACTTGGTCTCTCTTCTTCTCTCTTATGGGGGGGACTTTTTCCTCACATGGGGTTTTTTCCTTCTCAGTCTTCTTTGAGAGTTCTTTTATGTATTCATCTCTCTTTTGGGGGGGGATTTTTGTCCCACTGAGTTTTCTCCCTTTCTCCATTTGTGAGAGATTGCATGACATTGCATGTTGTACATGGGTACCTAACATGGCCTAGTAGTCGGGACCCATCTTGCATTGTGAGTTTAAGTGCGTTCTCCTAAGTTGCATTTAAGGGGGTGTTGGTGTAATTAATTACTCACTTAATTACACTTTACTTGAGCTTACTTAGGATAATGCATACATAGTAGTTTGCATATGAGACACCTAGGAGTTTGCACCTTTATTTGTACATTGTGTAAGAGAAATTCCACTTTAGGTGGTGATAGTAGTCATCACATTCCACTTTATGTGTTGTCTCCACCTTTAGTGCACTTATCACATTATCATCCTCCACATGTTACACGTACTTCATTGCACAATGGAGGATGATCCACCTTTGGTGGACATGTGATTTCACCTTGTGTGGGTGATAAGTTATCTCCTCCTTATCATAGTCTTTTATTGCCTTGCCTATATAAGCAAACACTTCTACATTGTAATTAATCCAGTTGATCATATTGTATTGCAATTTTGGTGAGAATGCAATTTATTCTTATCATATTATTTCTCTCTTTTGTGCTATTCATTGGCCTCTAGATCTTGGATTTTTGCTATTGGCAAATTCTTACAATGGTGAAGAGCTGTGACCCTTCCTCACAAAAGATATTGAGGAAGAAGGATCAATATGGAGTGGAATTGGAAATTTATCTCATTTAATCCATAAGGATCAATATTTAAGAAGAGAGAATAAGACATTTAATCAATCAAAATAAGAGATAGATATCTGAATATAAGCAGCAGATCAGATTGCTCTATAAGGCAAACAACAAACTTATATACTGATATGATGCATAATGATTTGGCTGACAATGATTGGTCTCTCATTTGTTAGGAAGTAGGATATTACACATTGCTGCTGTTATATATATATTCTGACATACATGATGATATATTAGTATACTCATAGCCTAATCCTTAATCACTTGCTATAGCCCCTTAAGAGGATAGGTTTTTTGTAGGGAGAGGCAGAACAAATCCTTACAAGGTAGGTAAGTCACAAGATGGGCAAGGACATGTATTTCCAATGCCTTGAGGGAAAAGTCCCGAGATGGGTATGAACATGCATTCTCAATACCTTGAAGGAGCTTGCTTCTAGTTTGGTGTCCAAGTGCCCTATGACAAGTAAATCCCCATCCTCCTTAAAGTTGATATTTAGGAGAGAAGTAAGGAATTGGGACTTAAGTATGTTAATTGCCAAATGTATTATGAATCATTCATTGTTTCTTAATTCAATTCGATTTAAACGCATAGTGATGTATGTAAATCATTGGGAATTGGCAGCTTCCTAGTAGGGAACATTACAAAGAGTAATTAATTTTCATTTCCAAGTGCAATCAAAACCCGAGCTAGGAATCTTAGGCTAAATCAAGTAAAGTCCCATTTGGGGACATTGCAAATGGTATTAGAGCTTTGATCCTGCTATCCTGCAATGTAAAAGATGAAACAAGGAATCATTCTAGTCAATAAGAAGGAATCTAACAATGTGTGTATTGTGTATATACTTTGCGTATGCTCCATGTCTTTATATATTCATGTGTACTTTGTGTCTTCATACATTCATGTGTATACTTTGTATTTTCAAGTGTATGCTCCATGGGTGGTTCTATTTTTGGTTGATCTAGAATAAGAGAATAACTAAATTGAACCCAAACGTTAGTTAATACAAATCAGTTTTGATGCCAATTACAAGATGGCCTTGATCCTTGTCATCTAGAAGATGAGAGAACACTTGTCTTAAAATTGCAAACCTTGCAAATTCTCAATGCATTGGTTAATGTCAGGGTTGCATAGCAGAATCTACTCATATTGAAAGATTTGTATAAAAAATAGCGTTGCTTGAGGACAAGCAATTTTGGAAAGGGCGAACAATAATGTCCCCTTTCTGAAACAAGATTTAATAATAAATAATAATATTAAAATATAAAAAGAATATACATAAAATTTAAATTAAAATATAAAAGAATTAAATTAAAATTTTATTAAGTTTAATGAATGGTCAAAAGGCATGAGATGAAAAGATGTGACTCCCTCAAACATGAGATATAAAAGGGAGAAGAGAATTTCATTTGGAAGGGAACAAGGAGAAAAGAAGAAAGAAGGGAGCATGGAAACTAAGGAAGGAGTAATGGAAGAAGATTGGAATGGGAAGAATTGATGAAGGGTTGTGACTCTCTTGAAAGGTTGTGACTCTCCAATCATGAAGATTTAAATAGGAGGGAAAGTCATTTGTTTAAGGCATGGAAGAAGGGATCATCATAAGGAAGGTAATCATAGTAAGTTCTGTTATGAGATATAAGATATTTTTGATCTGCATAAAGGGAGCATAAGAATTAAGGAAGGACTAATGGAAGAAGCAGAAGAAGTAACTTCCAAAGGGGTAGCAATGATGGAGGGTTGTGACCCTTTCGAAGGGTGGTAAGTGTGAAAGGGTGTGACCATTGAAAAGGGAAGACTTGGTGAAGAGGTGTGACCCTTCCTCACAAAAGATATAAGGGGGAAGAAGGATCAATATGGAATGGAATTGGAAAAATATCTTTTCTTTTAATCCATAAGGATTGATATTTAAGCAGAGAGAATATGACATTTAATCAATTAGAATAAGAGATAGATATTTGAATATAATCGATAGATCAGACTGTGATAAGGCAAACAACAGACTTATATACTGATATAATGCATAATGATTTGATTATGATTGGTCTCTCATTTGTTAGGAAGTGGAATATTACACATTGCTACTGTGTGTGTGTGTGTATATATATATATATATATATATATATATATATGTATATATATATGTATATATATATATATATATGTATATATCATAATACAGGAGATATTAGTATACTCATAGCGTAATCCTTAATCACTTGTCATTGTAGTTCAAAAACTCGTGTGGAATTGCAAGGACTTGCGTGGACTCAGGAGACCAATGGCCAGTCGAGTCGACTTGCCATGGATTTGCGAGCCGAGTCCAGCCAAGTCTTGGCCAGTTTTTCCAATGACTTACGTGAGTTTGTGAGATGGACTCGCGAGTTTTTCTGATTGACTCGTGCAACCCAACCAAGTGATCAAAAAGTTTTTTTTTTCACTTTTTCTCTTATTTGGTCTTTGCTCTTGGTCATCAGCAAAATACATCAATTATGGCTCTTATGTTCTTTAAATGCATTAATTTCATTGTGTTTTATGTAAAACTATGGTTTTTTCCTTTTGTCGAGTCTTTGTCGAGTCCTTTCGCGAGTCCGAGTCAGAGTCCAATTTTTTGGTTTGCCGAGTCTGCGGTGAGTCCGAGTCTTTGAACTATGCTTGTTATAGCCCCTTAAGAGGATAGGTTGGTGTTGTATAGGGAGAGGCAAAGTATATCCTCACAAGGTAGGTAAGTCCCAAGATGGGTAATGATATGTATTTCCAATGCCTTGAGGAAAAAGTCCTGAGATGGATATGAACATGCATTCCCAATACATTGAGGGAGTGTTGTGAGGTTTTCACAACACCACCCCATCATAGATGAGGACCCCCTTTTTGCTGCCTTACTGCTGTTAGCAAGGTTGCAAGTGAGTGGAATTGAAAGATTGACTAAGTGTTGGTGTTAAGACTTGAATTTTCTGGGACAGGTGTAAATTCGATCCAAGTAAGGCCTTGTTTAGGTCCTCAATACCATCATTCAGGACACGGTATGACCCAGATTTCAAAGGGCAATGATTGTGCTTGCATCTGCCCCTTTAAATTTGTCAATATGACCGCAAAATTCGAAGTTTTGGCTCCCCAAAGTAGCAGTTGAACCCATAATTCGAATCAGACCTGCCTAATAAATTGAAAATGGGTTAAAATGGCTTTAAGAATCCTTTTATATGGGGGGGTTTGGATTTAGATTAGGTCTGGCCTAAATCACATTGGTTAAACCCCAATGCATGGCCATACAGCCCTTTAATTAATGAAAATCTGTGCATCACGACAATAAATCTGGCCCTAATAAGGTAGCGTGTGGGGCATGATTGGGCTGGTGTAAGGCTAGTGTGCAGCATTGGGAGATCAAATAGGCCTTTATTGGATGTAGCGTGTGGCCTTGGGGTTTAAACTTGGTCCCAATCATGTAGCGTGCTGCATTGGGGGATTAATTAGGCCCTCCATCATGTAGCGTGCTGCATTGGGGGATTAATTAGGCCCTCCATCATGTAACGTGTGGCTAGTATGGCCCTAAAAAAAAACTAAATCGAATCTGAAAGCCAGGCCTTAAACATTAAATCTGGACCCCTATATGAAACGTATGGCTTTAATTTGGCCCAAAATTAATGCAAATCTGGGCGCCAAAATAAATTAGGGCCTTCCCTATATGAAGTGTGCAGAAATTAGAAGACTTTAAATTGAAATTCAAAATGGAATTGAACCCCAATTTTGCCTTAATATAAATTAAATACGAATCCCTCAAATTTAAAACAAATAAAATTTACCCTTGGGCTGTGCGATTTTAATGCATTTAATTTGGGTTGTGCTTGGCAATTTATTTAATTTTATATTTTCCCTCCAAGTAAAGTCGGCCCCCTCTTGAAGAGGCAAAAAATTTGGTATAAGATGAGGGCCTCCCCTCCTCATTTCTCATTCATTCCTTGCATTGTGTCTTGGCAGCGAAATTCCAAGGGGCTGCGAATTTTGGAGGAGCAGCGATTTTCTAAGGAGGAGTGAATTTGCAAGGTGTGGTCTTCTTCTTTGGTGGAGAAGGGTTTTTGTTGGTGGAGGAAGATCTTCAAGCTTGAAGAGGAAGTTGGTCTAAAGGGCAGAAAATTTTCTTGTTCTTGCTTGGCTCATTTCCCTATTTCTTCTTGCACTACTCATCCACCACTTTATCATTCCATTTATAGGGTTTGAAAGGGAGATATAAGTGGTAGTCGCACCCCTAGGAATGAAGTGGAGAGATAAGTGTAGTCCATCTCATAAGTATTCGAAGAGGCAGAAATAAGTGGTAGTCCCATCTCTAGGAATGAAGAGGAAGATATAAGTGTAGTTTGATAGGCAATTCAAGAGGCAGAAATAAGTAGTAGTTCCATCTAAAGGATTGAAGAGGCAGAGATAAGTGTAGTACCATATTTGTAGAAAGAAGTGGCAGAAATAAGGGCTAGGATGGCGGATGTTAGTGCAAGCAAGAACCAAAGGGGAATGCATGCTAAGAAAGACAAGGAAGACATGATGCCCAAGACCGCCTTCTTCTCAAAATTGAAGCGAGTGGGTGACACCAACATTGGCACAGTGGACATGGTACAGTTGAGAGATAGATTGCAGGAAGGCCACTCCCCCATGGTGAAGAAGATCAGCAAGAGTGGAGTTGTGCAGGCTGCCGCTTTCCCTCCTACCTTGCCTTGTCCGGAGTTGGTGATGAAGTTTGCATCCTGGTTTGATATTGTGACTAAGTCCATCATCTTTGGTGAAGGGCAGAGGGTGTTGGCCAACATCAGTGGGTAGGTGGTAGAGGAGGTGTTCAATATACCCCAGCACAAAGGCATGATAGTGGTGTAGATGGATCAGGCGGCCAAGCTCTTTCAGGATAATCAGGATGCCTACCTCACTCTACTAAGGCAGAATTGGTTGCAGGAAGGCAAGAGGGGAGTCACCAAGTCATCAAGGCTCACCAGGTCGGATTTCAAATCAGAGTATGGCGACCTTATTGTGCTTCTCAACTGAGTCATGGGCTCCGTTCAAGGTACACAGTTTGATACTTGGATGTATTATTTTATTGAAGGGATTGAGAATGGAAAAAGAAAGTTTGATTGGGCTAGGATCATAAGTGAGAATTTAGAGTTGCAACTTAGGACAGTGCAAAATCAGATGCAATTCTACATGGGGTCCTACCTCTTCTATTTGATTGCAAGGTTGTATGAGCATCCTGGACTTAAGGCTTTAGGAGTGATTGGCAATGGGCTCGGACAATGCTTAGTGCATGAGTGCTATCTAGAACTTCATTTGCACAGCACCAAGGACTACAAGATATTTTATGATGCCTTTGCCATGAAGACAGTAAGGGTATTGCAAGGGACATCTGCTAGGAGGCTCTCACTAGAAGCAGAGACAAAAGTCAAGAAGTATGGGAGTTGGTTCATCTAGTTTTCATAGTTCACATATATTAGGGTGGCGGGATGCACAACTTGTCCCAAGAGGCTTCCAAGGTACCCACCCGATAGGATAGTTTTGATGGAGTTGGCTAGGCAACTTGAGCAGTATGACAAGATGATGAAGCTCAAAGGTGAGACAGGGGTTACCTTCTCACTCATGATAGGTAATGATAGTTGCCCCAATCTTGCCGCCTTTGCAGCTGCGGAGCAAGTGTTAGAACAATATCATCTGGGATGGTATAGGGCAAGGCAAGGATTCGATCCTAATGGCCTAATCAAGGCATCTCATAGGGACCCATTCAGGCATATCCCAACTATAGAGGATTTTTGGGCCAATGCACAGGATGACTTTCATGTGAGGAAGTTGGCTTTCTCAAGGTTATCGGTGGGCATGATAAGGGCCATCAGATGGAGAGCTCTTGACATTCCAGACCAGCTGGAAGATGATGAAGATGTGCTAAGGGAAGATTACAGTACAATAGAGGGAATAGAGTTGAGTCCAGTGGATTAGGATGATCATCAGGATCCTTCCTTAGAAGTAGTTACAAGAGCAGTTGATCTACACACTGAATCATGGTACAACAGGAAGTTAAGGCAATTACAAGGTCAGAAGGTACGCCTTACCTATGAGAAGATGAAGCCAGAGGAGGAGAATCCAGCGGAGTCAATCGGACAACAAAGTGGGGGCAGTAGCCAACAACAACAACAAACAGTTAAGAGCAAGAAGAGAAGTTTGGAGGCTGAGAAAGGTAAAGAGCGTCAGGAGCCTCCAACAAAGAAACAAAGTGCAGCGCCATCAAGAGGAGAACATTAATGAGATAGAGTTTGGATCGAGGTTGGATGAGTTAGGGAAGGTTGCCATCATGAAGAAGCATTTGGGCATCCTTGCCTCTCTCGGGGCCCTTATCGAGTTTGCTAAGGAATATGAGAAGGAGAGTGAGAAGACACTGCAAGCAGCAAAGAACATGATGAACATAGCTGAGCTCAGGATGAGGCACATACTTTGCCCTTCCATGGAGGAAGTCAACAACATGTTAGTCAAGTTCATTGCCTCGGCTAAGAAGATGAAAGAAAAGGGTAGAATTGTATTAGAAGATCATTTGATGTAAGCCCAAGTGGCAATTTCTCCTTTCTTCTTGGGTGGGATAGGTGTCTGATTCTAATTGGCTACCATTTTGGTGCCTTTTCATTGGTTTCCACTTTTCCTTTTTTTTCATTGGTCCATTGATGAAGTGGCATCTTCTCATTAGTCGATGGGATGGCAACCCTAGTTAGGGTTTTTGGAATTTAATCTGGATCGTTGGTTTTGCCTCTTAATCTCTACTGTTGGTTGTATTTTTGAGCCTCTATATAAGGCCATTTGCTCTCATTTGTAAAGGGTTGAAGAAAATTGTTGCTTATATAATACCAAAATTGCTTCTCTTATCATTGTTGTGTCTTGCATGGTGATTAAGAACACTTGGTGTTATTGCATGGTTTCTACTTCCAATTGTTAAAGTTAGGTTCATTGAGTTGTTAAAATAGATTTCATTTCAAGAAAGTGGTTAAGTAAGAATAGAAGTAGATGGATAATTGTATGGTGATGTTAGTGAATGTTTGATAGGGATCTATATACTAGGCCACTAGCATCCTAGCGGCTTGTTAGGAAGCCTTGTGTGGTAATCTAGTCCAGTTCCCCTTGAATCATTGCATCGATGGAGGTATCACCGTTGGCAAGCTTTCATTAGATTTGATCCCCGTCCATTCGCTAATCTTTCCATTCCATAGGAGTAGTAGTGAAGCAGCAAGTAGTTTAGTAGTTGAAGTTTTTGAAGAGCAAAGTTGGAAGTGATATAAATTGAAGAAAAGTCATTTAAGTATACATTGCAAAGGCAGATCTCATCACCATCATGGCGAGAATTTGACATCCTTGAGTGAACAACGTAAGCCCGCCTACGTGATTAACCAGCAAATCACATTAATATAACTGAGTTAGTATCCACAAGTGTAAGGAACCTTGGAGTTTCATGTTCTTCATGAGTATTTACTTTTCAAGAGAGGGTTGAGTGTTTGGTATTCTATATCAAGTATTCAATTGCTATATGTTATGTAGTGGTACAAAACTGACATCAACAGGGAGCTTGCTTGTAGATTGGTGTCCAAGCGCCCTATGACAAGTAAATCCCCATTCTCCTTAGGATTGATATATAGGAGAGAAGTAAAGAATTGGGGCTTAAGTATGTTAACTGCCAAATTTATTATCAATCATTCATTGTCTCTTAATTCATTGGATTTAAACACATAGTGATGTATGCTAATCATTGGGAATTGGCAGCTTCCTAGTAGGGAACATTACAGAGATTAAGTAAATTGCCATTTCCCAGCGAAATCAAAACCCCAGCTCAGAGTTTTAGGGGAAATCAAGTCCAGTTCCAGTTGGGGACATTACACTTGTGAAGTGGATATACGTTCTTCACAGTGATTTTATAATTTTATTTGAGTGACCATAACTTGTGACTAATTGCCACTCTTACTGTTCCTTCTTTGGCACAAGAGTAGGAGATCCATACGAATATGTCTTGGTTATACCTTGCCTGCTCTATCTCAGCACTCTTAATGGGTATAGTGTAGTAAGGTAGTTGTTTGGACAATTGAGACTTGAATAGGCCTCAAAGGAGGAAGTTCTTTAGACTTATCATAAACATTAAATATACATAGGAGATTTGATTGCTTTAAAGGGAAGCTTGTCAGTGTTATTTCTGTTGGTCTCATGAATGATAATAAGTGAGAAACTTATGCAAATTGACTTGCAGAATTGCTGGCCTACTTGAGAGAAGGGACTGGTTGAGGAAGAAGTGAGTCTATACACTTTACCATCCCTGTTCAATTGATAATTCTTGCAAATTCATCAATCATGGCCTTATGGTCATATTGATAAGGTGCTCTAAGTATCAAACTATTACAATCTAGGGGAGTGACATTACAATCAATTGACTTGCAGAATTTCTGGCCTACTTGAGAGAAGGGACTGGTAGAGGAAGAACCGAGTCTATGCACTTTACCATCCCTGTTCAGTTGACAATTCTTGCAAATTCATCAAAGATGGCCTTGTGGTAATATTGATAAGGTGCTCCAAGTATCAAACTATTGCAATCTAGGGGAGTGACATTACAATCAGTTGCATGCTAAAATGGTTCAATGGCAAATTTGACAAAACACTTGTGAGATACAAGTGTGGAATACTCTTCCTTCTTGATCCAATTGAGGTGATGTGGGTGTGGATATCTTGTATTTGGCAACTAAAGACTACCAAATCTTGTGAATTTAAGTTCTTTTGATTGCCATTCACAATTACAATTTCTACCAATCTATTCTTTATTTGACAGTAATGAGTTAACATTGCTTTCCTTATGGTCATTGATCATTATAATGATTTGAGGATTAGAAGTCGCTTTGGATCTTCTCTTTTGGAAATCCATATAGAAAGAGGGATCTTTGCCTTCTTTGGTTAAGATTCATTAAATTAGTGAGCGAATTAAGAGGATGGGCAACATGTCAATGGTTATGAATGAGTTTCCTATAGAAGTTCATTCCTCCCATAAAGTTGTTGCCCTAGGGATTACAATGACAACCAAATCTAGCTCCATGGGTCAATCCCGCCTTAAATAGATCCAAATTCTTTGCTTTGGAAGTATGTACAAATTCTATAGTAAGTTCCAAGTGGTTGGGATATGTTTGCAATGGGCGTGATGTGAAGTGTACAAGCTCATAGAGATGGGTGTAAGCTCATTTGTATGACATTCTTGGACAAAGCATTAAAGCTTGCTTAGGAAAATGGTGTGTCTACGCCATAAACTCAAGTAATAGATTATATTAGAGAGCATGAGCAAGCATATGAAAGAAAAAGACAAAAAACAAATGATTCTTTGGCAAAGAAATGATCTTGAGGAGTAAAGCCCCCTTCTTCCCGTCAAATCTTGAAATCACCCATTTTTTGCCACACCTCAAGTTGAGCCTTGTTTTACCTAAGAGACTAAAGGGACCATTCGAAATAGAATTTCAAAATGAGTCCCAAAAGATTGCCAGCCAACACATTGCAAAATACTTCAATACAAATGTATTGTTTTTCAATGCTGTTCATTCACCATATTGACAAGGAATACTGAGGAAAATTAACAAGTCTCCAAAAGTGTACAAGGGCTTGAGTTATGAGGTGTGTAACTCTTTATTGGAAAAAGTGGTGAAACTTGTAGATGTGTTGAAGACTATTAAGGGGTTCATGGGTCAAGGTAGGGGTGTCCTTTTTCTCTAATATAGATGGAAGGATTCTAAAAATTGATCCTTGATTATTGTGATTGTAGTGACCCCTAAAGGGGCAATGCTTTTGAGAGTTGTGGATTGTGAATAGAAGGTGAAGAATGGCCAATTCTTTGCTAACATCCTCATAGGGGACATTCAGGAAGTGGGTCCTCATAACATTGTACAAGTCATAATACACAACACAAAATTGTAGAGTGACTGATTTGTTGGTTAAGAGCTTTATCCACACATCTTTAAGACACTGTGTTGTCCGTTTATTCAACATTATGTTACAAAAGAGTAGCATCAAAATTGATTGGATCAAATAGGTGTATGTTGAGGCAAAAGGGATACAAATGTTCATCACAAACCACCACATTTTGCAGGGCATAATCAGAATATTATTAAACTGAAATTGCTGAAGGTGAGGAAGCAATATTAAATTTTATGTTTCATTGGTAATTTATTTTGAAAAACTGAAGTAGTTTTTCTTCATTTGATTAGGTTGTTAAAACTTGTTTCGCCCCCAACACAATTTTTTAAGACAATTTGTTGAGGTTTAGTAGACATTTTTTAGCTTGGTCATCAATCAAGTGTGGTTCTTATGGAGGCAATCCAACAATGAGAGGGCAACAAATATCAAGTGGATGATCTTAGATGACACTTGGTGGAGATATATAGAATATCTTATTAGTTTCATTGAATTGGACATGGATAAGCCTTGTTTGGGAGAGGTATATAATGTCATTGACTCAATGATTGGGAAGATGAAGGCTGTCATACATGAGAAAGAACAAGATTTTGAAGAACATTCTTCAGATAATTGCATACAATTGTTGTTGAAGTGCAACACAATGATCACTCCATTACATCTTCTTGCCTTTGCATTGTGTCCAAAATATTATAGTGCTGAGATCCTTTCTATGCCAACAAGGGTTGCAGTTGCACCATACAAAAATTTGAAAGTTGGTGAAGTGTAAAAAGCTAATGTTTCTTATGTTCTCCCGTAATCTTGATTTGGAGGATGTAGTCACAAGTGAGTTTATTGATCTTGTACACTCCAATGGTCAAATTATTTATGATTGTTGTGTTAAGTTTAAAAAGGATGCACGTATTTGGTGATACTACCATGGACAAGCATTGCAACACCCATAGTTGGAAAACTCGCCAAAGGCAAAAACTTGCCAACACCTGAAAAAACATTCGGGAAAAGCTCGGCCAGTTTTCGGAAAAAACTCGGCAAAAAACTTGTGAACTTAGAAAACTGCTTAAATTTAATTAGAAATGCATTTTTTCTGCAAAATTCAATGAGAAGATGCATCTAATGAGTCAATTAATGAGAACACAAAAGAAACAAGCCGAGTCTGTTGGCGATATGTAGCTGTAGGAGTTATCTTTTATACCTACGATGGTTGCCTCTGTAACATTGTTCTGTTCCTTCATCTAGATGCCAGTCGTATCTCTCTTAACAGCTGTGTTTATTCTCTCTTGAAGTTGGACGGTTCAAGACTGTGAAGAGTCTTCCCTTCGGTGACTGACGGTTCAAGACTATGAAGAGTCTTACAGTTCTAGAAAATGAGAAGTCACTTTCTTGCATAACATTTGTTGGTTCATTTGTCAAGGCAGACAGAACATGTAAAGTCGAGTTTTTTGGGTGTGGGTGATGTTCATTCTGTTATCACGTTCACTGCTGATCTGAGATTACCTTTCAAAGGTTATTCTTGAGTTTTGGGACAATTGTTCATATTCAGTATTGTTTATCAGTATTGTCTATATTCAATGTTGTTTACATACAATATTGTTGGTATACAGTGTTAAGTATTGTACGCAGGATATACAGTCTTCAGTCTTGATTACTACTACAGTTATTTAGTTGTGATATACATTGTAATTCAGAATTCTATCAATAAAGAGACAATTTTTGTGCGGTTGGGTTTTCCCCTCAAGTTGGAGGGTTTTTCTAGGATAACTCTGTGTCTTGTGTCATTGTGTTCATTATTTCTATTTGTCTTAAATTCTGGTATAATACCAACATGGTATCAAAGCCAGGTTTAAGCAAGATCAAGAGAAATTTGACAGTAATAGTCATCACTCGAGAGAGTGGCTCCTGTCTTACGCTGTTTTGTACGAGATGTAAATCTTGCTGCGTGGATACTTGAGTATTTCCCTGTATAGTGCCTTTCTTTCTCCATGCATGAGGTCGTGGGTTTCAATCTGATTGATTCTCCACAGAGTTGAATGATTGCTTAAAGTTGTTTGTCGATTGGTAGAAATTAGTTGTGAATCTATTTATCTTTTAAGCCAAGGCTGTTGTGTTGGTCTTTTGTGTGCATGTATCAACACCCACGTTTTTTTTAAGGGTATTCTGCCTGTGTTTTGGGGGCCGAAAGAGGGAGATCTTTGTGTGCATGTCCACTTAGGCATTGAGGACACGAGCCAAGTTTTTTGTATGTCTGAGATGTGCAACTTCTATCTGCTTGTCGTGAAGTTTATAAAGTTTGTTCTACATATCCATATGAAATATCATGTATGCTGGGATGGGCTCGATTAAATGTTCAAGAAGGCTAAACCGTTGTGAGTCTCTTGTAAATTATCAGTTACAACTGATGAAACTGTTGTTATATGCATGTTTGGCAAGGGATTTGTGGGAGTCAAATTCTTTTGCATAGCCTTTTGGAAGTTGATGGAGGATGACAGTAACCCAAACGATCTATATTCTACAAATGTCGTTTGCATTAGATCCCTCACTCAGAATGCTCTCTTCATTACACAGAATGAAGGAAAAGTGGTAAACACTGCTGTTGTGCGTTGGCTCTACCACCGTCATAGAGGCTCATGCAGAGAGATGATCTCTCTCTCTCTCTCTCTCTCTCTCTCATGCATTTTAAGCATTCCAATCATTGTGTTGTTCCCATGAGGTAATCTATCAATCAACTCAGGTGCGTTGTTTATGATTCTCTCTTCACGATTTCCTCACAGTTGAAGCCATGAGTCTTTTCTCTATAATCGTGATTTTTTTCAATCTGTTATAAAATCATTTCAAACTATTTGGTTGACTATATATTTAACTTGGCTGTTTCATATTTGTGTCTAATTGTGTTTTGTTTGGTGTATGGATACATTGTTTCCTTGAGTATCTGATTGGGGAATTTGGTTTACAAGAAGAGAACTGTGAATTTGTGAACCCTACTCTTGGAGAAAATGCCACAAGATATCAGCGACAGTATGAATGGAGGTATTGATATTCGGCCATGGAGGCCTCAGATGTGGAGGGGATAGTGAAGGAAGGTGGGAAACCAAAGATTCAAAGGGGCTGCTGCCAATCAATGTTCTGTGCGTCTCTAAGCTGTTGTTGTGGATGCTGTAAAGCATTCTGTTGTCAAGCTCAAATGTGGACATTATTTTCACCTTGACTGCATTGGATCTGCATACATTGCAAAAGGGATAATACAATGCTCAAATTTGCAGAGACATTACAGTGCTGTTGGAGATGGAAGCCAGGTCTCATCAACAAAGGCTTTGAATATTCATCTTGCTTGAGTTCTAGGAAAGAATTTACTGACAGTGGGCTTGTATCTGGATGTGATTGAAATCTGTGGGTTCTTTCTTTACATTGGGCAAAGCATGTCCAATATATTGCCTGGTTCGAGTGTACAAATACTTTGCAGTGACTCTTCATGTCGAGTTAGAGATTCAGAGGGAGCTTGAGCGATAGATGGAGAGTGCCAAGTCCTTTGCAGAGGATCAGCAAGCTTGCGAAGCAGTGTGGCTTCAGAAGTTCCTTGTGTGGTCAAACATTGGAGCCAACTAGAATTTATTGTAATAATCAAAGCTGTGAGAATGCTGCCCTTGCTGAGAGGGAGTCTCAACTTCAATTGCTCTTATTATGTGCTAAAATGTATATTTCTCTGTGAGAGAGAAATATGAGGTGAAAGCCCTTGAGAGACATTGCTTTCCAACACATGGGAGTAGCCATGGTGGATGTCATGTTGAGAGATTCCATAACGATATCACGTTGAGTGATTCCGTGATGGGCACTTGTGTATATGCTTCCTTCCACACATGCGTGTAGCCATGGTGGACATCATGTTGAGAGATTCCACAATGACATCACGTTGAGCAATTCTGTAATGAGAGCTTGTATGTTTCTTTCCACACATGGGAGTAGCCATGGTGGACGTCATGTTGAGTGAGTCCATGACAATTATCTCGTTGAGAGAATCTGTGATATATATATTTTGTTTTCTCACAAATGGGTGTAGCCATTGTGAGTGTCATGTTGAGGGATTCCATGATATGAGTATTTGAAAAGATATCTCCTTTGCTAAGAGGGAGTTTTGGCGATATGTAGCTGTAGTTGTTATCTTTTATACCTGCGATGGTTGCCTCTGTAACATTGTTCTGTTCCTTCATCTAGATGCCAGTCGTATCTCTCTTAACAACTGTGTTTATTCTCTCTTGAAGTCGAACGGTTTAAGACTGTGAAGAGTCTTCCCTTCGGTGAAGAATGGTTCAAGACTATGAAGAGTCTTACAGTTCCAGAAAATGAAGAGTCACTTTCTTGCATAACAGCTGTTGGTTCATTTGTCAAAGCAGACAAAACATGTAATTTTTTTGGGTGTGGGTGATGTTCATTGCTGATCTGGGATTACCATTTGAAGGTTATTCTTGAGTTTTGGGACAATCGTTTATATTCAGTATTGTTTATCAGTATTGTCTATATTCAGTATTGTTTATCAGTATCGTCTATATTCAATATTGTTTACATACAGTATTGTTGATATGCAGTGTTAAGTATTGTACGCAGGATATACAGTGCTCAATTTTGATTACTACTACAGTTATTTAGTTGTGATAAACATTGTAATTTAGACTTCTATCAATAAAGAGACAATTTTTGTGTGGCTGGGTTTTTCCCCTCGAGTTGGAGGGTTTTCCCAAGATAACTCTATGTCTTGTGTCATTGTGTTCATTATTTCTATTTGTCTTAAATTCTGGTATAAAACCAACATAGTTTAGATATATTTTAAACACAAAGTGGGTACAAAATATCATTCTGTTGAGGAATGCTGATGGCTGGAAGCAAAATAGTAAATAGTTTCTGTAAAACTAAAAGTAAATACATCATTACAATTACATCTTCCTCTTCCCAGCTTTAGTAAAAAATAAGGGGTAGAACTAGAGGGTCTAGTCCTAGAAGCCTGCACTAGGTGTGACTGTAAAAGATGATGCGTGTGGCTCGTCTTCCATCCTGGATGTAGCTCCTCCTGGCATTGGGAATGACTCCTCATTCAACTTATCCTCAATGTCATCCAATGTGAAACCAAATCCATCCCCTCCTCCATAGCTTGCCTCTCCAAATCAGTGACGTCATCCTCTGTAAACAATGGAGGCTGCTCTTGTGATGTCCAATCACTGTAAGGATCTATATCGCCCAAATCAATTAGACTAGTTGCTGCTTCTTGTGCCCTATGTGCAACCGAAGATTATATTGGACAAATACAAGGTCGTTGAGACGTTTTTGAGCTAACTTGTTCCTCTTCTTCGTGTGGATGGCCTCAAACAAGCTCCAATTGCGCTCACAATTGGATGAAATACAAGGCTGGCATAAGATTCTGAGGGCAAATTTTTTGAGATGAGGGGTATTTCCACCCCAACTTTGCCACCAAGCATCTGTAAAATAAAATATTGAAAAGTTAGAAAGCAAAGAGAAAAGTGAAAACATAATTTATCAATTACCTTAGACCTCAAAATCCAAATTTCAAATGTTATACCTGGGGTTTGAGTAGCTCTTCCTCTCTTTGTTAGCTCTGAAGAGAATAAATTACCCTTTGTTTCCACATAGTTTGAGTTTGGCCACAACGAGGTCTCTCTCCTCAACCTCAGGTGTCATCCTTTGAATGCATGTAGTGAGGCCCTCCATGATCTTTCCATTAGGATCTGAATAAGAATTATCAAACCTAAAACGGGGGTTGAGGAAGTACCCTACTACATGAATGGGTTGGTGGAGCTGATTGTTCCACCTTCTATCAATAATTTCCCAAATGGAATCAAATTTGAGTCTATCCCCCTTGTAGTATTTTTTTATAGACTCCTTGACCCTATCCATGACCTCATAAACATACCCCATTGGGGTTTGATCCCCATCTACCAAGTGCAGAACTCTAACCAGGGGCTCAGACACCTACAATTGAAAAATGCAAATTACAAAAAGATTAATTAATGAAGTTAGTAAGTTACAAATTAATAATGAGAGACTCGAATCAAGAATAATTAAAAATTCAAGTTTTGAAGTTACCTTCACAATCTCTGCAACCCTTTGTGCAAAATGGTTGTCGAAGACTATTTTTGCAACAACCTCTCCTTCAGGCTTCTTTGAATAAGGTGAGTCTAGCCATGCTTGACTCACAAACATTTGTTTCAAAGTAGCAAATGCACCAATAATGTTTTACAATGTCAAGAAAATCGTTGCAAACCTTGTGACACCGGATCTCAACAAATCTCTCCCATGAGTGTGCTCTCTCATCAAATGTAGACCCAAGGGTGATTGTAGATATATTTTGTGATCTGCCTTGCATCTTCCACAACTGGAGTCACCCAATCAAGTTTTCCTATGTCCTCCAAAAGGAGGTCAAGGACATGTGCAACACAAGGTGTCCAAAAAGAGTGGGGTGCCTTTCTTGGAGGATTCTACTTGCTGCCACATGTGCTGCTGCATTATTTGTGATGATTTGCACCACATTCTCTATTCCCACCTCCATGACAATGTTCTCCAACATTAATGCCAATGTTTTTTGCATTTTTCACCTTAGTGGAGGCATCAACCGATTTCAAGAACACCACATTGTCCTTGCAAGCAACCAAAAAGTTAATAATGCTGCAGTTTTTGCCATCTATCCACCCATCAGAAAGAATGGTGTAGCCAAATTTTCTCCATTCATTTTTTGGTCCTCTACCACTTCTTTTGCCCTATCAACTGCATTTGTGAGCAACCTACAAGAACAAAGTGAAATTAGGTATTAGTACACAATTTTGATTTAATAAACAAGAAAAACAATTAAAATTTAAAAATGAAATCAAGTGGACTATTTACTAACCTCCCACCCAAATCCTTGCGAGAAGGGGCCTTGTACTTTTTTCTTGAAACTATCATTGCGGTCACCAAATTTAGCCAATCAGGACTCTCTGCCACATTCAATGGGATGTTGTTGAAGTACCAAAAATCAGCACATGCAATGTTTGTTTTCTCATGTACCTCCCTATTCCATCCAGTGGCTTCTAATGATGGTTGTGCTCTAGGTGTGTTCCTGGGCATAAAACAAGTCCCTATAGGTTGTGTCCCTGATGGTGATGCAACTGTAGACACTCTACTAGAGGAAGCAAAATTGGTAAAAGAGGGGGTGCTCGTTTTGCGGATACGCGCGCCACAATGAGAGCCCACTATGCTCTGAAGTGCCGCTGCTTTTTCAATGTCAATTGAAGCACCTTGAGATTCAGCTATGGCTACCCTCATAGGTAATTTTGCCCTCTCTCTTTGCAAATTTTTCTCTTCCCTAGCTACAAGTATGGCATTAACAAATCTTTTTATCTCTTTTGTGGTTTTATCACATTTCCTAGTATCATGCTTGTCAATGCTTGCAAGGTGGTATTTGAGGCGGTTTATGCCTCCATGAATTAGTTTCTCACATTTTATGCAACACTGTTCCATGCTCTGGTCCTTCATAGGTATACCTCCATGTCTTATCTCTAGCACCTTTAGGACGGGTGCCTATAAATCCAGATGGGCATGGTTCTAGTGGCCAATCATTCCCTGAATCGGCCATGTTGAATTAATGGTTAACTGTTGATGGTGACCTACACATAGAAAGTGAAAAGACAAAATTAATATTTTAGTTAAACAATTAAGCAAACTATCTAAATTAGTTTCAATATTTTTAGACATCATTCAAAGTAAAAAAAAAATTAAAAAACTACTAGGGTTTGACTTTTTAAAAAAACTAGAGATTCTTCCAAAAAAAGTGAAAGATTCAACAAAACTTGTCAAAAATAGTGTTAAATCTAGTTCTAATGACTCAAAATCATTTCTAACTACTTAGGAATGATTTTGTATTCATCTAGATGCAACAAAAAATAAGTAAAATGTTTTTAAAAAAAAAAGAAACAAAATCAGAAAACCTATTTGGGAATGTGGTTTTTTTTCAAAAACCGCTTGAAATCCACTCAAATCTGCTTCTAATCGATTGAAATCAGCTACCAAGGGCTTGGAAGCCTATTTCCCCCCTCACAGCCAAATAGACACACTAAAAATAAAAATGAAACACACTGGGCCGTTTTTTTGCTTTATCCAGTTATGGACAGCAGCGACCGAGTTTTCTGCTTGGGCTCGTCGAGTTTTCCAGAAAAACTCGGCAAGCTGGAACGACGAGTTAAAGTCAGAAAAACTCGTAGAGCATAAAGACTAGGTGAGTTTTTAAAACTCGCCGAGTACTCTGTGAGTCTGCCAACTATGCCAACACCTACAATGTCTTGTGATCAAAGTTATATTGCAAGTAAGTTAAAAAAATAAATAAAAAGACAAACATTTTCAAGTTTGAAGTTCTATTTATAATTTTATATTTTAGAACTCTTGACTATCTTTGCCTCAATAAGTTGCTAATTTGTTTGCAATTGAGCGGGATTGGATGACATACTCCTTCGTCCACTCAGTAAAGCACAACTGATTGCACTTGGAATAGGTGGAGGATTTAGTGTATGTGCATTCCAATTGGTGCCTCCTTTCACACAAACAAAATGACTACAAGGAAGGGGGCATGAAGATGTGGAATATGAAGCTACAGCATATTGAGCTGAATGTTTTTGCTTCTAATGTGTTACATTTGTGGAGGAGCTAGATAATGAGCATACTTAGTGGGTGCTAGTTGCACTGCTTGGCACTAATGATGATCCTTTTGCAGAGCTACATGATGTTAACTGCTGATCAGTGATTATTCTTTTAAACATTAAACAATAAATATCTATCATGACATTCAAGTTTGACTAATGGACATTGATATAGTAATTTTACCTTTTATGGTGGTTTTGTTTATTATATGATACCATGGAATCTGTTTCTCTGTGTTTTCATTACACGAAAGAAGACTTTGTACATAGATAAACAATATTACAATGTCATTTACAATTTTATTGTCCTTATCTGTCTACCTACTTTTTATTTATTTCCATCTATTGGCATCACCATTTAATCTGTTTTAGTCTGACATTGCCCAGATGCTTACGCATTTGCTCCCTTTCAAATGTAGAGAAGTTTCAAGAATTATATGCTTTCTATGACCTCATGCTTATATTTTGAGTAGATATATTTAAATCTTCATATTTTTAGACTATCATCTTGTTTTAGTTTGTTTAAGTTATTTTTAGGTATTTCTTAGTTATATATTTATTTTTATATATTAATATTCATCTTCCCATCATCTCCAGACTCCAGAATAGTTCTCCTGTTTCTAAAACTGTGTTCCCCACCTCGCCGAAGCTCGGAAAATCAGTCATTTACATTTTTTAATCAAGTTATTTTCTTTTATAGTTGCTCTAGCTTTAAAATAACCTTTTTCCTTTATTTCTTTGTCCTTTATAGCTGTTTCAGCTGTCAACTACTACATATTTAACTAACTATACAGCTGTTTTCTTTTTTTCTTTTTTAATCAGCAAACTTGCACATATACTATAATGAACTACATGGTATTTCGTGATCAAAGTAACAAATGATAGCTCATTCTGTTCTTTGTTGTATCACACAACTTTTCATTTCACTTAACATGAGTTTCTGCAACATTGTTAATAAAAATATATATTTATATTGATTGACATTCATGTTCAAGTAGAAGATTCATATATGCACATGGGTTGAGACAACATTGAATCTGTGTTATTTTATTATCTTGTGAGAATACTGGAGTCACTTTGAAGCCTATTAGCCAAACTTCAGGACTCTCTGGTTGCGATCTGCTCTTCATTCAACTTTGAGCCTTCTTTATGAGAAATAACCTTTAATGGGCAGATTGATATGCAAGTCGTATCATATCATATTAACGTTCATTATTATGAGATAGTATACACATCATATACTTTGTTTGTTATTACAGTTGTGAATCACTTGTTGTCAACTGATTGGTTGTCCAATTCTTGTGGTGCTGTTTCACCTTGAAGTCAAATTTTTGTTCGAATTCCTATTTGCTTTGGAAATCGTCTATTAGATGTCACAAGGAAACCTGAGTATGTTGCTGAAATCTTTTAGTAAATCAGTTCCCTAAAATTGCTTTCTTAAGTCTTGCCATATAGGAATTTGGCTGCAAAACTTTGCTTTGTTGACTAAATAACAAAAACAGTGAAGATTTTGAAAGATCTTGAAGTTCATGTTTTAAAATTTCTACAAGTTATCTAATCAGAAATTGCGAGATGCTTTTTTCCAAGGGGAATGCTTTTATCTGTTAAAACAATATAAAAGTAAGTGGCATGAGTTTTTTATCATTAATTTTCTGAATCATTCTTTGAAAGTTTAAGGAGAATAGCAGCCAACAGCTTGGTTATAGGGTCATAATTCTGTACACATGGTTAAATGTAATGTCAAATCATAATAACGAGTGTCCATGTTGTGTATAAATTAAAGTTCCCTTTGTAATAATGAACCGACTACTAGTGTGTATACATTTTTTAAGTTACTTTAAAAAGGATAAAGAGTGACTGCCATTTACGAGAATTACATCTGGACAGCCTTTAATATCCGATGCTAGAAAAATGTTTGAGGGCATGCCATTTTCTATTTTGGAATACACAATGAGATTGGAGTTGCAGAAGGCTTGCATTGGAATGGCCAATCATCAGACATAACTATAAGAGTTAGTTGGGCTCAGTAATAAACTATGAAACCCGAAGTTGCATGGACACGGGTACGGACTCAAATACGAATACGGCCATTTTTTAAGACCCCCAATATGGATACGGCTGGATACGACATTAATAAAAAAACACATACACATTTAACACAATTTTCTAAGTTATTAGAGGAGATTTTCAGTACTTCAAAAGCAACATAGACACATTGCTACACAAATAATTATAAGTTAATTTAACACTTTACAATATGCAAAAATAGTAGAGTTGCATTGGAAGATAACTCAAAAACTTGGGTCACTGAAATAGAAAAACATTTCATTTGTCTTTCTCATTTGGTGTAGGTTTTGTTAATGCCAAAAAAATTAAAAATATTGCATGAATGAAGTTCTTTAAATTAAATTTGGGAAGATTTACATCACATTTAAAAAAAATTAAATCACAGTATATTTGGCATTGTTGGAAAATCAAGGTTTTTGGGCACGCATGGGTATAGTATTTGATGTGTATCTGGGCCGTATCGGAAATGTATCCAAATTGGATACAGGGATACATGCACCCGAGGAGGGATAGAGGAGTTTCCGGCTACTCCGTGAAAAACTGATTGACAAAGGTGTTAATTCAAGGTTAGGATGGGCTATTCAAGGAAAGAAATCAACTACCAACCTTCCTGTGTTAATCTTAAAAATTTACACTTATTCTGTCTACTTCCACTTTGTAATTGTTTTAAATTTTGATGTTATTGAAGCATTTTATGCCCTTTATTGTAGAATATCAATTTTGTTTTGCGCTCATCACTTTAATAATTCATTACATATATAATTGATCCTTTTTCGCCATGTTTTCTTGTGAGCCAGAATTAGGATATTCGATTCTGTTATATGTTGTCTTATGAGATTACTAGGCTTTTTACATAAGGTTCATTTTGGTTAGCATTGGCTAATTATTGGAGTGTCTTACAGGGTTGGCATAATGAACGAATTGTCAACCTGTTTGATGGTGATGATCGTATCATTTTGGTCTTGAACAGTGATCCTTCTCACCATCAACACAAAGTTGAGTAGCCAATTTTCTTCTTTTTGTCTAACAATACCGAGCTATTGAGAATGTGCATGTCATTGTTTCAAATATTTGATTTTCAAGGTCTAGGTTTATGGAGTGAAAAACTTATTTGGAACTATATATTTTGTTCTCCTAGATAAGAGTTTCTCTCTGCTTTTTTTTAGAGTTAAAGCTATCAGCATAAAGATTCTTGTTAGCAAAGTCCAGTGCAGGATTGTCTTACGGTTTCTTATGGCAGGTACAGGAAGTTGTGGCAATAATGGAAAAAGAAATGGGCCTCACTAGTGAATGGCTTCTTCACAGATTTTGCAAGGTAATGGATTACCATCTAACCAAGTGAATAATTTAATGATACTCTTGGAGTCAATTGAATAATCTTGAAACGGGAATTTGGTCTTGACTGAGCGTGAAATGGTAAACGTCTTTGTTCTCACATTAGTGTGCTATACTTATTCTTAATTGCACTTTTTCTGTTGATTAGAGAGACCTGTTCAATCATGCTTTTTTTATTTTTTAAAATTCATTATAATCTTTAATGCTGCAGGTTTATCTGTTTATATCCTCTAAGAAAATCATTGGTTGTCTTGTATCCGAACCTATCAATTATGGATATAGAGCTGTTCCAGAAAAAAATCTTAAAAATTACAAAGAAAGACTTTGTAATATGGCTGATGGCACTCTCAAAGAAATCACTGATGATTTTGAGGATGAAAGCATCTTGACAACCACTTCTGCAAGTCCTAATGTTTCATGTAAAATAAATCAGAAAAGAATAGACAATGAGAATGATGCCAAGAGAAGAAAGCGCACTTGTACAGTTATGCAGTTTGGAAATGTTAAGTTTGAAAGAAAAGCCTTTGAGAATACACGTGCAAGTAGAGATAGCAGTATCAGTGAGAAAGATCCAGGAGGAGCAATTGTTTGCAGTGAGGTTCCAGAACCAGCAGTTTGTGGAGTGAGAGGATTATGGGTTTCACGGTCAGAAAGGAGGAAGGGCATAGCTACAAAGCTTCTGGATACCATGCGGTATGAGACATGCTCGATGACTTGATATTCTTGAAATGAGATTTGAGTTTTTTGTTTGTAAAGTAAGATTATTGGATATTCTACTAATTTACATATTTGTGCAGGACAACATTTTCTCTGGGGTATGTCTTGGAGCCTTGCAAATGTGCTTTCTCTCAACCGACATTTGATGGAAAAGCTTTTGCAGCCAATTACTGCAAAAGTGACTCATTTCTGATTTATAAGTCAGGCATCAATGTAATCTAACTTGTTCTCGTAATCATTTATCTCGATATGGGCCAGGTTCTCAATATGTGAGACTACTAAGAAGATAAACAGGGAAAGCATGTTGTTATATCAGGGTATTACTTAATCCTCGAAGCTAGTTAGCATAAGGCTATTTTCGTTGGTTGCATAGACGGTAATGAACTTCAAAACTAGAAACGTATTGTTCCTTTTTTCTTTGGAAATAAAACATTGTTGCTAATTATTTAAAAAATGATCAAAATCTAGAATATCAAGAATGCGAGGTTATGCAAATGATTCCCTGGTCTCATTTTCTGAGTATCTTTGTGTAATACATTGAGAGAGCCATCTTGTTTGTCCATTATGAACCCTATAAATATCTTTATCTTTCCCAAGTTTCAATTTGAAAATGGATAATTGTTATGCAGGTAGAAAATTGAAATTTTTAGCTATATCATTCATGCTAGAATAATCTTGGGAAAACTGTGTTAAATGTCATTATTCAACATAACGAAAGGAACCCCAACGCTTATTGCGCTGCTCTGCAACTTGGGCGCGAAAATCATTTTTTTGAATTCCTTCGCATGGCGGATGTTCCTAGGGAGGAACCCCTTCCCCCTCCTAGTGACCCTCCTTTGCCTCCGCTCGTTCAAACCCTGTTTGACCTCGTCAAAGTTACCGGGTTAGGTACTTTGGATTCCCTGCCCTCCTTTGGGCCCAAGCTAGACTGGAAAGGCGTGTTAGTGGGGACTCAAATTGCTGAGGTGGAATCCTCTATTTGTGTGGCGAGCATCACTACAGAAGGCGCTGAAATCCTGCTACTCGACTCTATTGTGGATAGAATCATGGCAGAATTCCATTTGGCCCTAGTTGGACGTTTCTTCAATTTCAGACCCACCATTGATATGGTGAGAAAATGGGTGGGAATCCATTGGAAGCTGAAAGGGAGTGGCTACTTCTGCTATGCCGGGGGGTCTCTTCCTCTTCCGTTTCACAACGGCTGAGGATCTTTCCCTTATCCTTGTGGGTTCCTGGCTATATGGCAAGCACCTCCTCACTCTGGCTAAATGGAAGTCAGGTTTCGACCCATCTGTTGACCTTAATAAGATGGCCCTTATTTGGGTTTGTTTTCCTGGTCTTCCACTTGAGTTTTGGGATGAACAGCTTTTCAAATCGATAGGGAACTTTTTTGGTCATTACATCTTTGTTGACTTGATTATCCTCTCTAAATCTCGCCTTGTCTTTGCCCGCTTCTATGTTAATGTCCCCATTAACAAGACTCTCCCAAACTTTGCTATTCTCAAATCCAAACTGGGGAAATGGTCCCAAGCCATTGTCTATGAGAATGCTACCCTCTTTTGTCAAGACTGTAATACTAAAGGGCATACTAGGAAGGACTGCAAGGCACCTAAGCTACTAGAGCCAAAACTAAAGAACATCGTCCCTAATGCTTCTTCCCCCCAAAAGACCACAGATGCTACTACTCTGGTGACCCCTGTCACTGAGGAAAATCCAACCCTATTGGGCGATGAATCCAACAACAGTGAGTTGGAAGACGGAGAAATACCAGCGGGTAAGGCTTTGAATGAGGATAGAGCTTGCTCCCCTAATAGTGAATCAGACACTAAGCACTGTGTCCAATCTGAACTGGCGCCCATGAACAGTATAGGAGATCTGCTCGAGGCACCACCACTGGAGCCGGTGGGTACCCCGGTGATGGAAGTGGTTCTTAACACCAATGACACCGACCCTCAATAGATAGCCTCTAGTACTCCGGTGAAGCCTACGGTGACATCGAAGAATGATGAGGGAGAATGGCAAACCCAATAGAAGAAGACAAGGAATAAAAAAATTGATGTTGGAGTGGACACAAAACCAGGACGACCATCTGATAGGGTCAAAAGACAAAGAAGCACAACAAAGGAGATTGCTGCTGGTAGGCAGCAAACCCTCGACCTCACACACAAAGGTAAGAAATGATTGTTTTCTCTTGGAACATTCGGGGTCTAAATAATCCCCAGAAACAACTTGCTGTTAAACAGTACATTAATGACTATAGAATTGATATTCTCCTAATTCAGGAAGTTAAAATGTCTTATTGTAATTTTGATGCTCTTGTGGGATGGCTATGGCCTGGGGCCATGTTCTTTTATTCTGAAGCTAGTGGGGCTTCTGGAGGGATTGCTACCCTTTGGGACCCGTCTAAGGTCAGGGGGGATGCTCTTAGCTTTTCTCAGCATCATCTTGTTGTTTCCTTCACGTCCTCGGTGGCTCTCTGGCACTGCTTCAACATTTATGCTCCCAACTCTCGCCAAGGTAGAAAGGAGGTTTGGGAGGAGTTATCGACTTCCTTTCTCCCCCTACAAGACTCAAATTTTTTGGTGGCAGGGGACTTCAACTCTCCTCTATACCCTTCTAAAAAGTGTGGAGGCATTATGGATTTCACCGACAACATGGGGGATCTGTCCCGCTTTGTTAGCTTGAATGGCCTCCATGATGTGGATCTTAAAGGAAACCCCTTCGCCTGGACCAACAATAGAAAGAGAAATCACCTTATACAGGTCAGGCTGGACAGGGTCCTAACCTCTTCTTCTTGGGATTTGGGACCTTCCTGCTCCCTAACGGCCCTCTCCAGAACAACCTCTGATCACAACCCCCTATTGCTTAAATGGATGGATGGGAAGCATCCCTATCCTGCCCCCTTCAGATATGAAATCATGTGGACTTCTCACCCCAACTTTCGGGACAAGATCCATCAATGGTGGTCTACTCCTATCAAAGGTACGACCATGTTTAGGGTGGCCTCTAAACTGGAACTCATTAGAGGAGTTGTCAAAGGACGGAACAAAACTACTTTTGGGGACATCTTTTATAACAAAAAAGCTCTAGCTGAGAAACTAGAAACTCTCCAAGGATAGATGGTTGTTGGCAACCTATCGCTTGATTTACACACCGAGGAAGAAAAGGCTAGAAAAAGTTGGAAGGTGACTCTAGCTAATGAGGAAGTTTTCTGGAAACAAAGATCTAGGGTGCTATGGCTCAGAGGGAGACCGCAACACTACTTTTTTCCATCAATCTGCTTGTAAGCACAAGAGACGTAATTCCATCAACACTCTTGCTAATAACACGAGGAATGAGATCTCCGACCCTACCCTGCTGGGGAATATGGCTATGGACTATTTCTTCAATACCTTTACTGAAGTCAATGCAGGGAACTCAGACAATCTCCAAAACCAGCTCATTTCAATTCTGCCTAAGGTGGTCACTGACATTGACAACAACTCCCTCTTCTCCAAGGTTTCTGATGAAGAAGTCCGCAAAGCAGTGTTCTCTATGGGACCCTTCAAAGCCCTTGGCCTCGATGGATTCCCTCCTGCTTTTTTCCAAGAATTTTGGGATATTGTTGGTTATGATGTGACTCATGCGGCCAGGGACTTCTTTAGAACTAAGAAAATCTTCAAACAACTCAACGACACTTATATAGTTCTTGTCCCCAAGTGTGCAGAGCCCAAAATAATGGAAGATATCTTCTCCAAGATTATGGTTAACAGAATCAAACCTTTGCTTGGAAAAATCATTAATCCCAATCAGAAAGGTTTTGTCCCCGGTAGGCAAATCATGGATGTAGCCATTACCACCCATGAAATCCTGCACTCTATTAATCACAATAAGGTTGCTGGAATGGCCCTTAAGCTTGACATTTCTAAAGCCTATGATAAAGTCAACTGGACCTTCCTCTATAAGGTCCTAACCTCTTTTGGCTTCTCTCAGGACTTTATATCTTTTATCAAAGCTTGTACTCAAACAGTTAGATTTTTTGTGCTACTCAACGGCAGACCGGGTACTAAATTTGCTCCTGGCAAGGGTCTACGCCAAGGGGACCCCCTCTCCCCCTACCTCTTCATCCTTCTGGCTGAGGTCTTGGGCCGCAATATGATGCAAATGGCACAATCAAGAGAAATTGAGGGTATTAAACCTCTTTCCAGCCTTCTCCCTGAGGTCCTGCAACAGTTTGTGGATGACACCTTCTTTGGCACCTCCTCGGTTAAGGAGGCCATGATGTGGAAATTAATGTTGGATAGATATGCTATTGCATCGGGCCAACCAATCAACTATCACAAAAGCCGTATGTTCTTCTTCAACACTGAACTAGTTGTGCAAACAAAGATCTTGAAAATTCTGGGCTGCCAGGCTGACTCCCTCCCCGCGACTTACCTGGAGCTTCCCCTTACTGTCAAAGATGTGAAGCAAGAGTTTTGAACTCCATCCTCGAACGAACCCAAAGGAAGCTTGCAGGATGGAAAGGCAAATTACTTAGTAGTGTTGGTAAGCTCCAACTCCTTGCTGCTTCTCTTCAAGGTATTCCTGTCTATTTCCTTCCCATATTAAAATTTTTTGGTTTCATGGTTGACAAATTGGAAAAGATACAACGAACCTTCCTTTGGTCAGGGTCTGAGGAAAAGAGAAGGCTTCCCTTGGTCAGTTGGGATAAGGTTTGCCTCCCTAAACACTTGGGGGGCCTAGGGTTGAGAAGAATTCACAACCTCAATAGGGCCATGCTCTCCAAGATGGCTTGGAACATGGTCTCGGGTTCTGCTGATTGGTGCAAAATTATGGAAGCCAAGTACCTTGACGGAGGATGTTTTTGTAAGCTCTTCATGGAACAAGGACACCCGAGAGGATCCAAAATTTGGAACAATATCCTTAAGAATAGAAGTAGCCTGGAAAAAGGGACCTTTTGGCAATTGGGCAATGACAGGGACATCAGGTTTTGGGAGGACCCATGGCTACCAGATGGCATTCTAGCTTCCACTCGCTTTTCTCAATTAAGAAACATTCTTACTCATGAGGTTGGCAGCCTTGTCTCCAACTTCATAGCCAATGGTAGATGGATTGATATCACCCTTTTCCTAAGGGATAGACCGGATCTTCTTAATATGGCTACCAAGCTCAATAAATTAATCCACTATGTCTGCATACCCCTATTTGATAGGCCTGTTAAGCTGTTATGGCGACATACCCAAAATGGTGGTTTCATTGTTAAATCAGCTTATAATCAATTGATCACGGAAATTGCTGACACTACCTGCTGGAAGAAAGTATGGCAGCCTCAATTGATCCCTAAGGTCAACTTCTTCTGGTGGACGGTGCTAAACGGTAAAATCCTCACTCTTGACAACCTCATTAAGAGGGGTTTCAGTTTGGCTAACAGGTGTTGCTTATGTAAAAAGGAGGAAAGCATAAATAACCTATTCATTCACTGTGATTTTGCTATCGAGGTCTGGCAACAGGTTCTTGTTTCTGTATTTGGTGGGCCCCTAATAATGACATCCACGACTGGTTTCATGATTGGCTCTCTCCTTCCCACCACCCCATGATAAAACTCCTTTGGAATCAGGCCTTGCCCATCTTTTGCTGGTCCCTATCGAAAGAGTGCAATAACAAGATTTTTCAGGGACACTGAGCTTAATACCATGACGGTGTTCCAACTTGGTCTCAAATTATTACAGGAAAGCTTACTCGTCTCCCACTGGAAGACCCCAAGTCTCCCTCCTTCTAACTGGGATCTCAAAATTGCCATGAATTGGGGTATTGATAAGGGATTTGCCAAAATTGATAGCACCAAGCTTGCAGTGCGAAAAGCCACTGTTTGGACTCCCCCCCGGGCTACATGGCACAAACTCAATTTTGATGGCTCGGTCCGCAATGATCTCCAAGCTAGTGGTGGTGTCATACGTGATCACAAGGGCTGTTTGGTGGCTGCCTATGCTGGGCCCCTTCATAACTATATTGTCAATCAGGCTGAGGGAATGGCTCTCCTCTGGAGCTTGAGAATTGCCATAACCATGGGATGTACCAACATTGCTATAAAAGGAGACTCCAAAATCATAATTGATGCTACCCGGGGGATTTGTAATGCTGGCTGGAAAGTTGACAGTATTTTAAGTGATATTCATTGCGTTATGGAATGCACTCATAGGGTTACTATCAGGCACATCTATAGAGAAGGCAACTTTGTCGCGGACGCCATGGCTGCTACCGGTCTGCATCTTGACTGGCTTCGGTGTTTGGAGAGCTGTCAATTAGCTTCCCCATAATACTCAAGACCTGCTTAAGCAGGAAATGAGAATTGGCAAATTTGAAGTCCACAAAGTTTAAAAATTGGAGCTTGGGTTGGGCGCCTCTTGGTGGGGCCGGGCCAACACATTTTTGCAACCCATGTCTCCACCCCTTTTGCTTACCACATGGCTTGTTGTGGTGGGTCTATAAATTGCGAAAGAGATCTGAAGTGGCATATGGGCATGAGATTTCCCTTTAAAGGTCATCATTACTTTAAATGGGTGCTGAATAAAAATCAATTTACGAAGGATTTTAAGAGATATGGAGCGGATTTAACTGATGTCAATTACGGGTTAACGTGCCATTCCCACGTATTAGCCTCGGTGGCCTCTATGGTAAGGTATCATGAGCCCCAAGATAATCAAGGCCCTAATTACTACTTGTAGCTTGACAAGACTTCAAATCCTTTTTTCGATTTTCTTTTCAGCATTTCCACCTACTGTCTTGTGAAAAATTGGAGTGTTAAGTCTGGTGAGAGCGCCCTCCTTTCTGCCTCTGGTTAACATCTGTTTGTTGGGTTTTTTAGCGATTGGCACCAGGAGAAGAAGATGGGAGGCGACAAAAAAAGGATAGAGCCAGACAAGATTGAGGAGGAATTCTCTTCTGACCCTATGGTCATGTACTTCTACAAGGAGAGGGAGGTATCCTTCCTTTCATGGAAAACCTCACGGGACACGACGAGACGATTTCCAAGCAGGTTGCCAAAACCTGGAATGAAAGGTAGGTTACCATTAATGGCATCACCTTTCAAATTAATGAAGAGGTCATTGGCCAAGCCACAGGGATGCCGACCATTGGCAGGAAATGGAAGAAAATGGCCAAAACCCAGGCAAGGATGGAGTTTGCTTAATTTTTCAAAAATGAGGCTACCCCAACTCCTATATATGGTGGCTACAATGTCTCCGAGCTCCCCGAGTTCTGATCGAAAATGTGCAAGTTGGTGATGAGATACTTCACCTTGGAGGGTCGCTATGGTACGTTTTACAACTACCATCTTCCTTTTTTCAACCATTTTAGGCATAAACTGTTAATTTCCTTCCCCTTTTTCCTTCTGCATTCTTTGGAGGCCAATGTGAAGGTTGTTAATGAGGCCATCTCTCTCGGGAAAAAACTTGTCTATCTCCATCAGGGTCTTATTCTCCGTTTGTACAATTTCCACTGTGCCCTCTGCCCCCCTCCTTCTGTGCAATAAGTATCATTGGGCAGAGGGGCATCCCTGAAAAAGCTGAAGTGCCGCCCTCCCTAGCAATGCTGCGTCCAGTAGGTCTTTTCCATCACATCCCATTCCTCTCGTGCCTGCACCAAACTTGTCTCCAAAACATACTGTTCAGCTATAGCCTCCGCTAACACCATACTGTCTCCCTAGCCAATCTGACCTTGATAGCCACCCGTGCCAACTTCTCTACTTCCAACTCCTGGGTATGCTGAGCCAAGTGTTGCTCTATTGTCTCCAACTGGGTGGTCAGCTCCTCCTGAGTTCTCGATGCATCCACCAAGACAGTCTCACGTCCAGCCAACACCTACTCCAAGTGTCTCAAAGCGTAGTACCCCTCTCGAAAGACTTGCTCCAGTGTTCTCTTCACCTCCGACATGCAAACACTCCATGCTTGTAGCAACTCTGATCTCATCAACAGGTCACACTCTTCAAGGGATGATAATTGAATCGACTGGGGGTCTAGGGGGCAACGCCCCCAGCGGGGTCGAGGGACAGCGCCCCCGCCACCAAGACCAATTTAGCACCTTCAAAGTCAATGAAACACACTATTTTTGTGATTTTCGTCTGCTCCCATTCTCTTTTCTGCAAACCGCTTATGTTTCCATTACTTCCTGCTCATGCCCTTCCCTTTGGTACCATTCGTTCTTCAATATGAGCTGCTTTGTTTTGTCGTCATTTTTTTTTTTTTTATAGAATACCCAATGAATTTCTTCCTTCATGCTTTCCTCTTCACACGTCCCAATGCCGTGCTCGCATGATGGAAATGCAGCCGTACAGGTGCCTAATCAGCTTTTCCGTGAATGGCCATACGGCCAATATCAATACACACTCGCTGTCTCCTTTAATTTGACTGCCGTATGGTCGATGTTATAAACCCTCCACTCCTGCAACCTGTACGGTGACGTACCTTCAGCCCTGCGGTGTTCTGCGCTCTCTGTACGGCGGGTTAGACTGCTCAGCGTGAATGTCGTACGACAGGTTCATCTCTTATACGCGTTCACGGTTTTGTTGCCATACGGTGTACGACGTTTTAAACTTGTGTGCTCGTCTCTTCTTCCGTACGGCGCCGTACAACACTTTGTAACTGCCACAACCACAACAATGATACCGTACGGTGCCGTACTTCCTTGCTACTGTACGGTGATAACACTTCAAAAAATAAATTATTTTTATTTATTTTTGCTGTGTCGTACACCCTTCTATGCCGCGTCTTGTTTGTTGTACGGCAGTCGAATAATGTATTTTATGGCCTTTTTAAGCTTTTCATGTGCCGTACGATGCCAGTTTGCTTGTTTCTTTCTTTTTCTTTTTTTTTTCTTTTTTTTTTTTCCATTTTTTTTAAATTTTAATTTTAATTTTTCCACCGTACGGTCATGCATAGCCGTACGGGTAGTTTTCAATTTCTTGTCCGGAGGCTTCTCTGGTCGTCGCCTGTCTGACCGCTCGAGTTCTTTTCCATCCTCTCGGTTGCTCTGTCCCTCCTCTCGGGTCCATCCTCTCCGAGGAAAGTTTCAATTTGGTCACGTTGCCGTCATGTATCCGTTCGTCGAGAGTTCACAGAGTGTGCAGTCGTTCCCTCTCCCTGTCGTCGAGTCTATTTTCAATGGCGATCCAAAGACTTGGAACCATAAATTCTACAGGGACCACGACCTCTTGCCCGTACATAAGAAGAAAAATGAGAATCAAGATTTTGAAGACTGCGGTCCTCCACAGAGGATTCCAGTTGTCTCCCATAACGATGGGTTTCAGATTTCTCTCATCCCCAAGATTTATTTTTTCCAACTTTGCTTCTTTGTGCCAGATGGGTTCCTCCTTCCGAAACTCCTGGGCAGGGCTTTCTTTCCTTTCGACTTCCCCTTCTCGGTATGCTGTATATTCCGGAGGGAACTCACTCTCGGCTTCCTCAATCTTCAATATGTTGCAAGATGACGGAAATAATTCATAATCACCCATTTGCCAGTGGAATAGACCGTCCATCGAATCTGTATCATCCTCCACTTTCAGTATCCCTTCGGCATTAGGTTCCATGTTTCCTTCCTCTCCGCCCATCCCGTCGTCTGACTCTGAATCGGATGCCATTTCCTCCCCAACCATCTGCGTGTTGAGGTCCACTACAAACTTCCTTCCCCCCTTTCGTCGATGGTTTCTCTCAACCAGGGCTTTCCCACTCCTCCTGGGTCTAAAGGCGGTACGACCCCTGTTTCGAGCTCCGCATCCTCTGAAACCCAACCACCCCTGTCTCGCATTCTAGTCCCAAGCACACCCTTAACCCTGGTGTTTGCTCTCAGCCCCCCCCCCCCCCCCAAGAAGCAAAAGAAGATTATCATTAATCTGGACTGCCCTCAGATTTCTGAGCCCCAACCCACCTCTACTCATCGCTCCTCTTGCATACCCAAAGAGTAGGGGAAGAGAGCTATGATAGAGCTCATGAACCAGGAGGATGCCTTTGTGGGCTCTCCCAGTAAAGAGGGCTCGAACAATGAAATTGATCAAGTGGAAATCAAGTTGGAGGAAGACATCCATACTATTGTGGCTGAGGAGGAGATGACGGAAAAGGAGCCCACTGCTGTTAAAGAGCCTATCGACATCATCTTGATGGGGAGAATCAAGTACTAATTTGCCTCTATGGAAAATACAATGACTAAGCTCACTCGGGACCTGGATGCCACTAATAAGCATTTGACAGATGTTAGTAAGTTTGCACTAAAGGTGATGCACACGTCTGCTCCACGCTCTGCCTTCTCAAGGAGAAAGCTTCTGAGGGCAAGGATGTTGTCGAAGGAAATCGAGAACTCTTCAAATTCTTGAATGAAGAGTGGGCTGACCTGTTGCTGTCTAAGCACTTATGGGATAGGAAGTGACTCTGTGGTTGGGCGGGTATGAGAGGGCAGAGACTGCTGTTGGCTCCTAGCCTTACTTTAGGATGGGCTCTGTTTACTTGCTTATGCTTAAGACTTTGAATTATATTTATAGCCTTGCGTGGCATCTTTTCTGGTTTATGCTAGATCTTTGCAAAACTATTTCATGGATTTTTGATAGTCTGCGGTTGTGGTGGTTTACTTTTTGTTGTTTTTATGTTTTTGATTGTGGTAGAAGCTTTATGTACTCTAATGTTGCTTTCTATGTTGAATTAATCTTTTGTTAATTCACTTAGTCAGCCCTCCTTGTTCCACGAGCCAGCACCCTTTTGCTGCTGCTATTTTCAAAAACATAACGAAAGTTTCACGGAACTTGGATCGGAAGTTCTAGCTAGCAAAATAAGAAAAATAAAGATTGGAATTTAAATATCATAGGATTATAATTTGTAACATTAAAGTATATTTTATTTTTAAATTTTAAATTTAATATAAATTGACAATTTAAAAGATATTATTGTAATTTGTGTGCCTATTTTGAAGGGGATTGTTTTGATTTAGACATATTGACAAATGGTGTGATGTTGTGTAAAGTTGGGTCTCTTGTTTCATGTTATCTATATTTTGTTACACACTTTGCTATGCACCTTCCACTTAATCCCTTTCACATGTTCACTCATCCTTATATTTCATTCTATTGACTTATTCAACACATCTATACTTGCTCTTGTTTCCACACACATGATCCATTGAGATCTAGCCCCTTTAATTTCTTGATACTAGTTTTTTAAAAAAATCATTATTTATGTTTTTAGCAAGAGGAATTGATAGTTTAGTCTAGTGGTCTAGAGTTTAGCTCTTTACAAGGCAAGCCGCCCATAACCTCTTGAGTGGTGCATAACGAACCCTTCACACCACAAGAAAATCAAGAGTGGAACCCATGCATTGGACTACCTAAAGTGGTAGCTAAGATTTAGTAAGCTAACTTGATGGGTTTTTGTGAAACTAGTTCTTGGTTGCAATATTGTCCTCTAGGTCATAGAGTTATCAAAATTAAAAAAATTAAGTTCAAATTTGATTGATTGATTGAATTCTTGCCTTTGGGCTTCTTGTTGAGTGTTGACTAAACACAAGTTTGTGTGATGTATTGCAATGTCCTTGTATTTTAAGACATTCAATGCATTTAGTTCAACCATTGATAAAGCAAAAAATCAATTCACATTTACTTTTCAATTGGTGCTTTAAAAGGATTCTAGTTTTTCATAACAATTCTAGAAGCATTTGTGTATTTAAAGAGTTGTTTTTTATCATTATTTAGTTTTGAGTTTGATTTGGGAGAATTTGATTCCATGTGACTAATCGACAACTTGAAAGGTATTTCTAAATATTGCCAAATCTATGGATATTTAAGGGACATAAAGAAGTTTAATTTAATCATGCAACTTGAATAGAGATTAGTAGAATAAATAAGATGAGTGTGCATGTATGAAAAGTTCATTATGGATTGGTTTTAGAATGTTCGATTGTTCTTGTATAGAGTCAACAATTTTTTTTGATCCAAGGCATTTAACAATTTTTCATTCCTTGTTCTTAATCTTGAAGTTGATCAAATTTAGATTCTTATTAGTCTTTGTACATTCATTAGTTATTGAACTGAGCAAATTTATTTTCTATTAGAAATTACATGCACTTTAGCTTTGGGTCTTATGGTATGGTTCATCTCCAATATCCCACTTTACTAGACCTAGAGTCTTAGTTTTTCCATTTTCCCAAGAAAATGTGTGATGCTAATATCATTGGTCATTGAAACAATGTTTGAATTTGGAGTGGGAGTACAAGAAAAGTTATATATAGGGTTTTGGTATCCTTGTCCATGATCAAGGAATTTGGAAAGGGGTTTGGATAGATTCTCAAGTTCACATTTTGAGTGTTGATTGGCCCTTGACTATTTAAAGAAGGTTTATCTTGAGGCTAGAGGAACATGTTCACAAACAATTGTTGTTGATCTTCATGAAATGACTAGATGTGCTTGTTACACTCCCTATAAGTCTATATGTCGATCTCTTATTTTACAAAACAAAATCTTAAGATTGTAAGCATATTGCTTGTGTTGGAATGAATTGGGTATATTATTTAGCTTGTTTACCATTTAGGTTCTATTCACATCTTGTTAAGTTCACTTAGGTACATTTGTACTTTATCCCACATGGTTGTACATTTGTTTCTCTTCATGATGTGTCTTACATATGAACTATTGCCCTCATATGAGCATTCCAATCTATTCGTATGTGTTTGTATTCCTTGATAGAATCTTTTTTTTAATATATAACATTGGTTTTCTTTGCTCTTTCTATTAAACTTTCTTGGTATTGGGTGGCTATTTCCATAACCAAATCTTACATGGTATGGGAGTACAATTGAGAGCCTTTAGTTAGTTTCATGGAAGATTGAGGATCACATATCTACTATATTTTTGAAACACTAAGTATGCACTTCTCTTACATTTTTTTATGATTTGGAGAATTAGAAAAGTGTGATAGAAATGGCAAATTCTAGGGGTGTTTCTCTTTGTGGCTTTGTATTGCAGATGCATTTTGGGAGATTGGTGAAGTGAATTTGAGCTCACCAATGCATCTTTAGTGTTTGAGAAAGTCGGTTTTTCTTTTTGCTACATCTCAATTAGACGACTTGATGTGCTTGTTATGCTCCCCATAAGTCTACACATTGATCCCTTATTTTACAAAATAAAATCTTAAGATCCTTTAGTTTACATTTTGAGGGATGATTGTCCCCTAACTATTTCGACAAGTTTTATCTTCAACCTTGAGGAACATGTCCACAAGCAATGGTTGTTGATCTCTTATTGTACAAAACAAAATCTTAAGATTGTAAGCTTTCTTCTTTTGTTGGCATGAATAGGGTATATTATTTACCTTTTAGGTTCTACTCACATCTTGTTAAGTTCACTTAGGGACATTTGTACTTAATCCCATATGGTTGTATATTTGTTTCTCTTCATGATGTATCTTATACATATGAAATCTTGCCCTCATTTGACCATTCCGATCTACTCCTATGCATTTGTATTCTTTGACAGAATACATTTTATTTTATCACATTGATTTTTTTTATTCTTTTTATTAGGCTTTCCTGGTCTTGGGTGACTATTTTCATAACAAACTCTTACATGGTATTGGAGTAATTGAGAGCATTTAGTTAGTTTCTTGAAAGCTTGAGGATTATATATGTTTTGCTTTTTTGAAACACTATGTATGCTCTTCTCTTGCATTTTGGGATTTGGAGAATTAGAAAAGTGTGATAGAAATATTGAATTCTACGGGTGTTTCTCTTTGTGCCTTTGTATTTCAGATGCATTTTAGGAGATTGGTGAAGTGAATTTGAGCTCACCAATGCATCTTTAGTGTTTGAGAAAGTCAAAATTTCCTTTTGTTGCATCTTAATTGTGTAACACCCCACTAAAGAAGCCTAGAGGAAACTACTATCATCTAGAACATAGCAATTTTTTTTAAAGAACAAATGTATCTTACTTTAACCATTATGATTTCTTTTACACTTTAAGGTTATAAAATTAAAGATATCATTACACATTATCATTACATTCATTTCAAAGCACAAGCAGAAGATATTGATCATTAAGACAACACATCCTCTATGGGCTCCCTAATGTTGCTACTTGACAAACACATATACAACATATCTAACCATCTACAAACATTAATGAAATGTGATACAAGAATGATATACTTTATTAACTTTATTTCTAGGTTTTCTTTAAGTACCAAATCCAATTGCTCCTCAATTATTTTCCATTATAGAAAATACATCATATAATCACATAAGATAACATTTATGATCAACAATTTATCTAACTCTAATTAATCATTTCCTAATTCATTTTAAATAATCAGATATTAAATACAACTACAATTGTCATCTATCCTAATCTACAATAACAATGTACATTACTACAATTACATCATCATGATCACAATTACATCATTCTCCTCTTAGGAGTAAACAACATCATATACACGAGTACAATATTACATGAGATGATAAATGTATAACATGAAGATCTCAAAGCAATATGAAGAGGTTCATTAGAAATAGGATACATCCACACAACTTGAACAAACCATTGAACCTTGATGGAGACAGGATCACTACCACCCAAACATGTGTAACCTTGAGGCTCACCCTATCGTGCTAAGGAGATAGACACAAGGCCCCACACCACAACATAACAAAAAAGAAACAAAGATATGACCCACCCTTCAAATGCATCAAGGAAATGCAAGGATCCAAAAGCAAAGCAACATCTACAAGAGGTAAAATCTCAAAATCAAATGGACAGGGACTTTAGGTCACACGTAGAATGAGTGTCATCACACAACCCTCCCTCTTGTGTTATCCTTATAGTCTCTCTAGACCCCGACCCCCAAGTGAGAACTCATTTGAAATTGAACAATCTTTTCGTGAAGACAAGGAGGTTTGATCATGCTAGTCTCAACATGCATCTTCTCCCACTCCTATCCTTAGCCTATACTAGCACTCAAGGCATGGGTGAGGCATCATAGTTATCTTTTTTTATTGTGTTTCCCCCCAGTTCATTCATTAGGTTATCACTTAATTAATAAACTCATCAATGGGTTATCCTGGTAGCCACTTAGGGCCCCGACCCCTATTAAGAGCCACTCAACCCACAATGCACCTAGGTTCCCCAATCCTATGCTCAGAACAATATAACAAGAGCATAACAATATCATATAAATATGAATTAGATCATTAATAATCCATAGCTGAATAAAGAGTCACTTGAATTTGATTCAAGAACTCTGATGAAGAATTTTACATAGGCAAGTCCAATTCTGAAAGTAGGAAGCATCAATATTGCACACAATGAACATAATGCATAGGAACCATGAAATGAACATCATCTATATTGCTTACACTCAATTGACTCTAAAACATAGTATATATAGATTCTCAAAGCCTATGGTACACATTAGGACACCCTAAAGGTCAAAACCCTAGTTCGGGAGTCGAACTATGTAACTGGCTAAGCAAATGACACAACTAAATGAGAAAACAACATGTTTGACAAACCTTCAACATAATTGCATGGTAATTTACAAGATGTGCAACACATTTGACTGTCTAGGAAAGAACGTACAAATTGGGCATTAATTGATCCCTGGAAACAAAATCAGAGTGAGACCTAGATGAGATCTCTCTGTTTCCTTTCTAGATCCTCAAGCAACTGAAACCCTAGTCTCATAGAAATGAATTCAATAAAGGAATTTCCAAAATAGGTTGAGTGAAAACTAGGAAATTATACATTTGTAAAACTCATCCAATTTAGCATACACTTTCAAATTCTCTAAGAAGCACAAAGTATAGATGTATTTCATCATATTTCAACATCATCAACATTTCAAAAACCATAAAACAAACAATAACATTAAGGGATTCAATCCTTGCCTCAGGCCTTGCAAAGATCAATAAAAAAGAAGATGAAGACGAATGGAGAAGAAACCCGCAAATATATGATGGACAAAAAGCAATCTCTCCAATTAGAAGAATGGAAAGGAATAGGTTCAAGTGGACCTTAATGTCATCTCTCCTCAACCACCATAAAGGAATGTAAAGGCACACTTATACCTGTGAAGCCAGGTGGAATTGATGCTTGGTACCTACAAATCCTACATGACAAGAACCATACATGCATATACATATATAATATGTCAGATAACACAAACAATGAAGAGAGACTCGAGACACCATATGGGTCTCGTGAGTGAGTAATATGACATCCTCCCTCCTCATGCAAACACATCATGGAGATCAATATAACAAGTACATAAAGCATATCCATAACCCGATCGTCCAAAATAACATTAACATATTCGTGGGTTAGAACACAATTATATGTGTGTATATGAAACATAAATATAGGACATAATCATCAAATAATCATGATCAAAGAGGGAAACATAAGTGATGACCCTAACAATATCAATATGGTCCACTACATACATAAATAATAAAAAAACATCATCATCAAGTCCTGATTATCAAAGCATCATAACCAATCCATCACATAAATCAAAGTCCTAAAAGTCCCTCCACACATAAATAGAGATGTAAAAATATAAAAAGGGTGTCACTAACCATAAGAAATATACCTAACAACATCAATGTGTCTATAAGATATAGGTCATCAATAGCATCATCAAGAATTGAGATATGAAGTCATCATAAATAGTTCACTAGAATAGATTAGATAAGTAACTCTACATACACACTTCAGACATGACCAAACTCACAAAAGTAGAAAGGAAAACATGGAAGGATGATATATCATCCAACAGTCTTATCCCTAATAGTAGCTATGAATAATCTTATAGTTAAAATACCTTCTTGGTGGTGTTAGGGTTACATAGGTGTTACAAATTGGATATTGGAGGCCAAGTCTATGTGGGTTTTCATATTGGAAGTAGTTGCAATATTCAAAGGTTAGTCATCATTTTGGAGCATGTTGGGTTAAAATTGACATTTCCATTGTGTCCAAAAGGCTCAAAACCTCATATTTGAACTATAAAATTATCAAAATAAAATCATATGGTAGTATAAAAGTGTACCCTACTATATGGTACCACAAGATATTTTGCATAGGTAGCTGTTAATAGAATCTTTAGGGCACATTAATTTTCCCATCAAGTAATTTTAATTTTGTCTACAAGTCTTTTTATGACTGCAAGGTACATTGCACATGATTTTACCTATAGTATTGCATAATTGTTGAGCCATTATGTCAATGCCAAACATGATTTTCTAGTATTGCATTCCTAACAGTGGCCCACTTGTTTGACTCCACCCACCCTTTGTAAATTTTTGATTTGGTCACCACTTATGCAGGCGACACCACCTCTTGTATGCTCCATAAACCAAAACCACACCCTTCAATGCTTGGAAATAAATTTCTTCCTAGCGGTAAGAGTTGTCAAACTTCTAATAGGTGGTTTTCTCATAGAGGCAATTTTTCTAGAATCTTGATAGTAGTTTTGGGATTTAGTTTAACATCTCAAAATATTTAGGCACATTTCAATAAGTGACATCAACGATCCTCTATATCTCAACTTTCTTCACTATTGGAGTTTTTGAATCTACAATTCAACTTTAGAGGCTCTGTTCTTGCTCATATTAGCTCTTCTTTTTCAAGTATTTTTTGAGTGGGCTATTTTTCTACATTCTCTAAGGTGGTGCAAATGGTTTTAAGCTTTGATGCACATTTATTTTGAATTTGCAATTTTTCATAGTTGTTTGGTAATTCTCATTTTGGAAACTTCCCAAGCTTTGTTCATGTTCATAAAAAGTCTTTTTCGATGTGTAATTTTTTAAAAGAGGTTAATTTTGTGTACTTCATAGTGGTGCTATTGATTTGTTCTCATTATGATAAAAAATATACACTTTCAACATTATAGCCTTATTTTGGTTATTGTGGAGCATTAATTTTTTATTAATTTTTTTTCAAGTGACAATTGTAATAACACAAAGTGCAAAATAATATTTTCTTGTGGGGTGGTTTGGTGGGGGGAGATGGTATTTGGTTCAATAATTTTGGGGGTGGATGGTGTTTTATAATTCTACACTTTCTCTTGCTAGATTAGTTTAATGCTTAATTGGTTGAGGAGAATATCATTGTTACTTGTGTAGATTTTAGCTCATCTTTCTTAATTGAATTGAAATGAGATAACTATAAGGCTTCATGAGATTCTATTCCAAAAAATTAATCTCTTGTCCTATCTATATGAACTTGTTCTAAACCAAAAACATATTGGTGGAATTGTGTATAGCAATTCAATAATTTTCATATGTTAGATTTATTAGTATCAATGTTGAAATTGATACAAACTTCACTATATCAAGAATTGATATCCCTTGTGATCATTGTAGTAAAATATGAGAGATGTATAGAGTTATATATAATATTGGACAATCCCAAAAGATCTCATTCCATGTTGTCTTTTCATCATAGATGATTATGATAATATTCCCTTTGAGCTAAGGCGCTAGATCAATGAGAAAGTATGGAATATCATGAATATGTAGAGACTTACCATGCTTCTCCTCTCCTAAAGGCTCTAGTTGATTCTTTAGCTTGTATGATTCCTAGATCACTAAGTTAGCAACTAGAGGTTGATGAATATTCACTTCTAACACTTGTAGATTTTGTAATTGCTCATGCTTAGGGTTCTTGTGTGGATATTACATCATGGGACTATTCATCTCTTCTTCATGATTATAATGATTACTGCACATAAAGATGTGGGGATCGATGGGCAGGTTGTAGGGGTCCATTGAATCAAGCTTAGGATCCTGGAGCTCTCTTTGTCCAAGAAGATCATTTTAGTGTGAATACAGAGGATGTAAAGCAAATGGAAAATAATTGTTGTGCAGAATATAATCCCATCTTTTGCATACAATGCACATAAAATTTTAATTTTGGATTGTCTTCTTAACTCTAAGGTTGATAAACTTAAGCAGACGACGATTATTGCAAAATTTGTTGTGATGGCTGAAGTTGCCTCATATTAAATCTTGGTGTGAAATTTTTTAGCACAGTCCTAGCTTCCTTTAGATGACCTTCCCTTTTAAAGCGGGTAGGGAGAAAATACTAAACTTTGGTCCATGGTTTATGGGCAGTGATGGGGTGTATATTTGTGCTCAAACCCGAGGCTTTGATCCTATTTCAAGCATCTCTCCAAGGTCACAATCAAGTTTAGGCTTCTTAGGTTTCCTTAGGAGCTTAGTGTAGAAGAAATTTACTGGAGTCTATCGACAACTCTTTGGGGACTTATACCAAACACGATAAAATTGAGGGCAATGAAAGATCTTTTTTGGCGTCAAAATCTTGATTTGGATTGATCTCAATGAACTTATTCAATTTTCTCTCAAGATGTCCTCTACCTTGGGAGTATCGTTACAATCCATTGGGTATGAAGGACTTCCTATTAAGTGCTTCAAATACAACGCTTTGAGTCATGTGGAAAATTTTTGTAAGGAAATACATCCTTACTCTAGGCATGGAAACCTTCCTAGGTCCAGGCTCGTTGGGAATGGATGCTAGGATGTTAGCCTTGAGGGGGAATCTGGTGATTCTTAGAGAGCACTTCCCTCTCCAAAAAGGAATGATGAGCGTGATATGGTGCAAAATAAAGATCTAAAGCATGGTATGGATGGATTTAGTAAGTAGGAGGCAAGTTCCAAGTTTAATCATAATTCCATTAAGGAGAAGAGTGGGTCTATGTGTGAGCCTCTTTTAGAGGATAGAGAGGTGCATAGACATGATTAGTTTCTTCCTACAACTTAGGAGGATAACATAGGAGATGTCATCAATATGAAAATATGCACAAAGGATGAGATTTATAAGAAGAAGGTGGTCGAGGGGAAATCGTGTCACTCTGATGATAAGGAGAAAGGATGGACCATTACAATCAGGTGAACCAAGAAATTTGGAGGGAGGATGTGACTATCCATAGACGATAGTGGCTACATCAACAAGGGAATAAAATTAGATTCTCACAAGGCTAAGATGAAGCCACTATAAAACTTAGAAAATGGCTCTGAGACGACAATGTCAAAGTTCTTTTCCCCTAGAGGCGAGAACTTCCTTGAGGCAGGTGCTCAATGAATGTGCTCAGTTGGAATATCAGAGGCCTCAATGACCCTAACAAACATTTCTTTTTAAATTGACTAATCAAAATTGAAACTCTAGATATAGTTTTTTTTACAGGAGACTAAAATGGAAGAAAATATATTGATGGATCTCCTCCCTAGGATTTAATTAAATGGTTATGGAGTGGCTCATAGTGATAATGATATTATTGGTGGGATTTCCATTTTATGGAACAAGCATAATTACTATTTTTCTTTGGGTGAAGCTGGGGAATTTTGCCTCTCAAACATATGCAAGGATGTTTGGACTTGTGGACAAGTGGTTCTATCCAATGTGTATGGACCTCACATAGAATCATAGAGGCTTAGGCTATGGGATTACCTCTTCTCTTATAGACTTTCCTTCCCTAATGAAAAATGGATTGTGGGAGGCAATTTTAATGTTGTCTTTGCTCCTAAGGATAAGCACAAAGGACTCTCATTGGGAGGCTTTGGTTCCATTGTCTTCAAGAAGTGTTGTGATGATCTTGGGATAGTTGATATCAAACCAAAATATGGATGGTTCATTTGGAGTAACAAGATTAATGATGATTCTTTCATCTAATTTAGATCCTTAATTTTGAATGCAATTTAAATTTGGGAGGCTTATCTTCAAAGGTTGTACAGTTTGTTGGGTTTGACCACAAACCTATCTCATTTTCATTGAGCCTTTCTAGAAAACCTCGTGGTATTTCATTAAAGATGGAGGTTTTCTAGTTTGAGTACTCATATTTTGAGTCTTTAGTGAATAGATTGTGGAAGACAAATTTTAGGGGCTACAAAAGGCTAACTATGGAAGAAGCTCTAGTTGGTCAAGAAGGAAGCAAGGGGATGGAACAAGGACACTTTAGAAAATTTATTTTTGAACAAAATTAAAGTGTAAAGGGAGTTGAAGGATTTGGACAACCTCATTTGTAGTGTAGGTTACACTCAAGATGTTAGGAGGGGGAGATAAATCTTGTGGAGGAACACATAAGATTATCAAAATGGAAGAGATCTATTTGCTACAGAAGTCTAGGATCAAATGGGTCACTAAGGGTGACATGAACACTCAATACTTTCAAATATCCCAAAAATTATAAGAGAACACAATAAAATTCTTTCCATTCGTAAGGACACCAATGTCAATGCTATCAGAGTTGAAGGTAAACATTTCTTTATGAACCTTCTGGCCACCTTAGGTTAGAAAGATATCCAAATTTAGGATGAGATGTTAGAGTGAATTCCCAACCTTACTATGAACATGCAAAATAAATCCAATGGCCCCTTTCTCCTTTAAGAAAGTTAAGAAGGTGACTTTTTCCCTTAGTGCAAGAAAAGCTCTAGGATTAGATGGTTTCCAAGTTAAGTTTTTTTAATGCTACTAGAACATTATTGGTGATAATGTTTGGCAAGTTTCTAAAGAACGTAGATTGAGGAGATATATTTTAAAATCTTGGAATGTCGCTTTTCTAGCTTTGATCCCTAAGATTAAAAATCCTTCATCTTTTGATCACTTCAGATCAATTGCCTTATGCAATGTTATCTACAAAATTATATCCAAAGCTATGAACACAAGGCTAAAGGTTTT